>LPNX010986544.1:0-45586 GCA_001517045.1 Pseudotsuga menziesii | reverse complement strand
ACCAATATAGAGGCTCACATAGTAAGATCATGAGAGACATGTTCCATCACAAGAGAAACTCAAAAGAATTAACCATACCTTTATAAATATCACAAGATGAAGAAACAATAGACAAACCAAAATAAACTCTAGATCCTTTCATCATATAGGCCTCATAACAATCTTTCAAACGATCCAATAGTTTTGTAGTTCTGATTCTGTATGAGAAAGTTATGCCAATTTTAGTGAAGATACCCATAAATTTCTTTGTCACAAAATTTCACACTTTTCTCCAAGGGTTGCGAATTTCTTGAGAGAATTGAAGATGAACAAATGAAATGTTTAATGTTCTATTTATATAGGTTGTGAATAAAAATGATTACCTTGGGCCAACATGCATTTTCAAAATTACAAATATTTAAATTCTCTTTTGTTTGGTTGGCTCACCCAAAAAGGTGGGGTACACCAAATTCAAAAATTCATATCTTTTCAAGTGTAAGGAGTTAGAACATTCTCCACATATCAATGGAAATATATTGACAAGGAATATCTACCTATGATCGGTTTATTTGCAAATTATTGGTATAATACCCTTAAATTATTCAATATGTCTAGGAAGTAAAAGACCCCACACATGAGGGCACCAAAGTCTTTGTCAAAGTATTCTTCAACATATAAAGCCACATCTATGGTTTGTACCACCATCTACATCCTAATAGCCATATAAACACAAATAGGACCATACATCATTATGGTTCAAGACCCAAGGCACCACATGCAAGGCTTTCAAGCACTCTTTCAAAGATATCATATAATATTTAAAAAATATACTTTCCATGGACTTCAATCCCATCACATAGGACGCCATCACCAAGTGATGAGGGCATCATGACCAAAGATTCCATCAACAAGGGCTACATGGGCATCAATATCTTCATTAAGGGATACAAGTCTTCAGCAAGTCATTAATCACCACATCATCACCTTTAAGGGGACAAGGACCATTATGACATCAAATTTGGGTCCAAGGGATTCTTCATGGATTATTCATCAATCAAGGGGATTAATAGGCTTCTTCAACCAAATCAACCACACCAGTAGACCTCCAGGGTCAAGATCCATCATGACATCACATGTGGGGTTGCTAGACCTTCTCCTAGGGTACCATGAATTCAACAAGCACAAATGACAACTAAAAGGTTCATTTGTATTCTTGCAACTTCTTCAACCCACCAATGACACTTTTGTAGGGTATTGGGGCATAATTTGTGGTACTGGGAAACTGGAGAAATAACTGGGGAATAATAAAACATATTTGTGGTACTTAAACACTCTATAGGGTGTTCATGGATTTTTCCATTGTCCCAAGGGATCCAAGGACTTCAAACTTGGGCTTGTACAATATCAAAAGGTCTCCTTAGACACTGGCACTAACTAAACCCTTAGGGGCTCCTCAAGGGGTACCAAGACATGTTGGCATCAATGACTATACACTGTTGGAATCAATGACAACTTAATAAATAATCACCCCCTTTGTCATTGATGGCAACACCATAAATATTATTTAGAACACACTCCCCTTATTCACAACTTCTCTCCCCCTTTGGAATCAATGAGAAAGGGAACATTCTTTGACCATACTGTGACCCTTCAGGGCATGCTCTCCCTATCATCAACTTTCTCTTCCATTTTGAATTAATGGATACAATACCTTATTTTGGAAATACTATTTTTCTTATCACTGATGCTACTTTGGAGGACTTATATTATGTCACACGAATACTAATGGAACCAACTACTATATGATACTCAAATCTAATAATCAGGTACATATATCCATTTACACATTCTTTGTACACTTCATATTACTAGTCGATAGTCTTCAAAATGGCATTGGGTTTTTCCTAAGATTTCCATCATTTTTGTCTTGATCTACTTACTTTATTATACATACTTTAGTAAGGTGATGGTTGTTCACTTCATTCGATTGGTATTGATTTCTTCTCTAAATTTTAACTGGTCCCTGCATTCAACAATGTTCTGGGAAATGCCCATAATGATAGTAATTGTAACACTAAACAGAAAATGTACTTTGATTTCTTTCTGGAGTGATTCTGTCATGAGCTCTGCAATGAATGGTTTTGTGACCATAGTCGTTACGCTTGTAGTAGTGACCATGGAACCTTGTAGCATATCTCTGAGCAATAACTGCTCTTGATCCTTGCTGATCATGGGAACCTCTGAGACTACACTATTACTGTTAGCCTTTTCTTCATTTACTATAGAGCTTTTGCTTTCTTCAATTTTCTTCTTGATCTCTGAATTTGTCTTTAACCAAATAGATTTTTTGTCCATATATTCCTTCAAAGAGGATATTCAATACTTGTTTTTGACAAATTTCTATATTTTCTTGGAGTTATCTCATTAGATATTCTTCTTTCTTCTTGATTTATTCTACATGTTTGTTTAGAGTAAAGATATTGTCTTCCATCTGTCCTTTTGAATTTTGATCAACCTCATGGAATTTTTTCAGTTGACCTTTTTGTATATGATTCTCCTTTTTGAGTTCTGAGAGGTCCTTTTCAAATTCAAATTTTGTCAGAAATACCTTTCGTAACTCTACCTTCAAGAATTTTATTTCAAGTTCTTGTTTTATCCTTAACTTCTCTTCCAATATTTTTTTATCCTTATAAGTAAGTATCTCATTGTCCTTGTCTTGTAGCTTGCAGATCAATTCTTTTTCCTATCTTCTAGCATACTTTTCAGCTTGACAATTTCTTCTTAGTGCTTTTTAATTTTTGTAGCTCACTTCTTAATTTTGTCTTTCAAGGAGTTGGATATAGCTTCTTTGATTCTTGTGACTTTTCTTACTTGGAGTTTTAGATCAATTATGTTGTGTGTGGCCTTCTCAAATTCTTGTTGAATGCTCTCCTCATATTTTTCCAATTGCTCCTTCAATAACTGGTTCCATTCACAAAGATTTTTTAGTTCTTGCGATACATTAGTAATTTCATTGTATATCATAGTATTTGTTAGATATCCATCACTTATAAGAGAGCAAGGATTTTCATCGCAATCCAAAGTATTACATTCTGTTAATTCAAAATGGCTCTTATCTTCTATACCTGATAAACATATCTCTTTAAAACCATTACAAACAGAGTGTTTAGGGGACTTACCTGGATCTTGTACTAACCTTTTAATGGGAATTCCTTTTGCTTCTTTTTCTTCATCTCAGTTTAGCTGATGTATTTTGAATGACAATTCTTCAACTGAGTTGCACTTTCCTATTTTCTCCTTTTGTAGATCTATTATATCTTCAATAATTAAGTCCATAGCCTTTGATTCTTATTCTTTATTGGGGTAGGGTTGTTCTAATCTAAGCCATAGTTCCTTAGCTGAGATGCACTTCCCTATATTATTCTTTTGGATATATGTTAGGCCTTCAAGGATGGATTCCATAGCCATAGAGTTATTTTTATTTGCTTCCTTCTGAGCTGTTGTTTTCACTTTCTTTGGAGGAGTGTATCGATTAAGAATCGATTTCCATACATCAATTCCTTCTACCTCAAGATAAAACTGCATTCTTCTTTTCTATATGTAGCAATTTGTTCCATGAAAAAATGGTACTCCATTCACTGAGAACCCCATGGTGTGTCAAGGATCTACTTCAAGCAGGTAAGGCTTTCTTGTGAAGACCCATTCTGAATCCAATTGTTGAAGACACCAGGCACACAAAGAGGGGGGGGGGTGAATATGTGTGTGTAGTCTTTATTACTTGTTCAAATTTAACAATAAAAAAATTATTCAATATTATGCATTATTACATTATCATTATATCATCATCAATAGTGTTACAATCATCATATCATCATCATCATCACATAGAAATAATAGAAACACAATACACAAAATTGTTATGGTGAAAGCCAAGTCCCAGGGGGGAAAACACAGAATCCTTTTTAAAATATTTTTCTAGAAATAACCGGAAGGAGGAAACAATCCCCTTGTTATAAAGACTTCAATTTTCTAGCTACAACCAAAAGGAGGCTATGACCTCGTGATTTACAGGATCTAGCCTGAAGGAATCTTCAACTCCCTAGTTTTTTGGCTTCAACCGGAAGGAGGCTATGACCTCCTTTCCTTACCCCATCCTTCCACCCTAATAATAATATAGACATGAAACTACTAAAACAAAACTATGTTGATCCTATGGACCTACTAATCAACACCTGTACTACACTGCAAAATATGTACCACACTGCACAACCACTTCCACTACTAACACTCGACAATTGGTCATTGTCTGTTGTATCACACTACTCATCAACTGATCATTGTCTTATGCATCACACTGCTCATCATATAATCACTATTCATCAACTCATCACTTTCTCATCAAATAATCATTGCTCATTACTGGACCACACTTGAACCAATAACCTGTCTAATCATGCTATAAAAATCAATCATTTGGCTCAGCAAATATGAGTCTAACCAACTACACACCAAACTGAGTCCACCCATGTCAAGTCAAATTCTCATACAACTCACCCAATCTGAGTCAAACCAAGTGCACATAAGGAAACATGTGCCAATCCTACTCAACTAAATCGACCTATACCATGCTATGAATCTACTCCTGATAACCTATGTACTCTGATTAATGCTAAATCATCCTTGTATGCCAACAAGTCATTTCACTTCCATACACTTCTCATGTACATCATTTTACACCTCATTATACACAGTTACTGAACAAGTAATTTTGTTATGCTTTCGCTTAACATAAGGCATGCATCACCATGCATCATCATCATAGGTATGCATCATCATCAAAGGGTATGCATCATCATCATTAAATATGCATCATCATATTCTCATTTTGCACCGTATATATATCATCAACATCAAGTATACATCATAATGCACAGGAGATCATCATCACACTATGGTATGCATGTATATCATAATGTATCAGAGCGCATAAACTTCACAGAGTGTACATCATTATCACATGCATTATCATCCTAAATTGTATCATATCATAGCATAAAGGTATGAAAAATCATCATCATATCCTCCATAATAACTTCAAATATATATACCAATATAGAGGCTGACATACTACGATCAAATATGAACTTTATCCATGAGAGACATGTGCCATCACAATAGAAACCCAGAAAAATGAACCATACCTTTATGAATATCACAATATGATGAAATAGTAGACAAACCAAATTAAAATATATATCATTTCATCACATATCCCTCTTAACAATCTTTCCAACAAGCCAAGAATTTTGTAATTCTAATTCCGTATGAGAAAGTTATGCCAATTTTAGCGAAGATACCCAGAAATTTCTCCGTCACCAAATTTCGCACTTTTCTCCAAGGGTTGCAAAATTCTTAAGAGAATTGATGATGAACAAATGAAATGTTTGATATTCTATTTATATAGGTTGTGGATAAAAATTATTACCTTGGGCTTACATGCAATTCAAAATTACAAATAATTAAATTCTCTTTTGTTTGGTTGGATCACCCAAAAAGGGGGGTACACTAACTTCAAAAATTCATATCTCTTCAACTGTAAGGAGTTAGAATATGCTCCACATATCAATGGAAAGGGTTTGATGAGTAATATCTCCCTATAATGGGTGTATTTTCAAATTCATGGTATAATAACCTTAAATTATTCAAAATGTCTAGGAAGTCAAAGACCCCGCACATGAGGGTGCCAAAGACCATACCATCGAATATAAGAGTTTAAAAGTATTATTCAAAGTATTCTTCAACACATCAAGGAAAATCCATGGGATATACCACCATGTACATCCAAATATCCATATAAACACAAATAGGACCATACATCATCATGGTTCAACACCCAAGGCACCACATGCAAGGGTTTCAAGGACTCTTTCAAAGATATCATATAATATTTAAACAAGATACTTTCCATGGACTTCAATCCCATCACATAGGATTCCATCACTAAGTTATGAGGGAGTCATGATGAAATATTCTATCAACAAGGGATACATGGGAATCAATATCTTCATCAAGGGTTCCAAGTATTCATCAAGTCATTAATGACCAGATCAGCACCTTTAAGGGGACAAGGAACATTAAGCCATCAAATGTGAATCCAAGGGATTCTTCAGGGATTATTCATGAAGCAAGGGGATTAATAGGCTTCTTCAACCACCTCAACCACACCAGAATACCTCCAAGGTAAATATACATCATGACATCACATGTGGGGTTGCTAGACCTTCTCCCGAGGTACCATGAACTCAATAAACACAAATTCCCACTCAAACAGTCATTTGGACTCTTGCAACTTCTTCAACCCACTAAGGACACTTTTTTAGGGTAATGGGGCATAATTTGTGGTACTTGGAAACCAAAGAAACAACTGGGGAACCATAAAACATCTTTGGGGTGCTTAAACTCTCTACAGGGTGTTCAGGGCTTTTGTCATTGTCCCAAGAGATCCAATGTCTTCAAACTTAGGCTTGGACAACATCAAAAGGTCTCCTTAGACACTGACACTTACTTAACCATTAGGGGATCCTCAATGGACAGCAATACATGTTGGAATCAATGAATATAAACTGTTGGCATCAATGACAACTTAATCAAAACTAGTTATCATTCCCAAGGTCAGATATAGAAAGTATTTTATTAATTATGGGTGTTGAATTTTGCAGGGTCTGTTAGCCATTTAAAAGTTGCATAATTGCAGGTAAGAGATTTCTACATTTCCAAGTTATTATCTCTATTTTGATTATGCTTACAGGTTGTGATTACAGCCATTATGTTTTGTATTAGGATCTAAAATGTTAATTTTTAACAGTTTGAATAATTGTTTTAGGTTGATTGATTAGATAAGATAGAATCTTAGTTTAAACTTTTTATACAAATCTAGGATAAATGTCTTATCAATGATTTATGTTAAAAGTAGTCTTTAGAATTTTCTATTTATATTAGGGTTTAAGCCTAGACTTAAACCTTTAGTTCTAATACATTTAGTAACCATACCTTTTCACAATTATAGAAATCAGTATTAAAACGATAAACCCTAAAAACACATTACATGTATAAATTTATAAAAACATAAGTAAAAATAAAAACCATCATCAAACAAATCTAACTATTAAAATAAACTACTAAACTAGAGTCACGGACCAGGGATCAAGTCCCTTGGAATCAAATCTCATTATATTATCAAGATCACAAGCACCACTAAACTTACTATATAGAATAGGTCCAAAATTCACTACTTAAAAATATTTAAAGGAATTGATAAATGATGGACAGGACATCTGAAAAAACAAACTAAACAAAAAAAAACAAATTACATCCATCCATGATGTTATTTACTCATGCATTAACCCGAACCTTTTGCAGACTAATGATTATACATAAACTGTGAGTCGACTATCGAATCCCTTGGAAACCAAACCACATAAAGAATGCACAACAGTCACTTCTTTCAACATTAAACAATTAACTCAGCAAAATATACAAGTCATCCATGAAACATATATCTCCAACCATCCTGTAAAAATCATAGGATAACCTAAATAAATGTTGGAATATTAACATTTGTCAGCATCAAAGATATATATAAACTATCTAATATACAACAAGATAAATAACTCACAACAGAACCACCACTCCTCTAACAAAGGCTAAACGTCTGCTAAACATATTAAGAGGAAACATTTTACAATATAAAATCCAAAATTTAAAAAACAATAAAAAATATAAATGACATTCATCCACCCACTATCCAATCTCATAAGCTCTAGTTAGGAGCATTTAAATATTTAAAGGAAATAGCATAACAATAAAATCGAACTATTGAATCCCATAAGCTCCGACTACGAGTGTTTAAACTATTTAAATAAAACACTAAGGTTAAACCAAGCATCAAATCCTATAAATAATTGCCAAGAGTTTTCCTATACACTACAGGAAATATAGTCATTATATAAACCTTTATAGATACACAGGTTATTCCATATAGGAAAGAAAGATCCGCATTAATATGGACGCCATCAAAACCACAAGATTAAAAAAAACAACAATGGTATTATAACATTTAACCATAAACATATCAATATATAAATGTTCAATAGAGCTAGGGAATTCCCTCTGTCACCATACATTAAAAAATTCAAATATTTACAATAAAACGAATAAATAAACAACAACCAGGAATCCATTAAGAATTTCAATCAAGAATGAAGCTACGGATTTTCCCTTCACTTCTAAATAGAAGCTAAAACAACTAACTACTATAATTTTGAAGAGAGGTAAAATCCTTCTTAAGAATGCTAACCTTTCCTACAATTACATTGTGGGCACAAGACCCAAATTAAATCCACAATCAAGAATAAATTACCAACGACATTATCATAGTGCCATTTCTAAGCAATGACACTGCTATATTCCATGCCTTCATATAAAACATTAAAATACAGTGCTCACAACAACAAAGAGCTCGAATTATAAACCAATGAGACCTTTATAAAATTGAAAAACAAATGGTTTTATTTCATAGTAAAAATTATCCACATTAGTTTCCATTTTACAAATGCCCGAATGAGCCATGAAAAAATACAAGATCCCAAACCCATGACTAAGCCTAAGTTTGTTACTTTCTCCCAAAAACCTAGAAAATCCCAAATGGGATTCCTTTTAAAAAATACAAATAGAGAACCCATTCAAACCCCATAAATGACCAAGAAGTTGGGTGAAGGCCCTCTTTATATGGGCTTACTAGGTATGCCCTGACGACCCTTATTCTTTGCCACACTTGCAAACCCTCCTCACACTCGTCCAACTTGAAAATGAAAATACAGAGCCATCAGAAGTATGCATTACCAAATATCAAATCGAATGTGTAAACAAGTTTAAACCATAGATAGGTCTACATACCTTTCAAACAAATCGTTCAAACACTATAACCACGCCTCTGTCGGTGAAGCCCAACAATGGAGCTCACTCCCTTCATCATTAGCAAAATGATATGCAAAAGAATGGCTATGTAAGCCCTAGACTGGTTTTTATGCCAGGACCAACATGGATGAGGCCACGCAGCCTTCACATGGGCACCATTAATATGAAAACTGTCACCCACCATGCATTAAATTTCAAACCCATTTTCTATAGTCTTTGCTGCATATATTGTGTGGATTTTTAAACACCATTCCACCACCTTTAGTGTTTAGGTTAGAGAAATTTTAAGTTCTAGGTTTCATTCCTGTTTACACACGTATAGCATAGGTTTAGTGACAAAATACCACAATAAAAATACATCCATATTGCATTAGTTTGTGAGAACTAAGTGATCCCACTTTCGCAGGATTTCCTTACCTTTTCGAGTGAGACGTTAGGAAAAATCCAGCTACTCACCCCCTTTTAGATATAGAGGTAAGTTAGCCTTGTAATTTAGTAAATAAGAAACTAAGTAGCGTAACACGTATTCAAACATGAATAAACAATATCAAAGAATCAGTAAACCAGATATAAGATATCTATATACTGGTACATCAGTATATAAAAGAATGGCAACAAACATCATCATAAAATAGAAACCATATGAGAATCGAAACAGAACATCAACATAGGAATAATTACATTACAGTTTTTATAATTACGAATTTAAGTATATATTTCCCTTAGATCTTCGCATTATTATTAGCCCTACAAATTTTTTTTATTTACGAATTTTAGGGACATTACATTAGTTATCATTCTTGAAATATTCATCATTTCTGACATGTACCTTCCAATTCCAAATTGGTCTTGTTGCCAAATCCCATCTTACCCAATTGAGATCTTTCATTGCACAAAGCTAACTACCTTCTTCCATGCTTCCCAAATATTTTCGGTTAAAAAAGATCCTAATATGTAGAAGGTATGAGGGAATCAAATTATAACACATAAGATAAAAAAACATTGATCCTTATACACTGATATGTTTTGTTGTGGCAATACGATGTCTAGAAATACCTTCCAATGACAGATTCCCTCCAAATACCAAACAACCCATTTGATATCCAAGGTGACATCTTGGGTAGAAATATAAATTAAACCTAGGAATCCTTCATGTTTGAGCATAATACAAACATCTCAATGTACGATAGGGAGGTCTCAATCCCCACCATAAATATTCAGATATAGAAGTTGCTCTAATCTATGAAACAAAGCTCTACATGGAAGATAAAAATAAAATAATAAATATGTGAGGCCTGAAGGATTATATTCACAATAGTTAGGTTCACAACAAACAAAAGGTATATGTTCTGCAAAAAGATAATATTATGTTGCAGATGCACCAAGAACCATTCCGACATAGCTCTTGAAGAAAGACATTGAGCAAAGGGGATGCTAAGATACTTTACTATCAAATCTAGAGAAGTGATGGCCAACTGCGACAAATCCAATTAGGAGGCTAATCAATGTTGGGAATGATTTTTTAATTTGCTTGTAAATTGACTCAAAAATTAAATACTTGAATAGATTTAGAGGTGACAAGGAGTGTAATTTTGGCCATCTAATTGACTGGAATAGACATTTGGTCGAAGGAAAAATACGGGTTAATAGGAAGTCAAGAAAACAACCAAATATCAATAGGAAATAAATGAAAGAGGTTAGGATGTAATGGGTATTCATTAATGAGTAATTTTTTGTGTTGCATTTGTAAATAAGATGTAGTAAGATCATGGCATGTTGTAATAAAGTGTGATTTGTGGTACAACAAGTCATGAATATAAATTCCTATAAGAGTTTTTTATTAATAGATGATTCAAAGCTCACTATTTTGATGGTTTTTGTCTAAGAGATAGGTTTCAATGGTAATTTCAGTGTAATGTGTTTTGTGGCATTGTCTTGCATTTGATGTGTCTAACTATATGAGTCAATTTTCAAACCTATTGTAATTGGTTTTAAGAACTGATAGTTTGCATCAAATCTATATTTGGTTATGAGAGGGACACATTTGTGATTGAGGGTTTGACTTGATCCTAGATATAGGAAATAAGTGTTATAGTGAGATATTTATGAAAACATTTACTTATAGTTAGAATGGATAACATACCGAGAATAGTAATTGAAAAGTTTAATGTCTTTTGCTTTGTCTTTTAAATCTTAAAATGGACAATCTCCTTGTAGATTAAGAACAATCTGTTTCAGTTGACCTAGGAGTGACTCCTATTGGAGTGTTGAAGGAATATTGGAAAAATATCGATAGAAGGGATATGAGTACAATCCATTTTTTTAAGAATATTATGTATTATTGAACGTATTAGAAGAATACAGTACAAATAATCTATGGGAAATATTAGGGAACTTATACCCGTCGAAATATCTAATGAATAAGTTGTTTCTTTGAAAAATGTTATATCTCCTAAGGATCAGTGAAGCTGACTTAGTTATAGAGCAATTGAATTATTTCAATAATGTTATGAATAATTTGTTTTCGTGGATATTAAAATCACCAACAAGGAGAAATGTATCAATGTAATTTTTTCTTTGTCATATTTCTAGGTATCCTCATTATGGCTATTGGAAGCAATATTACTGCATTTAAGATCAATGATGTGGTCACATCCTTGTTGTAAGAAGATATAAGACAAAAGAACATGTAAATTTTGACCCATGATTCCTTGATGATAAGAGGTCAATTAGTGGATAGATGATAAGGAGAAACCTCAAGTAGAAATTCAAAGTCGATGGTTACATCCAAGAGTAGATTGCTTGGTTCAATGACGAGAATATATTGGTGAAGTGGTAAAGTTAAGAATTATAGACAAAACTGCAAGTCAATGGAACTCGCTAAAGGAAAAGGGTCTTAGGAAGGTCAATTGATCAATGGTAAGACTTCACAAGAAGATAAACAATATTTGTATTTTTCCTCCACAAGTACACACTCAGATCATGACTCTTCATTGGCTAACTATGGTACCCCATATCATATGACACATCGTAATGAATGGTTTTGTGAGTATGAGAATATCGATGGCGGTTACATTCTACATGGAGATGATTCACTAACTAGGATAGTAGAATGAGGTTAAGTTTGACTGAAATTGAATGATGGAAGACTAGAAAGACTTCCACGAGTACTGGATATCCTAGGTTTGGATCAAAACCTAATGTTAGATAGTGAGATGGGGAATCCATGTGTGCAGTCTAGATTTGACAAAGATGCATGCAATATGGTACAAGAAGTGATGGTATTGACTAGAGGATTTAATAAAAGAACCCAATAGAAGCTATTGGGAAGAAAAAACGCTAATAAAAGTGATAATATGGTACGTGTGATGTCCCATAATATATGTTCTTTGATATCTAGCTCAACAGTGTTATGGAATCAACGGATGGGAAATATAGGTGAGAAAGGTATTCATGTTATGCATAGTAAAGGTATGGTTTAAGGTATCCTTGATTACTTAGAAGAAGTTGACTTCTGTGTATTATAATTTGCAGTGCCAATATAGAATATAATGTAATCCTCACTTAAAATTGCAACATAGATAAGCATAATAGAGAAGAAATAATGAGAAATAAGCATAAGAGATGGAACTCATTTTTTATAAACTCTATCTTACTATTATTCACAAAAATACTACATTTATAACATCAGCAATGAGGAAATTCAATATCCAAAGAGGCAATTCAAATATCTCATAATAATAGAAGGCTTAGATGTTACTAACTCCCCAAATAATCTCGACAAGTTTCAATCCAACTCAAAGCTAGAGGTCACAAATGGGGGAATATAAGGCTTGGTAGGTCACGAGTGACATAAAAATCAGAAATGAGTGGATTATGGGAGAAACAAATGGAAGTGGTGTAAGGAAAAAAGTGGCAAGCATGCCCAAAATATCCTAGTGAAACTTCCTAATCCTAATCCAAGAGAAAAGTAGTAAAAGGTTTCCATAAACTAAAAAAAGCTGGATAAAAGAAGAATAAAGTAGGAAGTGCACTTTGGATAAGAAATAAAAGAAAAAATTAGGAATGGTGTATGATATGCTAGTATAGGATGGCCAAAACATGAAATTATGGTCCATGACACTACACTAGACTAGGAACTTGTAATCCTAAACACGTGGAATAACTTACACTAAACACTTAAGAAATTTAATGAAATTATTTTATCATATGGTCTAGATGGAATTGCATTCCAACACTATGAACATTGTATTTATGGTAAACAAATTCATGCAAGGTTCTCATATGGTGCTACTAGGTAAAAATAAATACTGGAGTTAATACATAGTGATGTGTTTGGACATATGTCAATTCCTTCACTAGAAGGATCTCGGTATTACGTTTGTTTTATAGGTAATTTTTCCATATTTACATGGTTTTATTTTATGAGGAATAAATCTAATGTTGTGGAGAAGTTTCAAGAGTTCAAATCTCTTGTGAATAATCACACTGGTAAAAATATAAGGGTGCTAATAACTGATAATGCAGGAGAATCCAATGGAAATGTGTTCAACTTGTTCTATATGCAACACGAGCTCGAAAAAACACAACTCCATACATGCCTCAACAAAATTCTATTTCTAAAAGAATGAGGTTGTGTGCATGCTAATGAGGGTCTCTTTGACAAGTTAGATACAATAGAAAACTAAAAAAACATGCATCCCTCAACTTGCATAGATATTTTGAGACACATACACAATGCATATTGTTATGAGTAAAAGAGATGAAATGTAGGAAATTTAACGATGTTTTTGAATATATAATTTTATTCTATTTAAAATGTCTATAACCATATAAAGTTTGATATTTTTAACACACTTTTTTTCGGACAAATTATATGGTATACATTTTTGTTGGCGCAACCTTTCAGTGCCTAAATGATGGAATCGACTTACAAAAATTGGTATACATATAGAGAACAACTAGTACTATTTCAACACCATTTTTCCAAAATAAATTATATATATATAAAAGTGACCGAATGTCGAAAACAATACACGAAGTGTGGGTGCATCCTTTGAAGGTATTAATCCAATGATAATGAAACCAAATTTTTTTATAGCATGTAGAGGTTTGTGTCTAGTAGTGCAACATACAATTTTTTTTCAAAATGATTTAGAAATGAAAATGTTATGGAAAAAACACTAATAGTGTGTTTTTTCAGTTGTGTCATGACACACGAAAAAAAATAGGAACAATTTTTTGTTTCTTTTTAATTACATATTTGGAATCTGTAGAAAAAGTATTATTTGGGTCTAAAATTTTATAAAAAATGATGGTGTGTATTATTGTATCTATCAATAAAACACATGCATACTAAAAAAATGGATGGAATGCTCAAGTAGCCATGGTTTACCAGATTCCATGGAATAGGCATGGTATATCCAAAGAAAAATAAAAAGAAGACAAATAAGAATAGGGATGCCATGCCACCACGAGTGGAGGGTCAAGGATAATTCTAAGAAAGTATACATGTTTATTTTTAATTCAAATTATAAGACAACAAACCAAAAAGTGTGTGCGGTTTACTATAATAAACTATGTATTGGTTTTAGCTTTACAAAATCCATATGCAAATTGTAATTCTTTAAAATGAATACACGATATGTAAAACTTGAATTTCATTATGAATAAATATGTTTTGGATGTGTTGCACTTGTGGACTTGGTTCATCATACTTGGCTTCTTGATGATAACATTGAAAAGAATTAGATGGGTATGAACATCTTTTGACATAGATTTGAGTGGCTAGATATGTAGGGTGAATGTCTTTTGACATGGATGGTTAGGCTAGATAATCATGAATCATGTACACCTTTTCATTTCCTTGATCTCTGAAGTGCTTGGAAAAAACTCTTTTGGAAGATGAGCTCTTAGGTATTTTCCCTTTGGAAAAAACTTGTTTTGAGAGGGTGACACCATTTTCTCTCTAACAAGGTGTGTCATCCCCCATTGACATGATTTTCATCACTATAGGGTGCATAATTGATGGAATTTGATTGTGTATATGGTGCATTAGTTCCTACATGAAGGGAAAAAATACGTTTCAATAAGTCTCTCAAAGGATACCCTCATGCAGGTTTATCCCTTCCATTTAGGGTGGATCTGACTCTCCTCCCATCTTAGTAGGATCCCTCTTCATATTTATCCCTTAATTGTCTCATCCCTTCCTCATCTCTTTTGGCCTATAAATGTAATATTACCCTCATGGGATAGGGTGAGATAAAGGATAACAAGCAAATGGTGGAGAATTAGGAAAGAGAGTTTATTTTTGTTAGTTTATTTATTGAGGAAAGGTTATGTTAGAAGGAATATTTTACACCATGACTCTATATGGTTGTAATTATTTCCTCTTTGATAATGATATTTTAATGTATTCCTTTCCCATAAATGATTTGTAATTTATGTTGATTGTACAACATCTTGAGTCATTCTATGGACTTGTGAGTCATATCAAGTCCTAGTTATCCTCGTATGATTGAGGTGTTGATGTTTCATTGTAAAGCTTGTGAGTAATATCAAGACAAGTCATGTGAGTAATATCAAGACAAGTCTTGTGAGTAATATCAAGACTAGAATTGTGAGTAATATCAAGTCAAGTATTCTCATAGAAGGTACCCTATGAGAATTGTAGTAGGGCTTTGACCCTAGATATAGAGCAGGAATGGATTCCTTCTGTCTATAGGACGGAAGGGTAGGGTTCCTGTGAGAATGAAAGAACAAAAAGAGAATAGACTGAAACATAAATGAGAAAAACAAACCCCTCTGCACACAAGGTTAGGGTTAATCTCAAATACCCTACATACAACTGTTAGGAAACCAAAAGACCTACAAGTAATCAATGGAAACTTGCAAGACAATGTTAAGAAATAAACTTGCAAACAAACAATGTTAGAAAATTACAATCTACCAAAGCAAAAACATGAAAAGACAAGTATACCTTCTAGTTGGAATGGGCCACCATGCCCTAGCTTGGGAGAGAACCTCTCTTAGGAATGGGGAGCTATGGCTCAATGGAGGAATGAAGGAGAGGGAGGGTGAATGTATTGAGAGGAAAATGGTCTCAAGGCACTCACATGGGAAGCATAATGATAGGGAGTGAAGAAGTGTTTTGAGAGGGACCCCCACCCATCTATTTATACGTTTTCTCAAGATTTTTAGGGTTCTAAGCCCATGGTTGGGGCTTTAGCCCCTTTCACTCAATATTTAGCTCTTTTGGGGGTTTTAAGCTCCTTTGAGGGGTTTTAGCCCCTTTTTTGAGGCTGTAGCCCCTATGAGAGCTATTTTGGCTATTTTTAGGGGTTTTTAATCCCTTTTTCATATTTTTAAGCCTTCTTGAGGGTGTGGGGGTCAAATGAGGGTTGTACGTAGATGTCTTTAGGTGGTGTAGGTCATGTAGAGCTCAATGTGATATTTTTTGGGTTAACAGATTGCCCCCTGATGTGTGAGGGCAGGAGCTCATCGTATGGCCGACAGACATCATAGGATTTTCTTGGGGAGAGGTGGTGCTTCATGGGTTAGGGCATGGTGGATTTTGGTTTTTGTATTAATATGGTTCCCATCAATGGGTGAGATACAAATAATGTGTGACATGTATATGGATGAGGTGGGCATCCCCATGCTCATAATGATGTTAAAAGAATAATGTGATCTATGCTCTATAATACAAGAGTCGATCATGTACACTTGTTGTTACAATAGTGGTTGCCTCAATGAGACGCTGAATACAATACTAATCTGAAGAACTACTATATTGGACCCATGGCATTCTCATGGAATGCTATATCTTCATGACTAATGGTCTTCTGGATCTAGAACGGTACATAGTTTACTGACAGAGAGTCAAAGTCTCTATGGTACAAGTATGCTACATCAATCATAAATCTTTATAGAAGCACTCCTGGGGATTTTGAACACGGTCTCCAATGCAACCCAAAAATCACAAGGGACATGAACCTATTGGGTTCCCACAAATATACTGATCAATGTGCTAGAGTGAGGTGACATCTGGGTCATTCTACCAAATACGGCACAGACCAATACCCTGTACGGATCTCAATGGTGCGATAATGTAGCTGGAGTCGAGCATGTGAGAAACAACCATCCCGAGAGGCACTAACGACTCCTCTCAAATGGTCTAAGGAACTCATCAATGAGGTTAATGAAACCAAGATACATGGACCTCTAGGTCTATCCTTTGGAATACATGTGTTGTCGTCGACAAAGGGAGACATATCTCTGGTTAAGGAAATGGTGTTTCCTTGACCAGAGGTGGGAGGGATATAATCGAAAGATGTTAGGAAATATGAGGACTGACCCACTGAATGAGGGGGGGTGAATGGAAGGAGTTTTAATAGGGGTAGAGGGAGTGTACTAGACTCAAACTTCCTTTGTTTAGAGTATGATGGTAGGGTAGACCAGGAAGCAAATGAAACTGACTCATGGGAAATTGATCATAGCTGTAATACTGGGATTGTCACTGCAAATGGGAAATACTTGGGGGAAGTAGATACTTTTGGTGCTGATGGGATCCAAGGAAGACACATTGTAGAGTACTCTAAACAAAGGTGACCCAACGTGGGAATGTTACCAAATTGTTATATGTGGGGTGGTTTCTAAAGACACCGTTGTGGTACAACCTTGTGGATTTTTTGTGAGCCTAAGAAAGTAAATGCTCAATGGTGCTTTCATTTTTAGAGATTCTAAAAGCACGAAGAAGACTCCAATGGGGGATATTTTTCATTGGTAGTCTCTTGTGCCCAAAAAAGGATATAATTATACCCAGGAGAGCTCTCCCATCCTGTAGGGGATGAGAGACTTCTTTACCGTTGGTAGTCCAATCAAGCCGGAAAAGGTTAAACCTATACTGACTGGACGAACATTCAGATACTTTTATGAGCATGAACGAAACAAAGTTCTCTCATTGATCTTTTCTTGATGAGAAGGATGTAAAAGATCTTAACAACAACCCATGGTGATATTTTTTCATAAATTTCAGCCCTTCTACCCAAGAAAGCATAAAAGTATGCAGAGGGGAATAGTCTTAGCTTCAATGTGCCAAGGTGGTCCTTTTCATTTGATGGTCTACATAATCTGCAAAAGGAGATACACTGGACAATGTAGACGCCCTTTCCTATACTTTAACGAGTAGTAAAGGAAGTAGATATGCTCGGCCATCTTTTCATTATTTTAGGAGTCAGAAAAGAGCATAAAAGAAACTCTAGTATGGTCAACCAATTGCGGTGGCACAGTTGGTGCCCCTATGTTAGGACAATGGATAGTGGTCCAAAGGCCATCCATGCATTATGGATGGAGCAGGTGGATTTTAATCATACCAATACATGCACAGGATAGATCATGGCAGAGGCATGTGAACCGAGGTGGCTCTCAGATAGAGGTTAGGAGAGCTATGTGTGAGTTGTTGTGGACGGAATTGAATACATGTGTTGTGAGTGCAAGTCTAGAGGCATTTGTATGCCAAATGCATGCAAAGGAAATGTTCTATCCTTCGAACGATGGTTCGGAGATCTGCATAAGGTGTGGTGGACGGATTAGACAGTTATATGCTAAAAATCAAAATGATGTGCCTTACGAGTAGTGGCTTGAGAACCCGCATGAGTGGCGGTAGGAAAGTGTGATGCAAGTACAGGTCTGAAGACACCTGTATCACCATGATGTGGCTCATAAAATGAGGTAACATTCGGGAAGTGGTATTGAAAATTACTTATTAAACATGAGACGGTGTTCTCATTAGAAGATAGAAATTTGAACCCGGAGGTGTGAGGAGTGTCTTGAGTAGGATTTGAATCACTCTGAACTAGAAGCAAATGGTGCTACCCCTAAATGGGGGTAAAAAACATTGTAAAACAAAAAAAGAAAACCAAGTGACTCATTGGTGATGTTAAGCATAAAATCTCTTGAGGTAGAGCCTATTGTGGGGATTCTCCAAGAGTTGTCCATCAAATTCAACATAGAGGTATGGCCCCTTGCCGAGACAAAGGTCATTGGCAAGGTGGAGTGACAGAATCTAGTCTTTCATGGGAAGAACTAATTCCATACTATGATTTAAAGGGAACGGGGTAAACCTACAGGTGGTCTTATAGATCTCTTCATCATCGCGTAAGTGGTGCTGGGATAGATTAGGTGGATCTTCCACAACCAATGAGGTGAAAGGGAAACTGGTGGTAGATATTATGAAAATGGTATTGGTTGTGTCTTTGGTGGCCTTTACCCTAGTCTCTGTTGGAGGAAGAGGGACAGGACTCAAGATGGGAAGATTCTTTGATGGAGTCGGATGTAGGCACACCATCATCTCAATTGGATGGACATGAGTCAACACATCCTGGGGACTCTGAGGTAGCTTAGGTGGTTCAAGGTACCACACAGGAACTCCCATTGTGAAATCCTGTAAATTGTAGGTTGCCAAGATAGACTTACTCATGATCCTGGATGGTAGGAAAGGGAAAAGGAAAAGAAAAAGGAAAAGGATCATGTTGATTGAGAATGAACGCCACTATTTCCCTAGTAACTGAGGTTGAGGTTATGGATGAGGTTATGGATGCGGATGGAGCTACGGCTGTGGAAACAACAGAAGAGATAGGTTTGATGGACCATCGGAGATGTGGAGACAAGAGGGTCTGTAGAATTGGACATCATGTAAATGGACATGGTATCTGAAGAAGGAGGTGGGGGATGAACTTCTTCAATCAGAGTGATCTCAAATTCAAGGGAATGTTGTTGAAGGTTGGCTAGAGCCATTCAAAACTTATATAAGTCTTGGTAGTGGTGAGAATGGTATCCATACAATCTGTAGAGGGTGCAAGCATGGTTGGTTCTCAATGACTTGTTTCAGACTATTGGTCCGCTTGGGAGTTCAACCACGGGGTGGTTTTCTGTTGTATCCATGGTGTCCAAGTGCGCACAAATTATAGGAATTTCAGGGCAATTTGAGTTGGATGGCCCTATTCTTCACAGACAGTGCAAGGCAGGATCAACCGTGGTTCAGCGATAGCTTTCACATTTTTTCCCCTAGCCCTTTTGGGTTGGGGTGGTGTGGGTACGGGTGTGGTGGTTGGTTTTTGCGGACTAGGTGGAGGATGGGATTTTACCATAATGAGTTGCATGGGGGTTAATACTACTTGGGGAATTGGTGGTTGGGTCAGTGGATCAAGTTACCACATTGGTGGTTGGGTCGATGGATAAAGGTACTAATTGGGTAAGTTTAAGGTAGCCATTATTGGATTTTTCATGACATGAGGTGAGGAAAAGAGGAAGGGAATTGTGTGGAATAGGGAGGAGTCCAGATAACTCCCTAATTGTTGCATGTGGGGGTGAGTTTGTGGTGGCGGCTATGCATAATCTTGCAGTTGTAGATGATGCTATGGTTATAGATGGTGTTGTGGTTGTGGTTGGGGTTGTGGCTGTGGTTGGGGTTGTGGCTGTGGTTGATGTTTGGGTGCACCAGTGTTGGATGAGAGCATGCACAAATCCGCAGTCTCATTTGGTGTCAGCGGTGGTGACACTAAGTGGAAAGAAGCCATCATGGTGGTATCAACAAACAACCTAGGGCCCACATTTAGCAATGGGGAGGCTGGTATGTTATCAACCATGGTGTTGACTATAGGGATAACATTGGCAGGTGCAGTTAGTCCTTGTAGATCAATGGTGTTGATTGTAGGGATAACGTTGGTGGGTGTCATTAGCCCTTACAGATCATGATAAGTCATTTGGTCAACTATCACGATTTTCCCTTTGTGGGGAAACATCATGAGATGAAAAACAGTTGATGCTACGAATCTCATGGCATAAATATAACTTCTTCCCAGGAGAAGGTTATAGTCCAATTGAGCATTGACAACTTCGATGTCAATCAGTACTATTTTCTTGGCTAATGTGATGGGGACATGAGGGAGGATTCCTTGGGATTTAGTGGGATGGCCATCATAATCCCGCAGAGTAGTAGATGATGGTTGCAGAATTAGGGATCCAAGCTTCTTCTAGACTAGGGTATACATAACACATGTGGATTTCCCCTCATCCACTATGCACCGGTGCATGACCAAATTCTGGATAGACACCGGGATTTGGAAAGAAATGGTTGGTGGAATCTGCGGTTCTCCATTCACTGTGCCGAATGTGATCAACTTGGAGTTAGAGGGGTCTATAGCACCAAGGGCGTCTAGTAAATCTTTCCTCTGCGTTGGGAAAGTTTTGAGTACCTCAAGAGCAGACATGGCGGTAAGTGTTTGGGACAAATCATCCACGATGTTGTATCTGACAACAGCTCTAGTCATGGAATTGTTGGAAACCTGCCATATGGGGGGGCATGGGAAAGGGGGTAACTGAAGAGGTGCATTACCATTTTTGGACGTATATGCCGCTGATGTGTCAGTGAGTTCGGTGTTGGTTCTGTACTGAATTTCTCTGGTTTGTAAATTGACCTCTTCAGTTGTCATAGCTAGCAGGTGGTGGATACCTGTTTATATGATCATAGGTTCCCATGGGGCGTTGGGATTGAGTTGGGGAGGGGGTGCAGTTGCCAACAATCCTTGGACTAGTAATGGGTTTTGGAGCACCATAGGAGGAGGTCCTGGTGGTGTCAGGTTGGGTTGGGCTTGGTCTGTTCTATTGGTGGCATGTTGAACATCATTTCTAATGGCCTGCTTAGCATGAACCATGAAGGGACACTCATATGTGTAGTGCCTGTAGACCTCCTATAGTGTGCACAGTTGGTTTGTATGCAGCAAAGCATTGTGTCTAGGTGCATTTTGGTTGTTGAGGATTTTTGGTTGGCTGGTTTGTCACAACATTGTTGGGAGGATTTGGTTGTTGACCACCTCCCTGCAGTTAATTTTTGTCTTGGTTTCAGGGTCATTTATTCCTGGATTGGCCTTGTTGGTTATTAGCGGTTGACTAGTTGGGACAATTTTTCTATGCAAACACTTGTCCCAATGGAGCAGGTGGAGAAGGGACGAGGGATTGAACAGCTTGGACCGGTGGTGCATAATAGACTTCGGTGGGTGTTGGTGCCACAAATGTGGGAATTTGTCCCGTGTATTGCTGTGTCAACTAAGCTAATGCCCAAGCTTGCTATGGTGGTGCAGATTCTACATAAGAAGTTGTGGCTTCAGACTGGGACATCATTCTTGCATAGTTTAGAGTTTGGTTTTGGTATGCAACACTAAGGGTGTTGCTTGGTTGTGGTGGTATTGCAGGTGGTGTCAGAAGGTTTTGTGGTTGGTGAGAGATAGAATATATGATTCCATCTGCAGCATGGGATGCACTCAGTGCATCCCAGTAAGAGGTGCCTGGACGTGGAGCATATGGAATGACAGTGTAAAGGTATCCAGACTGTGCATAGAAAATATCAAAGTACTGGGATTTCAAGATAGCCTCCTCTTCAGATTGGGGACATTTGTATGCGATGTCCTTTTCTATAGGTGGTAGTAAAGTTTTTAGGAACCAATCTAGGAAGATCCTATCATCAAGCTGAATCTTGGACAAAATACGACGTCGGTGCCACTCATGGATGTGGTCGGTTTTGTGGGTCGCAGTATTTTGGAGGCAAGATAGCAATATCTCCACCCCTTCATCATATCTAATGGGGAGTTAGAAATATTGCAGGAACATGAAATCCAAGGAGTTAAAATCTAGGTACTTGGCTTGTGGTAGCTCAATGTACCACTTGGATATAGCACCTGTGAGGGTGCATTGGAACAGTCTGAGCCTGGTCAAACCATCTACAATGTTATTTGATGAGCACCATAGGTGAAACATCATGATGTCGTTTTGGGTGCACTCCCCTGCCTTCCCTTCAAACTTGGGAATGTCTAAGGGAACTTTGGATGGAATGGGAGGCCAAAACGTTTAATGGTGGATAGGGTCATTTGTTAACTGAGCCAAGTTAGGCTGGTTGAGACATGCCATGAAAGGAAGGTTTGATCCAAGGTTAATGTGAGATGGGGTAGAAATGGTGGTGGGGTTTGCAGGGACATGATGCACCTACATAATTGGGGATACTTGTGGCACCATTGTGGATGGGCCACTACCCCCAACTGTGGTAAAAGGAACTATGTGAGTGGAAGGGCCACTACCCCCACATGTGACAACAGGGGCAGTGTAGGTGGAAGGGCCACTACCCCCATGTATACCAGGTGGGACAGTGTGGGTGGAAGGCACACATCTTCCATGCGATACAGGTGGGACAACTTGACTGGTCAATATGGGTGGTGGTAGCTGGCTTATGATGGTTTGCATGACCATGCTGGGTCCACCAGCAGAGGTGTTGGTGGTGGTGTGGGGTGTGGACATGGTTCCATTTCCAATTACTAAGCTAGAAAATGGATTCAAGTTTCCACCAGCCATGGGGATAGATGGTGCAGTATGTAGGTCTAGCTCAGATTGGTATGATTTTGAGTCTGAATCAGACATTGTGTGGCCCTCTGATGGTGTATAGGTTCATAAAGAATGGTCTCGACAGTGTTGGTTCAAGGACCCAAACTGTGGTGGATCACCTCTTAGGCGTGAGGAAGAACTTGGGGGATCAATTGTGTCTGATTTGTATGTCAAGTTGTGAAATATGGTAATGATTTTTGGACCCTAGTTTTAATGGATTTCTATTGGCTTCAGGTGTTCACTTGGCCACCAAGAATTCCTGAAGACAATGCTTGTATTTTTCCTCACGGGAGTGTTAGTCAATAGGTAGGGGTCATTGCCCATTTCGCTTGGCAATTCCTCTCAGCGACTAGATACTTTGGGGTTCCCATGGTACTCCTCACAATGAGTTTCTAGGCTGATCCCAAGTACTTCCCATGGTTAATGTAGTCAGGGAATTATGTCCTCAAATACTGTAGATGGTTGAATTAGTGTAAATTATAAATTTTAATGGTTAGCTCAGCGTCATGAACTGAGTTTGGTTGTTTTTTATGGTATGGTTTGTGTGCATGTCCTTTTGTCTTTCTGTTATATTTAGTGGCTACTTGAATGGTTTATGAATATTCTACAAAGTTCAAAACATTGTTGATGAAAGTAGTAAATGATAAACAAAAATCTAAACATGTACCATATCTGAATCTGAACTATGATAGCCTGACTAGGAAACTACCTTACACCTGTATTTCTCTTCAACCAGGAAAGGGTGCTGGGATCTCAACACAATGGGACTAAGCACATCCGTAGATCCTTAGGTCACCCTCCAAATGCAAGGTCAGTCAACAGGGAGGATATTGAGCACCGTGAGTCCCCCTGGGCCTACTAGCCTTTCTACCTTCCAAGTCACCCATTTTTAGTTGTCTTGGAAAATGACAGGTGAAGTGCCTATTACTATACGAGCTTCACCCTTCGTCTTGTCCTAGAATACCCTAAAGGGTGATGACTAGGTAGAGGAGGAAGGGCTAGGAAAGATGTTAATTTCAACTTAAGAATTGAAACCTATAGTAATTTCTTGATTGAAGCTTTAAACAAATTCATTAATCAATTAGCCATTCAATTTAACATTGGCTTACACATGCTGTAATAAAAGAAAGAGATGCTAAAAGGAAATAGACACAGATTTAATGAACAAAGGCGACTGAGTTGCATTGATAGTCCCTAATCTTTAAAAATCCAAATATGAGAGATAGATCACTCTTTCCGAGGAAAATGAGACGAGGGGGTTGCCAAATTTCCCCCAAAAAAGGAGAGGGGGTTGCTCAGAAAATGCAAACAGAAGCGGTTTGGATTTTGAGGTGAAATTGCACCTTTCGAGCCTAAATGAGTGACCTAGTCACACCTTTCAGGCCTAAATGAGTGACTCGGTTGCAACTTTCATCTCGATAAGAGCAACCTGCTATGAAAGGTAAAAATTTCTTGAACCTGAGCCAGATTCGGTCGACAATAACCTGTACTATGGCCAAATGGGCTCGATTTGGCCTTGAGGAGGCTCGACAATAACTAATAATGCAGGAAAAGATAGATCTAATCTGTATTTGAAATAAAACTAAACTAGTGCAAGAAAACAGAAATAAAAACTAAAACTTATAAAAATAGTCCAGGGATCCTGTGGGATCGACTTGGTATGGTCGCCAAATCTATAATAGGTCTTTCACCCTAGCTATAGAGTAGGAATGGATTCCTTCTGTCTATATGATGAAAGGGTAGGGTTCCTATGAGAATGAAAGAATAGAAAGAGAATAGACTAAAACAGATATGAGAAAACAAAACCCCTCCACACACAAGGTTAGGGTTAATCTCCAAGACCCTACATACAACTTTTAGGAAACCAAAAGACCTGCAAGTAATCAATGGAAACTTGCAACACACTATTAAGCAATAAACCTACAAACAAGCAATGTTAGAAAACTACAATCTACCAAATCAAAAACATGAGAAAACAAGTATACCTTCTAATTGGAATGGGCCAACATGCCCGAGCTTGGGAGAGCACCTTTCTTAGGAATGAGGAGCTATGGCTCAATGGAGGAATGGAGGAGAGGGAGGGTGAATGGTTTGAGAGGAAAATGGTCTCAAGGTACTCACATGGGTATCATAACGATAGGGAGTGAAGGAGTGTTTTGAGAGTGACCCCCACCCCTCTATTTATACATTTTCTCAATATTTTTACAGTTTTAAGCCCCTGGTTGGGGCTTTAGCCCTTTTTGGGGGATTTTATCCCCTTTCACTCAATATTTAGCTCTTTTTGGGGTTTTAATCTCCTTTGAGGGTTTTTGGCCCCTTTTTATAGGCTTTAGCCCCTATGAGAGCTATTTTGGCTCTTTTTAGGTGTTTTTAAGCCCTTTTTCATATTTTTATGCCTTGTTGAGGGTGTGGGGGTCAAATGGGGTCAAACGAGCATCGTACATAGATGTATTTAGGTGGTGTAGGTCATGTAGATCTCATTGTGGTATTTTTTTGGTTAACAAGAATGTATCCCCAATTGTGGAGATGATATTTTGTTGTATCAAGATTGAAGTCTTGTGTTGTATCAATAATATGGACCTCTATTTGTTAAGGTGGTTATACTATGTGATATATTGGTATTCATGGTCATTGAGTGCTATAAATCTCATTTAGTTCTTATTAGAGAAATAATACACCGTAGTACCATGGTCATATACCTTAAGTACATTTCATTTGCTTCCATACAATGTTCTATGTTCTAGAATTAGGGATATTCACCATTTGTCGATAGTCGAGGTGCTCTTGGTTGACCAATATGATAGTTGAGGCACTATAATTTGATCATTATGAAAACAAAGGGGCACTCATTAATGATATACAATTGGCATGCAGTCCCCCATCCTTAGATTCAGAGATTGTGTTTGACTTGAGGAGTTAGTGCATGATTTATGTGGTTTTTTTCCTTCCTTGGGAATTTATTGCCTCCTTGGGCCACTCCCACTCACCCATGTGCTCACCCATTCCTACAATGCCTCCATTTACATTCCAATATGCCTCACTCTTGTTCAGACATGAATTCATGACTTTTTGGGATGATTAGGAAGCTTACTGGTCCACCTAGGGGGGTTTGATGGTCAAATCATGAGGTGACACTTGTATGCATCCATATGGCCTCCAATTCCTCACAACATTTCCCTATTCTAATACATATTTGATACATACATAGTTACATGTTTAACAATCATAATAATATCTGTTATTGACCTCATGTGTGTATGTTATTTTCACTCTTTCAACTATTTTGTGCATATTTTTTGAACAATATCTAATTGTGAGAATATCCTAGGATCCTAGATCCTACTTTGAATCAATTATACCATGGTATAAAAACTATTTGGATCCACAAATCAAATCCATAGTGTTTGAGTTGTTGTTTAATGTATTTTCTAGATAGATTCGAGTGTTTGCATTGCATCTACAATGATCAATTTGTCACCAAGAGTGCAAGTAGAAATGGAAAATACCTATGTTTTTTTTATCCCATTCAACTATTTCAAATGGAAGGACAAAATGGTGATCCATCTAGGGTCAAAATTCATGTACAAGGTCACCATGGGGATTGAGGTCGAACCAAACTCTACTATTGAGAAATCAAAGTTCTTCAACAGGCTTGATGAAGCATTTGGAATGTTTTGTCTCAGCATTTCAAAATACTTACTATTTCATGTAGAAATTATATCAAATATCAATGAAGTATGGCTCAATATTGAGACATTGTTTGAGAATACTAATGACATGTGTGGTCACCAGCTCGAAAATGAGCTAATCTCATTGAGTCCATCTCATTTTGAGACAATCCACGACTTCTTCACCAAGTTCAAGTCGTTGGTGCTTCATCTTAAGAAATGCGACATAGAGAAGAAGGATGATCATATCATATTGTCCATACATTCAAATATAGGTTCAAGGTACTAAGTGTTTTTAAGCACATTCCACTCTAGCAAGCTCACTGCTCGAAACTAGCACATGCCTTCACTGGCTGACTTCATGGAAACACTAACTCAAGAGCAAGATAAGTTGGTGCAAACGGGCATGATCAAATCTAGTAAATATAAATATCTTGTTGTAGGAGTTTTTAATCATCCAAAGGCAAGAATAAATATAAGGATTTGAGGCAACAAGATAAGAAGAAGCAAGAAAGACCCAAATCTCTAGATGGGGGTTCGAATCCTTACAAGGAGAAGGACAAGAAGAAGTAAGAGAATACGAAATGCACCTACCATGACAAAGGGTTCCATATAGAGAGTGCATGTATGAAGAATACCATAGACATGATAGTGCATCTTCTTGAGAAGAAAAACATGCCACTTCCTGAGGGCGCAAGGAAGAAGGATGGAGGTTTAGGCTCAAACAACAAGGAGAGGTACCATGCATTGGTTTCTATCTCTTTAGACTCTTCTTTCTTCATCATAGATTCAATAGCTTCAAGGAATATGGCATCGGTAAAATAATTCTTCGAATCCATGTATTCTAATAGTGGTCCAACTATTCGAATGGGTGATGATTCAGAGATCCAAACCAAAGGGATTGGCAAGATCGATCTTGATGATGGGTATTTCAATAATGTTTGGTTTGTACTAGAATTGGAAGCGACCCTACTCTCAGTATACCAAATGACTCACACTGGTGAAGCCAAGAGAGTAACATTTACTCCAGACACAATGGATATAGTAGAAATCTCCACAAACAAGGTGGCGGCATTGGGGTTTGTTGATCATTAAGCAAGAATGTACAAGTTCTCTCATTTCCTTCACTAATCCAAGGGAATGCTCTCTTGACTCATGCTAATGAGGAAATAAAGTTGTGGAATGAGATATATGGCCATATTTAAACTATATGTAACTCCAGTCATTGAGAAAATAAGGCATGGTGGAAGGGATGGATTCCTTCTATCAATATATCCAATGGTAGATGCATAGGATTTGTAGTGGGAAAGCATCCAGAGCATTGCTATGATAAAGGGAAAGCAAGGAGAGCTATCCAAGTACTTGATTTGGTGCACTCAGATATTATTGGGCCTATTTCCACACTCTCATATGGATGATTAAGGTATGTGTTGACCTTCATAGATGATTTCTCAAGGTTTTTCTAGGCATAATTTCTCAAACTCAAATCTGAATTTTTTGAGACTCTCAAAGTTTGGAAATCCCTAGTTGAGAATGCATGTGGGGAGAAGATCAAGGTCCTTAGGACTAAAAATGGAAAGGAGTACATGAAAAATAGTTTCCAACATCTCTGTGAATAATGTGGTATCCAAATGCAGCACTCAGTCCCCTACACTCTACAATAAAATGGTTTGGCAGAGCGCTAGAACAAGGCTCTCAAGGAGATGGAAACCTGTATGATTGAGAAAAGGATTTGAATCCTAAGCTATGGGATGAAGCAACTAACTATGCTGAATATGTTCAAAAAATATCTCCTCACAAATTAGTGGATGGAAAAACACCATATGAGTCTTGGTTTGGTCACAAACCAAATGTTTCTCATTTCAGGGTCTTTGGCTCAAAGGCTTGGGATTGGATTCCTCTAGAGAAGAGAAAGTCCTTGCAAAATCAAAGAAAGGATTACATAAGGGTTGGATATTATGAATATGAAAAGGGATACAAGATATTTTATCCCTCATCTCAAAATACCTTCATTGAAATGAGTGTTCAATTCAAAGAAGAACCCATGGAGGAGACCAAATTTGCTCAAGGGGAATGCTCAAATCCTCCACTCCAAGATGATGAAAGTAATGATTCTATTTCTGATATTTATTATATTTCTGATTCTTAGATAGATTAAGTTTATTATTAATATCATGGATCACCCATTCATCCCAAATGGGTTGAGAAAACCATTGAAGGAGCAGGGATTTAATTGGTAATCCACCAGATCCTAGAAAGACCACATCTCAATTTCACACTGCTTTGTCTGCATGTGAAGTGAATATTGTTGAGAAATGATTCATTATGGTTGGATATGATCCTAAATAATTATATTAGGATTATTCACTTGACCCAATATGGAAAATATCCATTCAATAAGAGTTCAACTCATTACAAGACAATGAGACTTGGGAACTATTTCCCTTGCCCTCCAAGAGGAAACTACTGCAACGTAAGTGGTTCTATAGAAAAAAATTGGATTATGATACTTATTATATAACGTATAAGTCCAATTTGTTTTCCATATTATATAAATTCCAAGGAGTGTATTATACATAGACATTTTCACATGTTGCAAAGATGGACTCTATTAGGCTAGTTTTGGTCGTTGCTGCCTCTAAGCGCTTTGAGGCTCACCACATGGATGTGAAGAGTGAATTTATTAATGGTGAAAATAAATAGGATATATATATGCAAAAACCTTAAGTTTTACAATATTATCCTTCACTTGTATGTAGGTTAAATAAGTCTCTCTATGGCCTCAAGCAAGCCCCCAGGGCTTGGTATACAAAGATGGACAATTTTCTGATATCACTTGGCTTTGAAAGATGCAAGTATGATGCTAATGTTTATTTGCAGAATATTGGTGATGTATTGCAGGTAATTTTAATTTATTTTTATTATATTTTTATTACAAGTATCTACACTAAATAAACTGGGTCAATCAAGTCTTGTTTGCACAGTGAATTCTCCATAACTGATCTTGGATTGTTGAAACAATTTCTTGGTTTGGAAATTGTGCAATATGAAGTAGAGATCAAGGTCAGAAAAAAAAAGGTATGATTATAAACTAATATTTAATTTGAAAATGGCTGAATTTAATGCATACAAGTTCTCATTCATTTCTAGTATCAAACTAGGTGAATTTGACAAGTCTCCATTGGTGGACAGCTTGTTGTATAGACAGCTAGTATGGATTTTGTTGTATATTACACACACTCGACCTGATTTGGAACATGGTGTAGGTGTCATAGATATATATATGCATCAGCCTCACCATATCCTTTGGAAGGAATCCAACAATATCCTTAACTATGTGCAAGGAACTAGACACTTTGGGTTACACTATGTTGTTGGTTCTCCACTAAAACTAGTTGGATTTTCTTATTTTGTTTGGGCTAGATATCCCAATGAAAAGAAGTCTAGTTTAGGTTATGTATTCATGGTTCAACATGGTCCCATATTATTGTAAATAAATAAACTATACACAATCTCCCTATCTTCAACATAGTCTGAGTACAGAGGAGCAATGAATGCAACTACACAATGTGTGTGGTTGTAAGGTATTATTCAGGAACTTGGAGTTGCATTTGATTCACCCATATTCATTTGGTGGGAAAATCAAACTCAAATAAATTTTTCAATGATCCAATGCAGATACATATGACCAAACACATTGATATGCAAATTTACTACATGTGGAGCTTGGTGCATAATCAGGTGATAGCATTGTAGTATTGCCTATCTGCAGAGAAAACTATTGACATTTTCACCAAGAGCTTCATAGAGAAGACATTCACCTATATGATATCCCTTTACTATATTGGGTGATACATGGTGATGGATACCATTCACTTTCATATGGTTGTCTCCATGTCCATTTTTGAGGGGAGGTTTTGTTCCCATGAAGTTTTCCTCACCTTGTTTTTATGGATAAATAAACTTTTCTGTTGTATAAAGTGACTTGATCCTTAGTTTCCATGTCCTCCATGATATTTTGGTTAATATGTACTAATTTAGTCTTAAAGGGGGGTTTTATAGAAATAATACACCTTAGTACCATGTTCATATACCTTAGGAACATTTCATTTTCTTCCATGCAATGTTCTATGGTCTATACTTAGGGATATTGATCATTTATTGATAGTTGAGGCACTCATGGTTGATCATTATGACAGTTGAGGAACTTTAGGTTGATCATTGTGACAACCAAGGATCCCTCATTAATGAAAATCAGCCATCATGCGCTCCCCAATCCCCATATTCATGGATGTTTTTTGACTTGAGCCACTAGTGCATGATTTAGGTGGTTTTTTTCCTTCCTTGGGAAGTAATTTCCTCCTTGGGCCACTTCCAATCATGCATGTGCTTAGCCATGTCTTCCATGCCTCCATTTATGTTACAACATGCCTCACCCTCATTTACACATGCATTCATGACCGTTTGGGATGATTAGGAATCTGATTGGTCCACCAAGGGGGGTTTGAGGGTCAAATCATAAGTTGACACTTGTATGCATCTAGATGGCCTCCAAGACCTCAATATGTTTCCATATTGTAATATATATCTGATCCATACATATTTACATTTTGGAAATTCATAATAATATATGTTATTGACCTTGTGTGTGTATTCTATTTTCACTCTTTCAACTCTTTTGTGCATATTTTGTGAACAATATAGAATTGTGAGAATATCCTTGGATCCTAGATCCTACTATGAATCAATTATCATAGGGACTAGCTACCCCTATAGTGAATTACTTTACCATGTGACTATATGTCTTAGAATAATTCTTCTGAGTATGATATGATAAGACAGATAAATAATACACGTATGGACCATCCATTAATTAATTAATCATAATGAGATAAAGCATAGAGAAAGAGAATTTGAATTTGTGATGCAAATAATTGATTGAACTCAAGTTATAAAGCTTTGGTAAAATATGAATGCCTCAATCAATTCCTTAGTCAAAGCATCGATTGAACTATTAATGAATGTAATCAGTTAAGTAAAGAAGAGCTTAATGTTCATCAATTAGCATGCATTCATTAACTAAAGGGATCCATACAAAATTTAAAAATAAAAATTATGCATAGATGTCAGTAAGAGTGATCCGTCGGACCTCAACTTATGTGCATTAAAAGTTTGTGTTTAAAAGAATGCGTTCAGCAGGTTAATTAAATGGAACAGCATTAACAGAAATTAAATACTGGAAACAGATGGAAAATGAACTGATAAATAGATATAAAGAAGCACAGAATCAGAGCATCACAAACAAAATTTGATAACAGAGTTCACCCCCTCCATTGGGTTACGTCTCTGGGTCCCTCTCCAATGGGTACCGATCCAATTAATCTGTTTTAAAATGGTACAAAATGGTTCTTGAAAGAACTTCAGCAACTGTAAACAGAATGTTGTACAAAATCTTTAAGACCTTTCTCTCGAAATTACAATCAGCATTCAAAGATAAAGAAAGCTAAAATATAACAGAGAATGCCGACTTCTACAGCACAGCATCTGGACACTTCGCAGTAAAAATGATCTCTAAGATTCTCATAACAGAGAAATTATACTTTTCGCTCCAAAAACAATCCGCCCCCTTCCAAATGCTAGCCTTCTCTATTTAAGAGTTCAGCGGGAGGGATAAGTAATCGATTCGATTCCATCATCTCAGTTGTTATCTCTTTTTTTCTTTTTTTTATTATTATTGTTACAACCATGCTAAGCTGAACCATGCAATTCGACCAAAACACTGTTAAGCGTTATGATACCATGACGTTCCATATTCCCGAAATGTTGCAACCAACTCCACACACATATGTTGATTCACAACACATTGCAATGACCATTATGCACATATCTTGCACCATACCATAGCATCACACGTAACATAACCATTTGATGTCACCACTAACTTCGCGATGTCGCAGCAAGTCTGTCACAGCTATGTCTGTCACAGCAGTGTAAAAAGTCTGTCCCAGCTAAATATGTGTCACAGCTCAATCTGTGTCGCAGCTCAATCTGTGTCGCAGCTCAATCTATGTCACAGCTCAATCTGTGTCATAGCTAAATCTATGTCACAGCTCAATCTATGTCATAGCTAAATTTGTGTCATAGCTCAATCTGTGTCATAGCTCAATCTGTGTCACAGCTCATTTTGTGTCATAGCTAAATCTGTGTCACAGCTCAATCTGTGTCACAGCTAAATCTGTGTCACAGCTCAATCTGTGTCACAGCTCAATCTGTGTCATAGCTCAATATGTGTCATAGCTCAATTTGTGTCATAGCTAAATCTGTGTCACAGCTCAATCTGTGTCACAGCTCAATCTGTGTCACAGCTCAATCTGTGTCATAGCTCAATCTATGTCATAGCTAAATCTGTGTCATAGCTCAATCTGTGTCACAGCTCAATCTGTGAGTTAAAACATATGTTATGTTCTTTGAACCATAGATTAAATACCATTGTACCATATTGGATCAGTGTAAATTAAAGATGAATAATCCTCTGGATCATTCCTCCCCATTGGAGATCTTTTGGACCACCAAAAGCCTAAATCATTCAGCAAGTAAGTGAGGGTATGTCTCCCTCACTTTTCCAATCTCCATCCATCTTGCTTTGCTCAGATGCATTCCTTTCAGCCCCACTCGAAGGTACTCAGCGTTCCCCCTTCGTGAAGTCCTTACATTTCTGTCTAGAATAACATCATCCTGCAACTCTCTCATATATTCAGGTGCCAAATCATCAACTGAAGGAATCTGTATGTTAGTTTCCTCATCCATGATCATAGGAGGCTGATATAATTTAAGATTCTCAACATTGAAAACTGAGCAAATTTGCATGTATGGAGGTAAATTTAAGCGAAAAGCATTAGTACCGATCTTTTCCAAGATCTCAAAAGGACCATACCTGATAAGCTTAAGATTTTTACCTTCACCTTTCATTCTCTCTTTGGTGATATGTAACCAAACTCTGTCACCAACCTGGAATTGATGATCAACTCGATGCTTGTCATGCCTGGCTTTGTACTTTGCCTGGCTCTTCTCCAACTATTCTTGAACTGCCTACTGCACTGCTTGGATTCTCTGAATGAACTTTAAATCTTTATCTACATCATGATGTCCATCCACTGCATCTTTGCCAAAAGAGAAGTCCATCGGTGTTTTTGGCAGATAACCAAAACAAGTTTCAAAAGGAGATTTTTTCATGGAAGAATGAACTGCATGATTGTAAGCATGCTGTATATACTGTAACTGCTCATCCCAAAGTTTAGGATGCTTACTACAATATCCTCTGAGCAGCTGAACCACTGTTCTGTTCACTACCTCTGTTTTCCCATCGGTTTGTGGATGAAAAGATGTACTTTTCTTCAGTTTGGTATCCATAAGCTCCCATAAAGTTGACCAGAATTTTCCCAAGAACCGGTAATCTCGATCTGATATAATAGACATGGGTAGCCCAAAATGTACCCAAACATTTTGAAAGATTAGGTGAGCTGCTTGTTCAGCAGTGATCTATTTGTTACATGGCATTAAGATACACATTTCGCTGAATCTATCCACAACAACATATAGATAATCATGCCCTTTTCTAGACATAGGTAGTCCTCCTACAAAGTCCATAGAAATGCTTTCCCAAGGATGAGAAGAAACTGGAAGAGGTGTGTACAAACCCAATTTCCTATTGCTAGGATTACTCATTGCACACATAACACAACCTCTTATGTATTTAACTACAGTTTCTTGCATTTGAGGCCAATAACAATGATTCTGCAATACAGACAATGTTTTACTTACTCCAAAATGTCCTGCAATCAATGAACTATGTGCCTCTCATATTACATGCACTCTTTCTTTCTCTGGAATACAGATTTTACCAAGATGATACAAGAGTTGTTCATGCACAAAATAGTTCTCTTCCTGTTTACCATGTATTAGTGATGCATATACTTTCTTAAAATCTTTATCTTTCACATACTGTTCAATATAACTTTCATGTGTTAATGAACTATTATGAAGAATTATTGAAGCATTTATAGGTGGCCTTGATAACATGTCTGCTACGTTATTATGAATTCCCTTTTTTTACTTGATTACGAGATGAAACTGTTTGAAGAACCCCATCCATCTTAGATGCCTACTTTGTTGTATTTTAGTTTGAGATTGCAAATATTGAAGTGGCTGATGATCAGTATGTATGACTATCTCTTTCCCCATGATATAATGTTTCCACTTCTTTACACTATGTACTAAAGCATACAATTCTTTGTCATAGGTTGGATAGTTACTAACCGCAGTAGAGAATGTTTCTGAATGGTAACAGATTGGCTTCCTTCCTTGCATCAAAACTGCTCCCATGGCAAACCCGCTGGCATCGGTTTTGATCTCAAATGGCTGCTGCAAATCTGGCAATGTCAGAACTAGTGTTGTGCTAATCTTTTCCTTCAAAGTGTCAAAGGCTCTCTGATGCTTGCCTCCCCACTGGAAAATCTCTTTAACACTTGTAAATGCATGTAACGGAGCAGCAATGGAAGAAAACCCAGAAATGAATTTCCTCCAATACTGAACCGCACCCAGAAAACTTCTGATTTCAGTAACGGTGTTAGGCCGTGGCCAGTTTACAATGACAACAACCTTGGCTGGGTCCACTCGCAGGTGGCCTCCACCAATGACGTCGCCTAGATATACTAAAGAAGTTTTAGCAAATTCACATTTGGACATTTCTACATAAAGCTTTTCCTTTCTTAGTACATCTAAAATTTTCTTCACATGTACAACATGCTCTTCCCAAGTTTTGCTAAACACCAGGATATCATCTAGATATACAATTACAAAATCATCAATGAATGAACGAAAGACAGCATTCATGACCCGCATGAAAGTAGCAGGAGCGTTACATAGACCAAAAGGCATTACAAGCCATTCATACAAACCCTGTTTTGTTTTAAACGCTGTTTTCCATGCATCATTTTCAGCAACACGGATTTGATGATACCCACTATGTAGATCCAATTTTGTAAAATAAATTGCATGTTTCAACTGATCAAGCAAATCATCAATACGAGGAAGAGGATACTTGTTTTTAATGGTGATTTTTTTAAGGGCCCTATAGTCGACACACATCCTCCATGACCCATCCTTTTTTGGAACCAAAAATATAGGAGAGCTGCAAGGAGAAGTACTGGGCCGGATGACCCCCTTCTCAATCAGCTCCTGAACTTGCTTCTTGATTTCCTCATTCTGCATTATAGACATCCGGTACATGGTTATTTTTGGGAGTGGCACATCCTGTTGCAAATGTATCTCATGCTGAATCTCTCTCTTCGGTGGTAACCCCTTCGGATCTTGAAACAAATCATCATACTCAGAAATGATGTCAATCAGTTCAGATTTATGCTTAGGGTCACATTATTCAAAATATTTAGAGACTTCATCATTTTTCATCTTAACCATCATCAACACAAAATTCTTACTAGCATTTACCAACCTCTTCATTTGTCCTGCAGAAACTATTGCTAGATTGGTTTTCATCTTATGTGCTCGTACAATATATTCCATACCTTCTTTAAAAAGATGATACTTATTCTGCTCTCTATAAAAGAATGCTTGCCGGTCATACAAATATGGACTCCCAAGTACAATCCCACAAATGTCAAGTGGTACTACATCCAATTCTACCTCATCCCTAAACTTTTCAGTAATTGCGAATTTTAATAGACATTTCTTTGTAACTTGCAATCATGTATCATTAGTAACCCAACCTAGAGGATAGGGCTTTTCATGAGGCACAGTAACTAAATGCAATTTCTTAACCACTTCTTCTGATATCAGATTTACTTGTGAACCACTATCAAACAATGTATCAATCTTTGTGTGATTTGTAATGACATGAACATGAAACAGTGCACTTCTATCTTTATCATTTTGCTTAGAAGTAGATGGCAGACTTGTACTTGCACTAGAACTGGATTGTGCATCAATGGGAAGTGAGATACTTTTATCCTTACCTTGGATCCCAATAGCGGTAAGCTTTGTTTCATCACCTGAGTTGGATCCCAAGTCTTGAATAACGGCTGCAGTAGCCTTTTCTTTCCCTTTATCTTTGTTTCCTCCATACTTCTTTGGCCTTAACTCCGGATGAAGTTTCCAACACTTAGAGACATCATGTCCCTTCTGACAATGCGAACATGTAGGCTTTTCACCCTCTTTCTTAACAATAGCCGTCTTCTTTTTCCCTTTGTCTTGACCTTTCGATTTGCTGTCAAATTTAAATGACTTCTTCACAAAAGTATCATTAGCATGCTTACCCCTAGCTTCTAAATGGGTATCTTGAACACATACGTCATCCAAATTACTGGGATTAAACATCAACAAAGTATGCTTCAAATAAGAATGCATGCCACCAATGTACTTAAGAAGAGTTTCCTGTGTATCTAATGAAACATTCAATGCAATAGCCCTCTTTCTGAATTCATGAGTATAGTCTTGAATGCTTTGTCCTTTAGCTTGTCTAAATGTTTGCCAATTCATGGTTAATTGCTACATGTGACCTAAAGGATAAAATTGCTTCCTCAATACTTCAATGAATTCATTCCAAACTGAAATAATTTTACCATTCTTTCGAAGATCTTGCTGAATCTTTCTCTCCCACTAGGTAAGAGCCATTCCACTCATCCTCAAAGTGGCCAATTGAATCCTGGAAGGGTCATCATTAATGCCCTGCACCCTGCAATATACCTCAAGCTGCTTGATCCAATTGTCCAATTTTTCATCATCTACATCTCCATTATAAATAGGTAATTCAAATTTGACATCCAATTTGAAATAAGGCATATTAGGACTTGCATTATGAGAAGAAGAAAAAGTCTGATTAGTGTTAGGAGGATCACCATCACCTCCTACTCCTTTACCCTTTTCTTCAGGCTTCACTTCTGCATCTCTGGATGAAGATCCCTCTTCGTTTTTCTTCCTCTCTGCTCGCTCATTGAGTAGAATTTCTAGCATGGCTTTCATACTCATAAAAGCCTCCACAAACTCTGTTTCAGAAATGACATGTTTTTCCCGTTCGGTATGTCCTTCTTCTTCCCCTCGTGGAGAAGCCATGGTTCTCGAGAATGTACTCCTGGAGCCAATCTTAGGATCTTCTTCAACTAATTCTCCTTCACCACGCTTTAACCTAGACCTGGTAACCATTAACAGACTTGCACAACAGTCAACCAGCTCTGATACCAAATATGATCCGTCGGACCTCAACTTATGTGCATTAAAAGTTTGTGTTTAAAAGAATGCGTTCAGCAGGTTAATTAAATGGAACAGCATTAACATAAATTAAATACTGGAAACAGATGGAAAACAAACTGATAAATAGATATAAATAAGCACAGAATCAGAGCATCACAAACAGAAGTTGATAACGGAGTTCACCCCCTCCACTGGGCTATGTCTCTGGGTCCCTCTCCAATGGGTACCGATCCAATTAATATTTTTTAAAATGGTACAAAATGGTTCTTGAAACAACTTCAGCAACTGTAAACAGAATGCTGTACAAAATCTTTAATACCTTTCTCTCGAATTTACAATCAACATTCAAAGATAAAGAAAGCTAAAATATAACAAATAATGTCGACTTCTACAGCATATCATCTGGACACTTCATAGAAAAAATGATCTCTAAGCTTCTCATAACAGAGAAACGATACTTTGCGCTCCAAAAACAATCTACCCCCTTCCAATGGCCAGCCTCCTCTATTTAAGAGTTCAGTGGAAGGGATAAGTAATCGATTCGATTCCATCATCTCAGTTGTTATCTCTTTTTTTTTATTATTATTGTTACAACCATGCTAAGCTGAACCATGCAATTCGGCCAAAACCCTGTTAAGCGTTATGATACCATGACGTTCCATATTCCTGAAATGTTGCAACCAACTCCACGCACATATGTTGATTCACAACACGTTGCAATGACCGTTACACACATATCTTGCACCATACCATAGCATCACACGTAACGTAACCGTTTGATGTCACCACTAACTTCGCGATGTCGCAGCAAGTCTGTCACAGCTAAATCTATGGACTCACAGCTATGTCTGTCACAGCAGTGTAAAAATTCTGTCGTAGCTAAATATGTGTCACAGCTCAATCTATGTCGCAGCTCAATCTGTGTCGCAGCTCAATCTGTGTCATAGCTAAATCTGTGTCACAGCTCAATCTGTGTCATAGCTAAATTTGTGTCATAGCTCAATCTGTTTCATAGCTCAATCAGTGTCACAGCTCAATCTGTGTCATAGCTAAATCTGTGTCACAGCTCAATCTGTGTCGCAGCTCAATCTGTGTCACAGCTCAATCTGTGTCACAGCTCAATCTGTGTCACAGCTAAATCTGTGTCACAGCTCAATCTGTGTCACAGCTCAATCTGTGTCACAGCTCAATCTGTGTCACAGCTCAATCTGTGAGTTAAAACATATGTTATGTTCTTTGAACCATATATTAAATACCATTGTACCATATTGGATCAGTGTAAATTAAAGATGAATAATCCTCTAGATCAAAGAGTGAAGAACTGATGGAACTTAAGTTGGACTATTGACTAAGTGATCAAGCATCAGTTATAGATTGAGTTCACTTCAATTCAGTTAACATTCGTTTCAAGTAAGTTAACATTCAATTCAAGTGAGTTAACATTTATTTCAACTAAGTTAACATTGAGTTCAAGTTAGTTAGCATTCGGTTCAAGTAAGTTAACATTCAGTTCAATTCAGTTAACATTTAGTTCAGGTTAGTTCACTTTCAGTTCAAGACTATAACATTCGATTAAAGCTAATTGAGGAAAGGAAAGGTTGATAATTTTTGGATGGAGATATTTCTAGATAAATCCTCCTTATGAATGCACTATGTGGTTCTCTTAGTGTGTTTACTGAGCCTCCTATGCGATACCTTCACATGCTATTATTTTTGGCTTGTTATTAATATGCTAGGGATATAAAAAGTTGAATACAATTGAATACACTTGTTTTTGCAGGGTTGCGTTGGATATTGCTTCTCTACTTCTGAGGTGCTATCTCTTATCGGGAAATCAGATTATGTGTTGTAAACCATTCTCTACAAATCTCTTTATCAAACTCAAAGAATTGTTGGAGTTTTTCATCCTTTGGGTTGGGAGGGTTTTCCAAGGGTATATCTTGGCTCTCATGGTTGATTGATTTATATGGATGATTTATGTGGATGATATATTTATGAGATTTAGATGTGGATGATATATTCATATGTGGCTTATTTATGAGATACAAATGTGTTGAAATTGATAGATAAAAGTTTTAAAGTTGAAGCTTCTTTGATTTTTCTCAAAAAATCAACATAGTATTAGAGCATAGGGCATGAAGCAACTTAGTTTTGTGCAACAGATAATCATACATATATCTTGAATAGTTTTAGTAAAATATTTAACCATGACATCAATATCTGTCAGACCGAAATACTGACTTGAAGGCACATCAATATTCAACACATGAAAAGCGAGGGTGTTGAATATTCTCGAAGAGCATAACCTTGATGGTTATGTATCCATAGTGGTAGAGGATCCTACCACTGATTAAGGGAAAAACAAATTCAAAAATATTAAATCAAAGGCCAAACATACCATCTTTGATTTGGTTAAGGACAATCCCATGTCCATGACCATTATGTTGAAGACAACAAGGGAGTGTTTTGATACACTCACCAAACTTTTCAGGAAGAAGGCCTTGATTCAAGAAGGGGGGAGCATCCAAAGAAATGTTGTGTACACTAAATAGGAGAATATTCGCCTCACATAAATAATGGAAAAAGGGAAAAATCCTTTTACTACAAAGAATATTTTCCATTCAAGTGAACAAAGAAGGACTCCACTATTCTCCACAAGGGTGCATAGATCAAGAAGGATCCCACACAAATCAATAAAATATAATTACTTTATATTTATATTGTTATATGGTGTTATAAATCATATATAATGTTTGTATAATATATTTCATTACTATCATATATAGATTTGCATTCCTGGATTTTTGAGTTATGTTGAGCATATACATTATTGTTTTTCTTTTATTAGCATATTGTCGATCTCATGTGTCTTTATTATGTGATATAATATAGGAATGATATACGGATTGTGTAGGATTGATATATACTTATACAAGAATTATATAAAGATGAAAATTTCCTTCGTAAGACATGAGATAGAGGGAAACATGCTTGCTTCATGATTTGTGAACATAGGACTACATGATTGGTCATAATATATCAGATAGAGGGCTTCATGCTTGCTTGATGAGATATGAATATGGGGATGCATATTTTCTTCATAAAATATTAATTTTTGAACTAATATAGGATAAATATAGGGTTTCAAAACATCACATAAGATATGAATGGGGTTATGTCAAAAAGTTGATCTAGTCTATATACATAATTGTGTGAACCATTTCCAGTATGTTAAAAGTTTTCATGTGATTACATTTATTGGTTATGTAATGTAATTAATAATTTGAATAATTATTATTCTTGGTAAAAACATATGTATTGAACCATAAGAAGAGAATGCCATGGATTAATCCATATGGTTGATCTTAAAAACAGAGCAGATCGGGAGGTTCCTATGTTTCTTAGGAAGAAGATAGAATAAAAGCCTCATTTCTATTCAGATAAATGTAAAGACTCCTGAAGGTGATGCATTTATATTAATTATATTCATATATGTGTTATATATAGAGGAATACAAGTCTCCATAATGGAGGACTCAAATTTATTATTCCTACATACTAGATGTTGAGAGGGAGAAGCTAGATTTGATATCTCCTGGAAAAACCAATGGAACTGGTTAAATTAACCTCCTTCTATGTACAAACAATGTATGGTACTCACATTCAAAATGAATATATATGTAATAATATTGGATGATTCTTAATTTTAGAGGTGTAACAGTCATTGGATCATATTTTCATTTGTTTATAAAATGTTCAGTGGAGTTCCTAAATGGATTCAAGAACAATGGATTATAAATCTGTGATCACAAACATACATATAAATATGATTCTTATTTGTATTTGTAGGATCTCATAGATTTTATATATATCTACACAGGTTTAAGGATTGGTTATATGCTTTAAATTTAGTACATATATATGTAGAACAAAGCATGTGTTTTGTTACCTACTTGGTACAAGCATATGTGGATTCATACATGTGTTAGTTAGTGAAAGTAAGTTTCACATATGTATGTGTTCTGACTACTACAGTGGTCGAGAAAAATCACATCAAAGGTGTTGCTCAAATAGAATATATTGTAAAGCATTAAAAATTTACAAAGATCCTAGCTAGTTATATGTGATACATTGTGCAAAAAGGAGTTGTGTAACTCTTGTACATATCCACAGATGAGAAATATTGTCATCATTTTTACTAAGTATCTGTTTGAAACAAGCTTGGTATATTATAAGAACATTCCTATATTTGAAGAGAGATTATTGATGTATATTGACAGGTAACAATACCTAAAAGTCCCCAAACTAGTTAGTCATGATACATGACTCAAGCATCTAGGGGCTATGAAACCTTGTGGAGAGAATCCACATGAGAAGAGGCATGGTCAAACTCTTGAGGACTATTGGATACTCTAGAAGATTTATAGTTTGAACTGTCATATAACAACTAAAACTATTGGAGAGTTTATATAGCCATGCAATTGGCTATGTGGGGTACTATGATATGAAAAGACTATGAAATAGATCAAACCTTAAAGAACATCACAGAGAATGGAAAGCTCACTAAGAACTTCTTCAGATGGTATAATATTTTTGAAGTCAACAAATGTTGAAAATTGAAAGAAAATAAGATTTTATTTCTGCATCATAATTACAAATTTAATTTGTTATTTATGATGGATACGAAATCCATAGTTTCTAGTTTATAGAAATTGCACTCTGTATCGGATATAGATGATGATACTTTGAATAAGTATCTAGTTGGTATCTTAAACAAACTAGTAGAACTGTTGTATTTTTTTGCTTGTGGATATGCATACATTTGAGTGCCTTTGATGTACAAGCTGTTGCTAGTGATGAAGTTGAGATACTTATGAGATAATCTAGGTATGGCAAGAAATTCCTCGTAAAGCAGAGAATGTCTCCCTCGGTAAGAGATAGTGTTGATTGTACAACATCATGATTCATTCTATGGACTTGTGAGTAATATCAAGTCAAACTTGTGAATCATTTCAATTCCTATGTATCCGCATATGATTGAGTTGTTGATGTTATATTGTAAATATTGTGAGTAATATCAAGATAAGTCTTGTGATTAATATGAGGACTAAACTTATGACTAATATCAAGTCAAGTATTCTCATAGAAGTTGCTCTATGAGAATTGATATCCAATTGTGGAGATGATCTTGTGTTGTATCAAGATTGAAGTCTTGTATTGTATCAATATTGTGGACCTATATTTATTGATGTGGTTATACTATGTAATATATTGCTAGCCATGGTCACTGAGTGATATAAGTCTCCTTTTGGGATTATATACCCCTAGAGTGAATTACTTTAGCATATTACTATATGTCCTGGGGTAATATATATGATCATTAGTATGTATGGAATAACTATTTTGAGTATGATATGAGAATATGGATAGATAATACAAGTATGGACCATGCATTAATTATTTAATGGTAATGAGATAAGACATAGTGAAAGAGAATTTGAATGGCCCATGCAAGTAACTGAGTGAACTCAAGTTATAAAACTTTAATAAAATATGAATGCCTCAATCAATTCCTCGGTTAAAGAATCAGTTAAACTATTAATGAATGTAATTTAAAGAAGAGAATAATGTTCACCAATCAACATGAATCAGTTAACTAAAGATATTCATGAAAAATTTAAAAATAGAAATTCTGCATGGATGGCACTAAGAGTAAAGCACTTACGACACTTAAGTTATCATGTCAACTAAGTGATCAGAAATCAATTAAAGATTGAGTTCATTTCAAGTCAGTTAACATTATGTTCAAGTAAGTTAACATTCAATTCAAGTAATTTAACATTCAATTCATGTTAGTTAAGATTCAGTTCAAGTAAGTTAACATTCAGTTCAAGCAAATTAATATTTAGTTCAAGTTAGTTAGCATTCGATAAAAGTAATTTAGCATTCAATTCAAGTCAGTTAATATTCAATTCAAGTCAGTTTACTTTCACTTAAATCTAATTAACTACTGCTTGTGAATGTACTATGTGGTGCTCTTAATGTGTTTATTGAGACTATGGAGAGTTCAATACAGTTGCATACAATTGTTTTTCCAAGGTTGCATTGGATAGCTCTTCTCTACTTCTGAGGTTCTATCTCTTATCGGGAAATCTACTTATGTGTTATAAACCATTCTCTACAAATCTATCTTTCATACTCAATGAATTGCTAGATTTTTTCATCCTCCGTGTTTGAAGGGTTTTCCCAGGGTACATCTTTTCTCTCATGCTTGATTGATTTATATGGCTGATTTATGGAGTTGATTTAAGTGGTTGATATATCTATGAAATTCACATGTGGTTTATATATTCATATGTGGCTAATTTATGAGATACATATGTGCTCAAATTGATTGATAAAAGTTTTAAAGTTCAAGCTTCTTTGATTTTTCTCAAAACATCAACAACTGCTAATATCAATAATATTATCTTCTGCTCCAACTTGTTTCTTATTTCTTTTGAACCTTTTACAAGTTATCTCTTATCAGTAGGATTGTGAAAGCTTCAAGACAATGAGGAGAACCTTCGGAAAGAGGTATGAATGATTTAAATTCAATTAATTTGATAAATATAGGGAAATGTTTACATTTATGTTCTTTTTTTTCTAGATCCAAACTAATTGGACTAGGGAACCAATCTATGTCTGCATTGATTCATTTTTTTTGTTAACAAAATTCGTGGCCATACTAGGGATTGAATTATTTAATTTATAATCCTTCTTGTTTGCCTTGTTTCGTATTATGTCTGGTTTAATTTTCACTTTGTAGATCGCATAAAATTGGTCGATCATACTGTTTAGATTTCATTGTGTAATATGCTTTAGTTTTCAAATGCCGAAGTCCATTTTTTTTATGAGTAAGTTGAGAAAATCTATTATAATAACAAAAAAGTTACAGAGAAGGGCTATACATGAGGTCTTTGGATCATGACCTCCAGCAAAAAGGGACCAGGCTTGTTATGTCCTGTCCCGTTTGACAACAACCAAAAATGGTTCCTTACATCCTTGAAGCAAAATCTTCCCCATAGAAGATTACTCGAAAAAGAACTTAGGACAATTTCATTATACTCATGAGATCCTAACAGACTATCGATGAGAACCATACTAAACAAAAATAAAAATCCTCGACACTGTAGAAATTCAGGCCTGCAGTAGATTAATTTCACTCACAGCAATTAACAATTGATCATGCAAATTATCAACAATGGAGACTGAATATGGAGCTGT
>LPNX010986542.1:67945-117985 GCA_001517045.1 Pseudotsuga menziesii | reverse complement strand
ATGCCTCATCTAGTATGAAAAAGGACTAGCTCTGAGAAGACACATCTAGTATGAAAAAGGACTAGCTCTGTGTGGATGCCACATCCAGCATGAAAAAGGGCTGTCTCTGTGAAGGCTCATCTAGTATGAAAAAGGACTAGCTCTGAGTAGATGGTACATCCAGCATGAAAAAGGGCTGGCTCTATAGAACTTCCGATGACGAGATAGTATACACATGATGATGACCAGTGGAGATCCAGATCGAGTGATGATCCAGATCCAGTTATGATGACTCCGAGAGATCCATATCGGGTGATGATCCAGATCCAGCAGTAGTGATCCAGATCGAGTGCTGATCCAGATCCAATCCAGTGATGTTGATCCAGATCAGGTGATGATCTAGATCCAGTGATGCCATTTGATGATGATCCAGATTGAGACATTACTTGAAGACGAAGATGACTTGAAGATGAAGATGACTCAAAGATGAAGATGTTTCAGTTGATGCAGAGAAGAAGACCAGTGCTGAAAAATTGTGTCGAAAGAATACCTTCCTAGTTAAGAGGGAGTGTTGATGTATATGTAACTTCGGAATGTATTCTTCTATGTATCTTATGTATTGTAATCCGGTGTTTATTCCGGGATGTTTCTATTATGTATTTGAGTCATGTGGTCATGCCCCGATGTTCCGATCGGGAGGATTATAATGTAAACAAGTCATATCAATTCATTAGGTAAGTCCCCACTGTTTAGGGGCACTTGAGTTATTATACACTAATTAAGGTGTAGGCTCAAGTAGTAATTATTAAGTCGGGCCTACGTGTGAAATGGTAATTCAAGTGAACGGACTAATATAAATAGAGAGGGTGAGTCTCTCTATTTGTCACTTGTGAATTACATCACTTTCTCTCTCAAGTGTGGCGCACTTTAGGAGAAGGAAATTCTTGGCTTGACAGAAGACAGAAGGCTGCTATTGTGTTGGGAGGTCATCTTACTGTTTTTGGGATCACATCTTGTGGTGATACTATCTTAGAGGAAGTTGAGGGGTTTTCTCCATTTATGGTTTCCCCTCCTAAAATATTTGTGTCTCTTGTCTCTTGTGATGTGCTTATGTGATTGTTGTACTTGTTATTCTCTCAGTGAAAAGATCTTGTCATAATGCTAGCTTAAATGTTGAAAAACTAACACTTCTAGACCTAGTATTATCTTCAAACTTTGGTACAATTATATTCTATGATTTGAATTCTTTTCAAATCTAAATAATTCTAAATTTAGAGAAATAGAGGTTGAGAGAGTGTCTTAACAACCTCAAACAAACTTTTTTCTCCACGGAAAAAGTTCGTAAACATGTATATTCACATTTTACAGATGGCTCTAAATGTCCATTTACACCAAAAAAAAACCGAACCTTATAGCTGGTAATTCAATCAAAAGCATTGAATCTCCAATGATCAAAGATCAAATCATATCGTGCAAAAAGGATCAACACCTTCTCAAAACTAAAAAGTTATACATTTCTCATAATGTCTTGAACATTAAGAAAACCCAATATCAGTTGATCTAGCATAATGAACATCAGTAAAGTTTATCAAAAAACCAAAAAAGGAAAACTATTCTTCATCACAAAAAAACAGATCTTCATTCTGCATAATGGACCTAGCAATCCCAAATACATTGTCAAAAAACTGAAATATTTCCAAGTACTTCCTCGTAACAACAACAAAAAATATCTTCATTCTGCATATTGGACTCATCAGTCCCATAATTCATGATCAAAAAATATGAAAGGTTTCCACAACTTCATCTGCTCGATACTCCTTTATGGACCAATAGCCATCCAGAACCATCCCTCCAGCTTTTGCCAAAACATCTGCATAAGAATTTATTTCCTGATATATATGCTTGAGCACCACATAATCAAAACAATAAATAAGTCTATGAACTTCCTATAGAATCATTGATAACTCTAAATTCATTAATCTGTACTTACCAAATGCCCAGTTAATACCTAACTGAGAATCACCAAAAATCTGAATTTTAGCCAAATGATTCCTCCTAGCCAGAAGGAGAAGTAGATTTAAAGCACAAAGCTCTGCATAATTATTAGTACCCAAACCTAAAACTCCTTTAAAACATAATTAATGTTCATCTATGATATACAACATGCCCCAAATCCACATATTTTTGGAGCCACAACTGCAGAACAATCAAAGAAACCCCATGCAAAGGAATTGTCAATAACTTTAACAAAAATAGATCTTATTTTTACCACAGCAGCCTCCTGTGGGAGATACCTAATCATACCAAGACTGAAACTTGAAACCTAAACTGGTGTCAAAGATAGATCTTCAAAACAAGACAGATTCATGGCTTTCCATATGAACTATACGACAATATCAAGTAAAGATTTAATATGAGCAACCTCCGAGTTTAAACACCATGATTTCAAACATTCTGACACTGATTCCCCACTCCATAGATTCTTGAATTTTAATTTTTCCTCACTGATTAACCAAACACTCTGAGTAAAGGAACAATCCACCCCAAGATGAAAATTGGTTTCATCATCCATTTTGCACAAAAAGCATCTGTCAGGACCTTCTCTACCTTTATTAACAAGCACATCCCATGTCAAAGCTTTATCCAATAATATAAACCAACAGAAAATTTTGGTGTTCAGTGGACACTTAAGTTTCCATAGAACTCTCTACCACCAGGAATATTCCACCTCCCTATCCATCATTAACTATGCATAACCATCTTTTGTTGTATAATGACCAGATTTAGACAGGTTCCATACCAAAACATCATCTTCATTTGATATGCTCACATGACTAGATTTAATAATATCTAGATATCCATTCCATGCTACTATCTTTTAAGGATCAACACAACCAACAGAATCCCCTGATAACCACTGGTGTACCCTCAAACAAGTCAAACCGTGTACTCCAATATCTTTTAGAAAAAAAATTCCATCCAAATGTAATTTTTCAATCACATAAGGAGGAAAGATATGTCTCCATTTACATCCCACCCAAGGATCCACCCCGAGGCGTAAAACAAATCCATTCCCTATATTCCATACCGAAAAATTTCCAATAATATCAAAATCCCAAAGAACAGCTGTCCAACATATTGACATACATATTTTGAGTTTAATAGGAGATCTAAACAAGTACAGTACAGTCATAGAATGAATATATTTCTGAACAACTATTTTTACCCAAAGACCTGATCCATGGATGATATTCCATACATTCTTAGCTGTAAGGGCTTTTGCAAAAATAGCAGGAACTTTCAGTCCCCAACCCCCTAGTGACACTTTGTACATGCCAAAGACTTCCAGGATGTCCATGGTAAACCAAAAGAATTCTTATTTCTAGACCATAGAAATTTGAAACACATCTTCCTAATCTTCTCAATAATCCCCACCGGTATCTAGAAATGCATCTAGTAGACCAAAATGGCCTCAAGGACAACTTTAATTAGAATCAATTTACCTCCCTTGGATAGGCAATGGAAGCTCCAATTCTTAATCCATTTTTCCACTTTAACGATCAACCAGTTCCAATCCTTCAAAAGATATCTGCAAGGTTTGAGATAAAAACCAAGGTACTTCATGCCATTCTCAAGTTTGTCAACATAAAATGAAAAAATATTCTATAAAGTAATAACCTCTGATTCTTCCAAACGAGAAGAATATAAAGAATATTTATCATCATTGATCTTCATCCCTGATGCCTTACAGAAGATCAATAATATCTCATACAAAGTAGAGAGAGATTGCTTAGTTCCATCATTGACCATAACAATGTCATCCACAAACATGACATGAGTTAAGACAATATCATTACCAAATGAAATACCATGATAAATCCCACAGTATTTAGCAAAGAGAAGAGCCCTAACTAAACCTTCAACAACAATAAGAAACAGTAATGGTGCCAAAGGACAACCTTGCGTAAGTCCCCTTCCATATTTGAAAAAAGTTGATGCAACTCCATTGATGAGTAAAGCAAAAGATACAGAAGAGAGACTACTCATTACCCATGAAATGAAATTCCTTGCAAAACCCATTTTCGAGAGAATGAACCATAGATAGGTCCAACTGACTCGATCATATGATTTTGATAAATCAATTTTTATCATCACTAACTTTAATCCTTTAATATGGATGGTATGCATTCCTTCCTGAATGACCCCAACAGCATCATGAATTTGTCTACCCGGCAAGAAGCCAAACTGTTCTCTAGATATACATCTACCCAGAACCTTTTTTATCTGAATAGAAATGATCTTATGCAAAATCTTGTAAATATAATTACCCAAGGAAATAGGCCTGAAATATTCAAAAGAAATGGGATGGCCATTCTTAGGAATCAAAGATATAAAAGTACAATTGAATACCGCCGGAATTTTAACACTTATTCGAGAAAACTCAATAACTCACAGGACATCCTCACCCAGAACATCAAAAAGACATCTATAAACCTCTATAGCTATCCCGTCCGGACCTGGTCTCTTGTCATTTTTACTAATGGATAGGTAAATTGAATTTCTTGCAAAGTAACAGATTTCATCAGATCACTATTATCATCCACAGAAATAGATGTAGGAAAATAAACAGCACTCTGAACAATTTCAGGAATATGTAGATCAGATTCTTCCTAAAACAGAGACTCAAAATGATGCACCTTGCCCCAGCAATGTCCTCAAAACCTTCAACCAAATTACCATAATCATATTCAATTTTCCAAATAGAGTTTAGATTTTTCCTATAAGCAACATATTTATGAAAAAAAGGTGTATTATCATCTCCACATAACATCCATAATGCCCTGCTTTTCTATCTAGCTTCCTTTTCCCGATCACATAAAATAGTTCTCTTCTGGGTTTCTAGCTCAACCAAAGAAAATTTATCCTCTTCCGTATTAAAACCAAAACCCATCTTTTTAAGATTCTCCATCATAGAAAATTCTATATCAATTAAATCCTTAATGTCCTGAGCTTTTTTCTTCACCGACCAGGAAATAGACACCTCTTTTAACCTTTTAAGATTCACAGCAAACTGAGATGTAGGGGATACCTCTGAATAGGCCTCATATACTACCCAAGATGATTTTAATAATGGTACCACCACATTGGCTAACCAACAAGCATTAAAATTGAAGGGAATATGGGCCTTAAAACCAATATTCAAAATTTGTAAATAAATAGGTTGATGGTCATAATCCCCTCCACACCAAATCCACTGTTTAAAATGAAGATCACTGTCCAAAAGATCGGATGAAATGAGTCACTGGTCCAGTCTTTTACAGATGCTCTTAGGCCCAACTCTATGATTAGACCAAGTTGGAAGTGTAACCATGGGAGCAATATCCACTAGACCAATTCCTTCTAGATGATTAATAGAGAAATCAGTTAATACATCTGCTCTAGATTTTACTCCCCATATTTATGAATATCCCAAGGAGAAATTCAAATCCCCACCAAAAATATATATTGGACATCTAAAACATTCCAATTCCAACAGATTATTCTAGAAAATTTCCCTATCCATATAAGGACCATAAATATTTACAAAACATAAATCCATATGAAGCTCAATAGAATACAGAACAACACACAGGCCAGAACACAAAGCCCATGCATTTCCAGTAAATGAAAATTACGAGTCCTCCACCCCAAAAGTAAACCCCTAGATCTACCCTTGGCATCCACTGACAAAAAATTCCAATCTTTTAGCATTAATTCCAACTCTCCCACCAAAATAATCCCATCACACATAGTTTCTTGCAAGAAAATAACATCTAAAAATTGCTCATTAATCAACCTTCACACAACTAGGTTTTTAGGTAAACTAGTCAAACCCCTACAATTGAGGGTCATCACAATCATAAGGGAAAATATGAGGGGGAAAACATAGCTCTAAGTGCCCCATAAATAGAATTCACTTCAGGAAGTACAATCGACAAATGACCAACACTACCCTAAACAGAAACATGGGTCCCAGAAAGGTCGTGTTCTGTACCATACACACCATCTTTGATAACCTTCAAACATGACCGAAAGGAATAACCCTTGCTGATAGTAGGTATGCCTTTGTGAGGAGAAACAAAACCAAGATCCCCCATAGAAAAATCAGACAGAACCGAATTGCACGATGAAGGATTACCTAAAGCAAAACCCTTAAAAGTCTTATCCCTCACCGGTCCTTCAAACTCAGATAACGAAGAAAAACATAAAGGTTTAAGAGACTTCAAAGAAACAGGCTGAGACCCTAAATATGCCCCATCAATTAAAGCCTTAGGAGAAAGGTTCAAATCCTCCAACCCATCAAATTTATCAAAAACCAGCTTATCCCCCAGTGTCTGCCCTCTGTTCTTAACACACCAAAATGATTTGGTCTTATGGACAGAACCAAAATAGGGTTTTTTATTGAATGGTAACGAACATTCAATCATCAAATGGCCAAAAACATGGCATATATTACACCTAAAAGGGATGCCCAAATAATCCAAGGGTTGACTGAACTCGGAACTACCCCTTTTAATCACTAAATCAGTAGGAAGAGCATTCCGAAAATCAAGCTACACCAAAACCCTACCCAAACAACAAAGCCCAGTCTTCAAAAAAGACAAATCGGTTTCCAAGTGAGTGCCCAATGTATTGCCAACCAATTTAAAAAAAATCTATAGACCAAAATTCAAACGGGAGGTTGAAGTTTAACCCAGATGGGCACTTGATCATACCTTTCAATTCTTGGATCAAATAAAGGCGTCCATGTTTGATTAACAAGCCTGTCTTATCCCACCGCCATACACCAGCCAAAACCGTAGCCACATCCTCTTCAGAGAAAAATTTGAAGGCGATCCATCCTCTTGGAAGTAGGTATACCGCAGGCATTCGACTAATAATGTATTTCCAAGAATCAACAACCCAAAAATTTAACCCTTCAGACTTATATTTACGCCCACCAAACCTCCCAACCAGAGTCATGGCATTCATCAATTCAATCTCATTTAACCCAACATCCTCCCCAACAGTCATTAGAACCGGTTTATCGAGTTTCTTAGTAGTCCAACAAGCCCGTTTCTATTTTACACCCACCTTCGATTGAACAGGTGACGGATGACCAAATGAATTCTGACCAAATGTGTCCACAATGACATCTAAACGTCCGGTCACACCTTCAAGAAACCCTCTACACAAACAAGTCCATCATTCATACCAAAATACAGTTCACTTGAACCAAGAAACCTTGGAACCCCAGCACCTAAAACAGAAAGATCCTCGCTAATAGTATTAGAGGAAATTTCAATTTAGAATGGGACTTCCAAAAATAATACAAATTCCATGTCATCATGTATTAGCCAATCAAAATGCTTGAAAATTCAAAAAGTGAGCACCTATTAAACCATTTTTTAATATAAATTTGGGGATAGGTATCATAAAAAAATTATTTTTTTTGTTTGTATTTTTGACATATTTCCCTGGGTTTATATTGAAATTTTGATCGGGAGAGCTCATTGGTTGTGGAATTAAATTCTGCATCCAACAAGTACCCACTCAACATACTTTTGATGGGCCCCACTACCCCAAAAACAAGAAATACTTGAAAAAATGTGATGATGATGTCATCATCACATTTTTTCAGGTATTTCTTGTTTTTGGGTTAGTGGGGCCCGTCAAAAGTATGTTGAGTGGGTACTTGTTGGATGCGACCATCACATTTTTTAGGTATTTCTTGTTTTGGGGAAGCAGGGCCCGTCAAAAGTATGTCTAGTGGGTACTCGTTGGATGCAGAATTTAATTCCACATCCAACGAGCTCTCCTGATCGAAATTTGAGTAAGAACACGCGGAGATATGTCAAAAATACGAACAAAAAATAGTTTTTTCTTTTCTTCCTCCAAAATTAATAAATATTATTTTATTATTTTAACTGTTTTTTTATTAATTTTCCTTAGGAGGCCCATTTTGAGTTGAAATTTCCTCTAATGCCACGGTGAGACCACTATCGGGCAAAACCAGAGGTTCAGAGATTAACTCATCACCCAACAAAAGCACCTTACCAAAATTATCCACTGCACCACCCACAAAATCATCCTCCACATGCATCAATGGACACCCCATGCTGCCCCCCGTCGCAACTGGCACCTAAAAATCGTCATCAGAACGCACAACGCTTTGGCAAAAGGGTAAAACCAAATCTGCAGAAACCCTAAGCTCGTCTCTGCTAATACCCTTATGTGCCTTCTCTCCACCTGGCGGTGTACGTGCGAGTTATTTCAAAGTTTGAAGTGACATGCTTACCGTGGCAAAAGATCAAGGAGGCCCGTGTAGGACGTGTCAATCATTAGATCAAAGGTACGTCAAGAGTAAATATCGAACACCTTCCATAAGTATGTTCTGTCAACTTACCTCCTGTGAATTAACTCGCATTCCTTCCTCAAACAAACTCAAACAAACTCAAACACAAACTGATTCTATTGAAGTCATTACTTCTAGCGATTATTAGATTGCATAAATTATTTTGAATTGGCTATTTATGAGAATTTTTTAAACAAGTTGCCTATAATATCTTGAAACTCAACGCAACCTTATTAGATCATGTGAGTGTGAGATGGATGGTCAAATCAAAATTTGAAAGATATATTGTATATGTGTTAGTTTGCATAAATAATTGTCTAGATTTGGTTGGCAAGCATGCTAATGATTAATGTAATAATAATATGATTTACTTAATATTTTAAATTGAATACAAAATGACATAAAATCTTAATGTACAAGAATGAATATTTGATCTTTCTAGTAATCATACATTACAAATGAAATGCAGTCTATGGTTAGTACAATTTTTGTACTCTTTATGACCACTATAGATCCATCTAACTTTGGTTCTACAAAGTGCCCATATTAATGCATGCATTGTCAAGTGCTTAAAATAAACGAAGATATTCTCTTTAAATCTCAAAGCTATTGCATAATGTGGATTTTCCAAATGTAAACTGATGCATTGAAATTAAACTTGTTTTCAATTTTAGGTTGGTTTTTTTTAGAATGTCGATCATTGTTACTCAAGGTCATTGCATTGAATCATTATCTAAGAAACCACAACTCAAGGGCATCTAAGCCATCGAAATCACCTGAGAATTGAAATTGGCCAAGACCACACCAACCCTTAATATGACTAGATTTTTTTATGTCTCCTCTCAATTAGCTCACCCCTAAAAATAATTCAAATCAAGAAGATCCAAACGTGCTAACAAAAATTGGCAATTTTATATTTAAATTAAAAAAAACTTCTATCTAAATAAAAAATAAAAATCAATTGCATTTTCATAAACTCAATTTTTTATTATCTTCCAAATGCAAAGTCATGAGTCATGATCATCTTCCAAATGCTAAGCCATAATGCTAAGTCATAAAAAAAACATAAATAATAAATATGAAAATCATAAATGAAGGTACAACAATGAATATGAATGTATTTGTGTTGTTTATATTTCACGATCATAAAACATAAAACAAAAGTATAAGAAAATAAAAAAATTAAGTAATAAATATATAAAAAATTAAAGAAAATTAGTAAGCGTAAGAAAAACTAAATTAAGAGAGTAAGATAAAACATGGCCAAAATTAATTAGTTCTTATTAATGGAATGTTCCATATGGTGTAGTATAGAGAATGACCAAAAACAATTCTTATGGACCTCTGTGCAAATCTAATTCTTAACTCGATATTTTAGGATGCCACAAAGACCATGTGAGGGAGACAAAGACAATCTGACGCACGCAAGGAAGGCAAAACATAGAAATTAAACTTTTGAGTTTTTATTTAAGGAAGATTTATAAAGTTAATGTTATAGTTGTATTTGTTTTTAATTTTTTTTTTTTTAAGTAAAACCAAAACAACTATAACAAACTTAGATTACAATAAATTTAAAAGTAAAAGGTAAGTTTATATATATGTAATTGTTTTGTTAATGAAACTATCCAAAAGTTTGTAAAAAACTTAGATTGTAATAAATTTAAAAGTAAAAGTTAAGTTTATATATACGTAATTTTTTTAATGAAATTATCAAGAAGCTTGTAAAGATTACTTCAGAACCTAATACTAATCTTAATCGATAAATCAACTATATAAATCAATTATAGGTTGTTTGAGAGTTTCACCACTTTAGACAAAAGAATAAAATAAAATATATCAAACATAGTGTAACTTTATTTTTTCTCATATGCACAATCCCACATGAAACCATGATGTTGTTCTCATATATAAATTTTGTACGTAAATAGGAAATATTAATCCTGCAAAACATTATGGTCTTAATATTTGAAGGTAGCAGGTGAGCACTATCATGGAATTTATAATTAGCTTTAGCACTATCTAAAAGCATACACTAAACTCAAAACACAATAATACCAAAGAGATACTCCAGATCAAATCACCCTTGCAATCATAAGAAATTCCCACAATAATCTAAAAAAAAAAATAACATGCTACAAAAAGCCATTACTAAGTTTACAAACTCTTAATTAACACAAGAACAACATAGCCAACAAAATATTTTATTTTCAACTTTAATTCATTTTATTCCATTGCATATTCAAAACCTGAATTGTGTGTGTTTGTGCGTGTGGGCACGTGTGTAATGAGATTTGTTTGCCAATTAATTTTGACCCTTCACTTTGCCTCTTCGAGATTTGGCTCTTCATAATTTTCATGAATACTTCACCATTTTGAAATTTGACATGATCAAAAAACAAAAAAAAGTGGGTTCCCCTTGGTTATGACTCTTTGTAGATTAAAATAGTTACAATGTTGACCCTTTAGTCCATCAATCGAACAAGATTGAGGTGGTGATGAATTTTTCAAATTCCTAAAAGTCAAAACGATGTGGTAGTGATGACCCTTTGGTATTCTAATAACCAAAATTGAAGCGATGAATGTCCCTTTGGAGTTTGACAGGTTGCATACTGTGGTGGTGAAATAATAAATTTCCAACATTCCCCCCCTTAATTATTTCATCCAAAAACAAATTTCTACTAATCTTGTTAAAATTACAAAATTGTGGTTACTGTTGTAACAAGTAACAACATTTATAAAATTGTTTTTACTTCATACAAACTCCTATGCTTTTTCAATGAATTTCAAACATTTCCATTGGTAAGGATTTGGCAAACATGTTTGCAAATTGATATTTTGATATGCAAAACTTCACACAAATTTCATTGTTATTTATTATCTCTCAAATATAGTGATACCTTGTATCAATATGTTTACTTTTCTTATGAAAGAAATGATTTTTCAATATTGCAATGGCTGATAGATTGTCACCATAAACATAAGTTGGCTCATCCTGCTCATGCTGCAACTCAGACAAATTTTTTCTCATCCACATAGATTGACATGTAATGGCTTTTGCTACAACATACTCTACCTAGACAGAGTATAAAGTCACAATGTGTTTCCTATTTGAATCCCATGCAATTTCTCTTGATCCAAAATTGAAGACATATCACAATTTTCTCTTTCTATCATCAGTAGAACCTGCAAAATCATTATAGGTATACCCAATCAATTTAAAATTTGAATTTGATGGATATTGAATTTACCAAAATTTGTTGTTCCAGCAATGTATCCTAGCATCCTCTTTCTGGATTGCCAATGGGAGTTCTTCAGAGACTCCAGCAATCTTTAAATTAAACTTACTGATACAATCCACCACAACATAGAGACAAAAGTTTGCAGATCACTTTAGGACTAATTTCCAAATATGATACAATCCACCACAAAACGAAGACAAAATTTTGTGGATCACTTTAGGACTAATGTACAAGGATGATACAATCCACCACAACACGGATACAAAAGTGTGTGTATCACTATAGGACTAATGTCCAAGGATGATACAATCCACCACAACACAGAGACAAAATTCTATGGATCACTTTAGGACTAATGTCCAAGGATGATACAATCCACCACAACATAGAGACAAAATTCTATGGGTCATTTTAGGACTAATGTGTATGGATGATACAATCCCACTACAACATCATCAACATGCTCCCCCTTTTGACAAGGGTTTGCAACATCATCATCACTACTCCCCCTTACGAGCATGGTATGAAACATCATCATCACTGCTCCTTATGAGGAGGGTCTACAACATCATCATCACTTCTCCTCCTTTCGAGAAAATTCCTTTGGAACCACACCAAATTTTCAAGGAAGTATTCAAACTTTACTTGAGATAGAGGCTTAGTCAACATATCAGCAACTTGCTCATCGATACTCACATACTGGAGCTTTATAGCTCCCTTTTGTGCCATATCCTGTATGTAAAAATACCAGTTTTCTATGTTATTTGACTTGTTATGGAGCACTGGGTTCTTCATTGTCTTTATACAACTTTGGTTGTCTCATATAATCACCGTGGTATCCAGATATAGGTCAAAGAGACATGACATCAACTTTTGAAAGACATATGGATTCAAAAATAGTAGAACAAGATGCTATATACTCTGCTTCAACTAAGCTAAGAGCAACACTAAATTGCTTCTTTCTAAACCATGAGATCATGGTAGATCCTAGACAATAATATACATCTGAGGTGCTCTTCTTGTCTGAGACACTTCCTACCCAATCTACATTTGTATAACCATACCATCTATAGTCATGATCTCCAACATAGTATATAACAAAGTATATTCTACCTTTTAGGTACTTCATCACATGCTTTGCAGCTACCATGTGAACACAGGCTAGCTTTAATTAGATACATACTCAGGGTGTTCACAACAAAGCATAAATCTCACTTAGTATTCATCAGATACATCAACGACTCAATAATCTGTCTTTACTGATTCATATCTACTAACTTTGATGATTCATTAGCTAACAACTTCAGGTTGGTATCCATGGGTGTGGCCATTGCTTTACATTTCAACATATCAAATCGTTTTAAGATTTCCACAACATACCTTTCCTGGTTGAGAAAGATTCCTTCTAGGTTTTGCAATATTTACAAGCCTAGAAAATAGTGCATTGATCCAAGGTATTTCATCTCAAATTCTTCAACAATGTTCTTCTTGGACTCTACAATTTATTTCCCATTTCCTGTCAGAAATAAATCATCCACATACAACAATAATATGTCAAGTTCATAATCCATAACATTAAAGTAAATGCTAGTGTCAGCTTTACTTTTAGTAAATCCCAATCTTGCCAAAACGTTATCTATCTTTCCATACCAAGCTCTAGGAGCTTTCTTCAGTCTGTATAGAGCCTTCTTCAACTTACATACATGAGTCCATCTATCTTCAACTTCAAATCCTTGTTGTTGTTTTATGTACAGTACTTCTTCCTAAATAACACCATTCAAGTAGATTGTATTCACATCCACCTAGTGTAAACTCCACTTCATCATGGATGCAAGTGCCATCATGGTTCTAAAGTAAGTGTATCTTGCTACTAGCACAAATGTATCTTCATAATCAATTCCCTCTTTCTGAGAGAATCCTCTAGCCACAAACCTTTCCATGTATTTTTCAATACTTCCATCTGTTGCATGCTATATCTTTTAGATCCACTTGGAATATACCACACACTTTCCTTTTGGTTTGGGAACTATATCCCAACCACCATTCTTCATTATTGATTGGTATTCTTCCATCATTGCTTCTACCCATTCTTTCTTCTACATAGCTTCTTCATAACTAGTAGTTTCTTGATCTATAAGATCACACATCAAAGCTACATAAGTGGAGAATGGATTTGATCTCTTGATTTCTCTTGTGGAGCCTTTTGGAACTCCATAATTCTATGGTTCTTGTATATTTTCTACTACCCAAGAAATATTTCTCTTTCGTGATCTATTCATAGTAGGGGGTTCTTGAGGTTCTATCATATCATGGTCCTCTTATGTTTCATTTTCAGGGGAGGGTGTGGCTTCTTATTTCTGGGAGGTGCATATTCTTCATATACTTGTTCATCCTGGTACTTCTTGGATATCTTGAGAGTTGCTTCTTCGTCAAATGTTACATCTCTACTAATATCCATGTGATGGAATCCTGGATTGTATATTCTGAAGGATTTGGAGACTTCACAGTATCCAACAAATATTCCCTTCTTTCTAGAAGGGTCCAACTTGGATCTCTTTTCTTTTGGTATGTGAACATATAATGGACAACCAAATATCTCGAGTTGGCTCACTTCAGGATTATTTCTTGTGAACATTTATTCGGGAGTCTTGAATCCAAGGGAACTATGGGATAATCTATTATGTGCATAAACTGTCATTCTTGCTTCTTCATCCCATAGAGGAATTGGAAGATCTTGATAATGTATCATTTCCTTCACTACTTCCATAATGGTGTAAATTTTCCTTTAATATTCAACTCGGGCTAAACAGTGCATGCAAAATATCAACTGATAACCACACATGAATATCTTTTATAGTATGCAGCGGAATATAGAACTGAGAAATAAATCACAACATCACATCAAAATATTGAAACTATTATTTTGGGTATGGAAACCCCCAAGAAAACCCAACATGGGAAAACCAGTGCAGCAGTCAGATATAGATTTTATTATGAGAAAATATGGAACTTTTAGAATCACTACCATAATTCAGCCAAACCTGTCGAATGCAGTACCTTACAGAATCACTAGGAAAATCCCAGATAAACCTTAACACCCTCCCATGTGAGTGTACTACCCAGCTGTATGAAGCTTGATGATCCTACTGCATGCTCCTACGTCTTCTCGGCTAAATCCTCTGTCTGAATTTCTCTCCCTATTTGTATCATGTCTCTGTCGAAATACAAGTGTGTTTTCTCTCCACCAATTGATCTCTCTTTTATAACTTTAGGTAAATCAAAAACCCTAATTTCACTTTCACTTTAACTAGTGGTTCACTAAAGTTAATTTAGATCACTTTAATTTATTTTCCAAAGTAAACTTAGGAAAAGTAAATTAAATACAACTGGTTTCCTAATTTAAGTCTTCTGCATGCAAGAACACATGCATGAATGAAGACCTTCCTTGTTGCTACTAGTTTAACACTCCCTCTCAATGAAGAACGGATTTGGCAGCAACCCCAACTTATCCCCAAACTTCACAAAACTCTGTCTGCAAAGTGCCTTGGTGAAAATGTCCGCCACTTGCTCATCTGTATGTATGCACTCCAACCGAATGGTTCCCCTATGAGAACAAAATCTAAAGAAGTTGTATCTGATGTCTATATGCTTGCTCCGGTCATGGAACACTAGATTTTGAGATCACCTAATACCACTTTGATTGTCACACTGAACTAATATAGCCTCTAGATCACACTTGAACAACGCTGCAAGTAACTTCCTCAACCACATACCCTCACAAGCAACCATGCTGGATGCCATGTACTTAGCCTCTTCCGAGCTCAATGCAACTAACTTCTACTTCCTGCTGAACCAAGAGACAACCCCTAAGTGAATGTTAGGGTCAGATTTACTTTTAGTAAATCCCAATCTGGTCAAAACGTTATCTATCTTTCCATACCAATCTCTAGGAGCTTTCTTCAGTCTGTACAGAGCCTTGTTCAACTTGCATACATGAGTCCATCTATCTTCAAATTCAAATCCTTGTGGTTGTTCTATGTACACTTCTTCCTCAATAACACTATTCAGGAATGTTGTCTTCACATCCATCTAGTGTAAACTTCACTTCATTATGGATGGAAGTGCCATGATGGTTCTAATGGAAGTGTACCTTGCTGCTAGCGCAAATGTATCTGCTTAGGTGAATTGTTGAGATCAAGGGGATATCCCTCATGCATCATCATGGAAAATAACATTGAACATCTATCAAAATACATTGCAAATTCGACAGAGTAGAACTTTGCTTCAGATTTTTATGGAGCTGCGTGAGCTTCAGATTTGCAAGATAATAGATCGGTGAGCACTAGGTTTGCTTTAGAATAGAAGTGAAACTCGGTTGATTGATAATTACAATGTATGCTATGGAATACATTGGTAAATTAGGTTTGCATTTGGTAAATTAGGTGTGCTATGGTGTAGGACGTACTCAAATTTTGAAATTTGTTTTTAAGTTCATATAATATATTTAAAATAGATTTAGGAAAATTTTGTCTACGTAATATACATTTAATATTTATATATTAAGTCGAGATATTTGTCCTCCTCTAGTTCTATGTAATACTCCTGAGAAACTTTATTGTAAGACCAAGTAAATTTTTTTCTATTTTAATTTTAATTTTAATTTATATGTTTTATTACTTTAGCAATGTTTACATAAGTTTTTACGGTTGTTATATTTTCACCATGTTCATGCAGAGCATCAACTGATTGGAAAATATAAATTCTCAACTTGTCAAACGTTGATTTAAATCCCATCTTACTTAGCTTCATCGCTAACCCACCATTTTCTTTACTCCTCGAGGTGGTCCTTCTCATCGTGCAGGTTTTCTAAGGTTTCCACTCCAAAGTGTTCATGTTTGCAATAAGAAAATGGTTAATAAAACATTGCAATACCCCAAAATTGAAACTAATGGTCTTGGCCTACCTAGCAGAGATTTAATGGTTCTATATCGAAATCTAGTTCTAGCACTTACTCGGTTGACTTACACATTACCCAAACCCAAACCCTACATTCTAGGAAATCATTTGTATTGTGTCGATAGTGCTCTGCTTAGTCCATGGCTCCGCTATGTTGACAGTGCTATGCTCTCTCCATCGTTCTTACTGAAGGATATACTTGTGCTTATGATATATATTAGCCACTCTGTCTGGCCTGAAACGATGATTTCATTACTACCCGTAGTTTTCCTTCTAACAACTATGTTTCAGTTCACGACCATTATCACAACTACAGTTGATGTTAACTTTTATTCTATGTACTGTGTTTCATTTCACGGGCATTATCACAGCTAGGGTTGATGTTAACTTATTATTCTATGTAATGTGTTTCATTTCACGGCCATTATCATGGCCTAGGGTTGATGCTAACTTATTATTCTATGTGCTATGTTTCATTTCACGATCATTATCATAGCCATGGTTGATGTATTTGTTTTCATAAGTATGCCATATGCAATGGCTAAAAACTAACTTCAAGGTTTTTGAAATCTTTGTGATGGTTACAGTCCATACTTTTATCGCCGTCTTTGAGATTTATGAAATTGTTTACGTCCCTATAATTATTTTTTATTTATTTTCTATATATATCAGTTAGGCCAGAAATACTCTCGGCCCTATGAATATTCTACCAAGTTTTTCTATATGCTCTGTTTTTTGTTTCTCCACATTTTTAGAATGAGAAAATCGAGATTGTAACCTCGATCTCTCAAATACTTCTATTCTTAGTTTTTGGTAACAGTTTTTGTGTCCTTAAATAGGGTTTACTTGTGTTCTCAGTTTTTGGTAACAGTTTTTTTGTCTTTAAATAGTGGGGTTTTGTTGAGTTAAATTTCAGTTAGTGCCATCTAGTTGTTACCTTATATAGGGTTTATTTTATATAAAATATGAGAAAGGCCATAGTTCTTCCTTATCCTCTAAGTTTTAAGTTTTAATTATAGTTGGTTCAATCCTAACATAGTTAGATATATAACATCAATGTAAAAAAAGAAATCTAGGTAATTACACCCTCTCATATAATGCATAGCTTTAACATCAATATATCGAATAATTATATATTTTTCTAGCACCAACCACATGATAATTAAAGAACTCGATTCCCAATACATAGTTGAAAACACTTTATACCTCAAACAAATAAATATTTTTTCTGAAATATGTTAACCCTAACCAGGTTTGTAGAGAAGATATTAGCACTTACACACCACCCAACCTTAGGAATCTACAATAGACTTGTCAGTCTGATTCCACCTCCTTGAGAAAACTCTTCAATTTAAAATAATCCTCTAATAGCTTCAAGTTTCCACCAAAACTTATAGGGAGTTAATCATTCATGAACAAAGCATTCTCACATGCTTCAGTTGCACTTCTTGTTCAGATCCTAACATCTTTCTGATGCTCTCTGGTAGTTCTGACCTTAGCTTGGCCAAAGAACAAAAAAACTGGGATAATCACTGCTAAATTGGCTTATGACTTTATAGCAAACATATGGATTAAGGAGGACAATAGGTGGTGTTTTAAAAATATGTGGGATTGGAATGTGCCACAAAAAATTAAATTCTTTTGGTGGTTATCTCTATTAAAAAAAAAATCTTATGTTGGAAAAATCTCATGAGGGGATGGTAGGGCCCAAGCTATTACTTCTTCTGTAAATAGGAGAGTGAAAATGCTTTTCATATTTTTGTAAAATGTTTATTCTTTAGGAAATTTTGGTTAGTTGATAACGATTTTTTGGTATCAATTATGTGTGGGGTTTTGAGGATTTGGAAGCGCTTTTTACTGGTTGGTTCCATAAATATAAATTATTCAATCTTCTTCCTATTTTTATTTCATTCTCTATCTGGAATATGAGGAATATGGTTGTTTTTCAAAACATCTCTCCCAATGTAATGATCAGTGGGATCATAGGAATTAGTCTCTTTAAAGAATATATGGACTTGAATCTGTCAAAGAAGACTAATATATATCCTCTAGGTACCACTTCCTTTTGTGCTGAAAGTTTTTTTTGACAATGCTTAGTTTGTGGTATGGTATGGTGCTTAGTTTAAATAAGGATAATTATTTTACTTTATGTCTGTGTGAAGGAAAAGGAACTAACACTAAAGTTGAAATCATGAGTTTATGGGGCTTATTAAATTTTGTTGCCCTTATTGGAATCTCATATATCATATCTTTGGTGATACTAAAATGATAATTGAAAATCCTCTTCATTCAGATTTCTTTCATACATGTTTCCAAATCTGTGAATGTGAGGGTTGATACTTTCTAAAAATTATATTAATCTCAAGGTATGCCCTCTGTTGCATCAAGAATTTATGGAGGGTCTTTTGCTTCATGAAGGATAGGTTGATTTGATAGAAATGGCCTAATTTTTGTCAAGAAAGATTTGTAGTGACTTGACATTTTGTAACTTTTTGTTTTTTTGTGGGTAATCCTAGATTATATGTAAAGAGTATGTGTAAGGGGAAGAAGTTTTCCTTATAGAGTTTTCTCTAAAAAGGATCAAGTATGAATGCATATGAATGATGAAATATGAATACATGATAGGGTTATGTAAAAACTTCTTCTATGATTAATATAATAGCAAGAAAAATGTCTTTTTCTTAAAAAAAAAATTCTAATAATTTTATTATTATAAATTTATCATCTAATTCACTTATAAAATATCTTATTACATATTAAAATATATTAAAATATGATAATATAAATATATTTAATTAAATAATATTATAACAACTATTTAATTTATATTAATAGTTGATATTTTTCTTTTGTGTTTATAAAAACATTTAATATTTATAATGTGTGTTTTGTTGTTATTCATTATTGTTTGTTATTCATTATTGAATTTTTTGAAAAAAGTCAATAAAACTAATTTCTATTTTTATTTTTAAAGGAATTAGTCACCTAGTACAAGGTACACATCATATCTTTGTTCTATTAAAATAAGGTTATGATCTAGTGAAAAGGTATAAAATTCTATGAAGTTTTTTTATACATTTGTAGTTTTCTTCGGTACTAAACAAAGTAATATAAAAATTGGAAACAACAATATATGAAAGTAAATATGAGTCTTAAATTAAAAGTATAACATACACTTTTCAAATACACATAGAAAGATTTTATAGAAATGATTAGATTACATAGAAAAATTATAATGATAATTGCAGAAAAATTATAATGATAATTGCAGAAAAATTATGATGATAACTCTGAAGAGGACACATGATTCACACACAACTTTAGACATCTTGTATTATATTCAAAAATTCATACAATTATATAGTCTGATCTAATTTTTTGTCAAATTTAGTAAGATAGAAGTTCAAAGAATATTTCAACAACCTCAAATAAAACCAAACTAATTCAATTGTAGAAATTACTTCTAACATCTTTCCTTAATGATTACATTATAAATCACACTAATGAAATTTTATAACAATATTTATGATTTATGATTTCTATTTAGTAACATCTTCATTGGCACTTTTACCCACTTTGAAATATTCTAGACTACAATCTTTCTCAACCATCATCTTTGAGCTACCACTTGATCCATTTAAAGTACAATTTCTTGTGATCATTAATGACGTATTTGTAGGACCAAATATTTTTGACATACTTACATGTGCAAAGTACTTAAGTCAATGTATTTGCCAGAGAAATAGCCTAGATATTGGACTATCCTATTGACATACTTCTATTGGTCAAATTACATAGCTCATTGTCTTCCCTATTTATTTATTTTACTAGCGGAATCAACAACTGGGGATGGGGCTAGTACTCGTGTGACACGAGGTCCAGGGATCCAATCCCGCTACCACTATACTCCGAGGTGCATCCACAGAGCCCGAACCATGACGCATGGATCAATTTGGTGGGATTTGAACACGAGACCTTCCATTTACAACCATTTCAACTTTACCACTTTCTATGCCCCCGCAGGCTCGTTATCTTCTCTATTAATGTAGAAGAGTAGTCTAGGTATTGAAAGTATCCAATAATCAATCTTACAAAGTGACCTATTTCTCACAGGATTATAAACAGACAAGTATCACAACCCTAATGAGTAGCTATTGTTATTGTGTTACTGAATTCTCCAAGCACCTCAAGCCATAACAAAATGTAGACATAATCAAATCAATAATATGTTTTGAAGGCACCAAAGAATATCAAGAACCACCAACTTAATATATGTTACTCTATTTTATTATTGGTTATTCATAATATAATTTTGCATACATAATAAATATACATACTTGCACACCAAACTTCTCTGGTAAAATTTGACCATGCTTCCTAGGTAATATTACTTCTTAAGTGATTCAATCACGATGGCATGATAAATGTATTTATATCAATCAACAACATAAATTGAGAGAAGCAAGGAACCTCATACTGAATTATGCGAACATAGAAATGGCTATGAATAAAAATAAGGAAGCAACCTCTAATTTGTTGATGATCAGGGATTATAGAATTGATAACTAAGTGCATATTTCCTTAATCATTGATCACATAATATATATTCAAAATCATACATTGTTGTGACCAATGCAATGAGTCCTTGTCAATTATACATCCACTCATAATATTTTTCTAGCTATCAAGCAGGTGTACACAACTTCACATGGATTCCTCATCTAAACTTGTAGCACTTTCCAACAACAACATGTACTAGGTTGTTCTCTCTACTACTCAAAGATTTGAGAGCTAATATCCTGGATATTTTATGCAACTTGTGTTTCATATATATAAGAGATATGTCTTCAATTTAATTTTCTCCTTAGTAGTCTCCTTCTTTGGTCTATAATTTACTTGCTAGTAGATTGGCAACACTTCACAAAAAACATGGATGGAATATTCTTATAATGGCTCACACCTATAGGTATAGGATTGGAATGAACACTTTAGTTGAATGAAACAATGATTTTAATGTAGCAATCAAACATATCTGATGCGTCTCATGCCTTTCTTTCTACATAAATAATAACATATTCTTAACCTTACAATGACCACAACCATTCTTGTACACACATTGGCAATTCCAATGTCTCCTCTATGTAGGTATACCACACCAAACAAAAATATCACTCAAGAAACTCACACACCTACACTAATCCTACTCCTACATCAATAACAACTATCCCTCACATTTTCTTGGCCATCTCATCACAGAGTTAAGTTAGAACTAATCCCTATACCAACTCAAAAATAAAAATGTAAAGAGACATGATTCATACATGAACTTCATAGACCTAGTATTATCTTCAAACTTTGGTACAATTCTATTGTGTGATTTGAGTTGTTTTCAAATCTAACTAATTCTAAATTTAGAGAAATAGAGGTTGAGAGAGTATCTTAACAACCTCAAACAACCTCAAACACAAAATTATTCTATTGAAAGCATTACTTCTAGACCTAGTGTTATCCTCAAATTTTGGTACAATTCTATTGTATGATTTCAATTGTTTTCAAATCTAACTAATTCTAAATTTAGAGAAATATAGGTTGAGAGAGTATCTTAACAACCTCAAACAAACTCAAACACAAACTGATTCTATTGAAATCATTACTTCGAGCGATTATTAGATTGCATAAATTATTTTGCATTGGCTATTTATGAGAATTTGTTAAACACGTTTCCAAGAATATCTTGAAAATCAACGCAACCTTAGTAGATCATGTGAGTGTAAGATGGATGGTCAAATCAAATTTTGGAAGATATATTGTATATGTATTAGTTTGCATAAATAATTGTCTAAATTTGGTTGGCAAGCATGTTAATGATTAATGTAATAATAATCTGATTTACTTAATATTTTAAATTGAATACAAAATGGCATAAAATCTTAATGTATAAGAATGAATATTTGATCTTTTTAGTAATCATACATTACAACTAAAATGCATAGTCTATGGTTATTACAATTTTTGTACTCTTTATGACCACTATAGATCCATCTAACTTTGGTACTACAAAGTGCCCATATTAATGCATGCATTGTCAAGTGCTTAAAATAAACGAAAATATTCTCTTTAAATTTCAAAGGTATTGCATAATGTGGATTTTCCAAATGTAAACTGGTGCATTGAAATTAAACTTCTTTTCAATTTTAGGTTGGTTTTTTTTTAGAATGTCAGTCATTGTTACTCAAGGTTATTGCATTGAATCATTAGCTAAGAAACCACAAATCAAGGGCATCTAAGCCATCAAAGTAACCCGAGAATTGAACTTGGCCAAGAACACACCAATCCTTAATATGACTAGATTTTTTGATGTCTCCTCCCAATTAGCTCACCCCTAAATATAATTGAAATCAAAAAGACCCAAATGTGCTAACAAAAATTGACAATTTTATATTCAAATTTAAAAAAAACTTCTATGCAAATAAAAAATAAAAATCAATTGCATTTTCATAAACTCAATTTTTTATTATCTTCCAAATGCTAAGTCATTAGTCATAATCATTTTCCAAATGCTAAGTCATAAATGAAGATACAACAATGAATATGAATGTATTTGTGTTGTTTCATATTTTACGATCATACAGCATAAAACAAAAGTATAAGAAAATAAAATAAATAAAATAATAAGTATATTAAAAATTAAAAAATTAAAAGAAATTAAACTAAATGAAGAGAGTGAAACAAAACATGATGAGAATTAATTAGTTCTTATTAATGGAATGTTCCATATGGTATGGTATAGTGAATGACCAAATTTTTTGCAAAATAGTGTGCAAATCTAAATCTCAACTCGATATTTTTAGGATGCCACAAAGACCAGTATGAGGGAGTCAAAATATATTTTTAGGATGCCACAAAGACGAGTCTGAGGGAGTCAAAGACAATATGAGGGAGGCAAGGAAGGTAAAACATAGAAATTAAACTTTTGATTTTTGATTTAAGGAAGTTTTATAAAGTTTATGTTATAGTTGTATTTGTTTTTATTTAAAGTAAAACCAAAACAATTATACCTAACCTATTAGATTACAATAAACTTAAAAGTAAAAGGTAAGTTTATATATATGTAATTGTTTTGTTAATGAAATTATGAAGAAGTTTGTAAAAAACTTAGATTATAATAAACGTAAAAGTAAAATATAAGTTTATATATATGTAATTTTTTTTAATGAAACTATCGAGAAGTTTGTAAAGATTACTTCAGAACCAAATACTAATCCTAATCAATAAATTAACTATATAAATCAATTATAGGTTGTTTTGAGAGTTTTCACGACTTTAGACAAAATAATAAAATAAAATATATCAAACATAGTGTAACTTTCTTTTTTCTTATATGCACAACCCCACATGAAACCATGGTGTTTTTCTCATATATAAATTTTGTACGTAAATAGGAAATATTAATCTTGCAAAACATTATGGTCTTAATATTTGAAGGTAGCAGGTGAGTACTATCATGGAAATTATAATTAGCTTTAGCACTATCTAAAAACATACACTAAACTCAAAACACAATAATACCAAAGAGATACTGTAGATCAAATCACCCTTGCAATCATAAGAAATTACTTTATTCCCGCAATAATCTAAAAAAAAAATTAATAACATGCTACAACAAGCCATTACTAAGTTTACAAACTCTTAATTAACACAAGAACAACATAGCCAACAAAATACGTTGTTTACAACTTTAATTCATTCTATTCCATTGCATATTCAAAACCTGAATTGTGTGTGTGTGTGTGTTTTTGAGCGCGTGCGCACATGTGTCATGAGATTCGTTTGCCAATTAATTTTGACCCTTCACTTTGCCTCTTCATAATTTTCATGAATACTTCGTCATCTTCAAATTTGAAAGGATCAAAAAACAAAAAAAGTGGTTTCCCCTTTTATGACTCTTTTCAAATTTAATAGTTACAATGTTGACCCTTTAGTCCATTAATTGAACAAGATTGGGATGGTGATGAATTTTTCAGATTTCCCAAAGTCAAAACGATGTGGCAGTGATGACCCTTTGGTATTCCAACAACCAAAACTGAAGCGATGAATGTCCCTTTGGAGTTTGACAGGTGGCATATTGTGGTGGTGAAATAATAAATTTCCAACATTATCCCCCTTAATTATTTCATCCAAAAACAAATTTCTAATATTCCTGTTAAAATTACAAAATTGTGGTTACTATTGTAACAAGTAAAAACATTTAGAAAATTGTTTTTACTTCATACACACTCCTATGCTTTTTTTATGAATTTCAAACATTTCCTTTGGTAAGGATTTTGTAAACATGTTTGCAAATTGATCTTTTGATATGCAAAACTTCACACAAATTTCATTGTTATTTATTATCTCTCAAAATAGTGATACCTTGTATCAATATGTTTACTTTTCCTATGAAAGAAGTGATTTTTCAATATTGCAATGGCTGATAGATTGTCACAATAAATATAAGTTGGCTCATCCTACTCATGTTGCAACTTTGACAAAAAATTTCTCATCCGTATAGATTGACATGCAGTGGCTATTGCTACAACATACTCTTCCTCGACACAGTATAAAGTCACAATGTGTTTCTTATTTGAATCCCATGCAATTTCTCTTGATCCAAAATTGAAGACATATCACGATTTTCTCTTCTATCATTAGTAGAACCTAAAAAATCATTATAGGTATAACCAGCCAATTTAAAATTTGAAATTGATGTATATCAAATTTACCAAAATTTGTTGTTCCAGTAATGTATCACAGGATCCCATTCTGGATTTCAAATGGGAGTTCTTCGGAGACTCCGACAATATTGAAATTAAACTTACTAATACAATCCACCACAACACGGAGACAAAATTCTGTGGATCACTTTAGGACTAATGTCCAAGTATGATACAATCCACCACAAAATAGAGGCAAAATTTTGTGGATCACTTTATGACTAATGTCCAAGGAAGATACAATCCACCAGAACATGGAGACAAGAATGTGTGTATCACTTTAGGACTAATATCCAAGGATGATACAATCCACCACAACACAAAGACAAAATTCTACGGATCACTTTGTGACTATTTTCCAAGGATGATACAATCCACCACAACACGGAGACAAAAGTCAGTGGATCATTTTAGGACTAATGTGTATGGATGATACAATCCCACTGCAACATCATCAACATGCTCCCCCTTTTGAGGAGGGTCTGCAACATCATCATCACTGCTCCCCCTTGCGAGTAGGGTATGAAACATCATCATCAATGCTCCTCCTTATGAGGAGGGTCTACAACATCATCATCACTTCTCCTCCTTTCGATAAAATTCCTTTGGAACCACACCAAATTCTCAAGGAAGTATTCAAAATTTACTCGAGGTAGAGGCTTAGTCAACACATCAACAACTTGCTCATTGGTACTCACATACTGAAGCTTTATAGCTCCCTTTTGTACACTCTGATGATTCATTAGCTAACAAATTCAGGTTGGTATCCATGGGCATGGCCATTGATTTACATTCCAACATATCAAAAAAAAATTTCGATTTCCACAGCATACTTTCCCTGGTTGAGAAAGATTCCTTCTAGGTTTTTCCATATTTATAGACCTAGAAAATAGTGCATCAATCCAAGGTATTTCATCTCAAATTCTTCAATGATCTTCTTCTTGGACTCTACAATATGTTTCCCATTTCCTATTAGAAATAAATCATCCACATACAACAATAATATGTCAGGTTCATAATTCATAACATTAAAGTAAATGTTACTGTCAACTTTACATTTGGTAAGTCCCAATCTTGCCAAAACGTTATCTAACTTTCCATACCAAGCTCTAGGAGATTTCTTCAGTCTGTATAGAGCCTTCTTCAACATACATACATGAGTCCTTCTATCTTCAACTTCAAATCCTCGTGGTTGTTCTATGTACACTTCTTCCTCAATAACACCAGTCAAGAAGATTGTCTTCACATCCATCTGGTGTAAAATCCACATTATCATGGATGCAAGTTCCATGATGGTTCTAATGTAAGTGTACCTTGCTACTACCACAAATGTATCTTCATAATCAATTCCCTCTTTCTGAGAGAATCCTCTAGCCACAAACCTTGCCTTGTATTTTTCGATACTTCCATCAGTTGCATGCTTTATCTTGTAGATCCACTTGGAATATACCACACTCTTTCCTTTTGGTTTGGGAACTATATCCCAACCACCATTGTTCATTATTGATTGATATTCTTCCATCATTGCTTCTACCCAGTCTTGATCGATAAGATCACACATCAAAGCTACATAAGTGGAGAATGGATTTGATTTCTTGCTTACTCTCGTGGAGCCTTCTAGAACTCCATAATTCTATGGTTCTTGTATAATTTCTCTTACCCAAGAAATATTTCTCTTTCGTGATCTATTCATAGTAGGGGGTTCTTGAGGTTCTATCATATCATGGTCCTCTTATGTTCATTGCCAAGGGAGGGTGCAGCTTCTATATTTCTTGGAGGGTGCATCTTCTTCATATACTTCTTGATGCTGGCACTTATTGGATATCTTAAGAGATGCTTCTTCGTCAAATGTTACATCTCTACTATTCTCCATGTGATGGAATCCTGTACTTTATATTCTAAAGGATTTAGAGACTTCACAGTATCCAACAAATATTCCCTTCTTTCTAGAAGGGTCCAACTTGGATCTCTTTTGGTATATGAACATATACTGGAAAACCAAATATCTCGAGGTGGCTCACTTCTATCTTCAACTTCAATCCTTTTGGTTGTTCTATGTACACTTCTTCCTCAATAATACTATTCAGGAATATTGTCTTCACATCCATCTAGTGTAAACTCCACTTCATCATGGATGCAAGTGCCATGATGATTCTAATGGAAGCGTACCTTGCTACTGGTGCAAATGTATCTTCTTAGGAAAATGATTGACATCAAGAGGAGATCCCTCATGCATCATCATGGAAAATAACATTGAACATCTATCACAATACATTGCAAATTCGACAGAGTATAACTTTGCTTCAGATTTTTCTGGAGTTGCGTGAGCTTCAGAGTTTTTTGGAGTTAATTCGTGAGCTTCATATTTGCATGATAATAGATCGGTGAGTGCTAGGTTTTCTTTATAATAGAAGTGAAACTCGGTTGATTGATAATTACAATGCATGCTATGGTGTACATCGGTATATTAGGTTTTCATTCGGTAAATTAGGAGTGCTACGGCATACGATGTACTCAAATTCTGAAATTTGTTTTTAAGAACATAATATATTTAAAATAGATTTAGGAAAATTTTGTCTATGTAATCTACATTTAATATTTATAGATTAGATTGAGATCTTCATCCTCCACTAGCTCTATGTAATACTCCTTAGAAACTTTATTGTAAAACCAAGTAAATTCTTTTCTATTTTTATTTTAATTTTAATTTATATATTTTATTACTTTATCAATGTTTACATAAGTTTTTATGGTTGTTACATTTTCACCATGTTCATGCAATGCATCAACTTATTGGAAAATATAAATTATTAGCTTGTTAAACGTTGATTTAAATCCCATCTTACTTAGCTTTATCGCTAACCCACCATTTTCTTTAGTCCTCCTGTGGTCCTTCTCATCGTGCAGGTTTTTCTAAGGTTTCCACTCCAAAGTGTTCATGTTTGCAACAAGAAAATGGTTAATAAAAAGTTGCAATACCCCAAAATTCAAACTATTTGTTTTGGCCTACCTAGCAGAGATTTAATGGTTATATATCGAAATCTAATTCCAGCACTTATTCGGTTGACTTACACATTACCCAAACCCAAATCCTACTTTCTAGGCAATCATTTGTATTGCATTGAAAGTACTATGCTCATTCCATGGCTCCGCTATGTTAATAGTGCTATGCCCAGTCCATCATTCTTATTGAAGGATATAACCGTGCTGAGGATATATATTAGCCACTTTGTCTGGCCTAAATTGGTAATTTCATTACTTCCTGTATTTTTTCTTTTGACGACTATGTTTCAATTCACGGCCATTATCACAACTACGGTTGATGTTAACTTATTATTCTATATACTGTGTTTCATTTTGACGGGAATTATCACGGCTAAGGTTGATGTTAACTTATTATTCTATGTACTGTGCTTCATTTCACAGCCATTATCATAGCCTAGGGTTGATGCTAACTTATTATTGTATGTACTGTGTGTCGTTTCACGGTCATTATCATGGATAGGGTTGATGTATTTGTTTTCATAAGTATGTCATATGCAATGGCTAAAAACTAACTTCCAGGTTTTTAAAATCTTTGTGATGGTTACAGTCCATACTTTTATCACCGTCTTTGATATTTATGCAATTGTTTACGTCCCTATAATTATTTTTTATTTCTTTTCTATATATATTGGTTAGGCTAGAAATACTCTCGGCCCTATAAATATTCTTCCAAGTTTCGTTGTATGCTTTGTTTTTTTTTCTCCACAGTTTTAGAATGAGAAAATCGAGATTGTAACCTCGATCTCTCAAATACTTCTATTCTCAGTTTTTGGTAACAAATTTTGTGTCTTTAAATAGGGTTTACTTGTGTTCTCAATTTTTGGTAACAGTTTTTTTGTCTTTAAATAGAAGGGTTTTGTTTATATAAATTTTAGTTAGTGCCATCTAGTTGTTAGGTTATATGAGGGTTATATGGGGTTTATTTTATATAAAATATGAGAAAGGGAATAATTCTTCCTTATCCTCTAAGTTTTAATTTTTAATTACAGTTGGTTCAATCCTAACATAGTTAGAGATAACATCAATGTAAAAAAATAAATCTAGGTAATTACACCCTCTCATATAATGCATAGCTTTAACTTTAGTATATCGAACAATTATATACTTTTCTATCAACAGGCACATGATAATTAAAGAACTTGATTCCCAATACATAGTTGAAAACACTTTATATCTCAAAAAAATAAATATTTTTCTGAAATATGTTAACCCTAACAAGGTTTTTAGAGAGGATATTAGCACTTACACACCACCCAGCCTTAGGAATCTGCAATAGACTTGTCAGTCTGATTCCACCTCCTTGAACAGACTCTTGGATTTAAAATAATCATCTAATAGCTTCACGTTGCCACCAAAACTTAGAGGGAGTTAATCATTCAAGAACATAGAATTCTCACATGCTTCAATTACACTTCTTGTTCATATCCTAACATCTTTCTGATGCTCTCTGGTAGCTCTGACCTCAGCTTGGACAGAGAACAAAAAAACTGGGATAATTACTGCTAAATTGGCTTATGACTTTATAACAAACAGATGGATTAAGGAGGACAATAGGTGATGGTTTAAAAATATGTGGGATTGGATTTTGCCACAAAAAATGAAATTCTTTTGGTGGTTATCTCTTAAAAAAAAAACTCTTACCTTTGAAAAATATCATAAGGAGGGGATGGTAGGGCCGAAGCTATTACTTCTTCTATAAATAGGAGAGTGAAAGTGCTTTTCATATTTTTGTAAAATGTTTATTCTATAGGAAATTTTGGTTAGTTGATAATGATTTTTTGGTATCAATTATGTGTGGGGTTTTGAGGATTTGGAAGCCTTTTTTACTGGTTGGTTCCATAAATCTAAATTATTTAGTCTTCTTCCTATTATTATTTCGTTCTCTATCTGGAATATGAGGAATATGGTTGTTTTTCAAAACATCTCTCCCAATGTAATGAGCAGTGGGATCATAGGAATTAGTCTCTTTAAAGAATATATGGACTTGAATCTATCAAAGAAGACTAATATATATCCTCTAGGTACCACCTCCTTTTGTGCTGAAAGGTTTTTTTGACGACACTTCTTCAAAATCCTCTTGCGGTTGTGGTATGGTGCTTAGTTTAAATAAGGGTAATTATTTTACTTTATGTCTATGTGGAGGAAAAGGAACTAACACTAAAGCTGAACTCATGAGTTTATGGGGCTTATTACAGTTTGTTTCCCTTATTGTAATCTCATATATCATATCTTTGGTGATTCTAAAATGATAATTGAATGGATTAATGGTAAAAAAAATCTTTAGGTGTTGGTTCTTAAGCAATGGTGTCCGAGAGTTCAGCTATTAAAAACCCTCTTCATTCATATTTCTTTCATACCTGTCTCCAAATCCTTCAATGGGAGGGATGATACTTTCTAAAACTGATATTAATCTCAAGGTATGCCCTCTACTATATCAAGAATTTATGGAGGGTCTTTTGCTTCATGAAGGAGAGGTTGATTTGATAGATATAGCCTAATTGTTGTCAAGAAAGATTTGTAGTGAAGACATTTTGTAACTTTTTGTTTTTTGTGGGTAATCCTAGATTATATGTAAAGAGTATGTGTAAGGGGAAGAAGTTTTCCTTAGAGAGTATTCTGTAGGAAAGATGAAGTATGAATGCATGATGGGTTATGTAAAAACTTACCTTTGATTAACATAATAGCATGAAAAATGTCTTTTTCTTTAAAAAAAAATTCTAATAATTTTATTATTATAAATTTATCATCCAATTTACATATAAAATATTTTATTACGTATTAAAATATGATAATATAAATATATTTAATTAAATAATATTATAACAACTATTTAATTTATATTAATGATTGAGATTTTGTTTTGTGTTTATAAAAAAATTTAATATTTATAATGTCTATTTTGTTGTTATTCATTATTGTTTGTTATTCACTATTGAAATTTTTGCAAGAAAAGTTAATCAAACTAATTTCTGTTTTTACTTTTAAAGGAATTAGTCACCTAGTACAAGGTACACATCGTATCTTTGTTCTATTAAAATAAGGTTATGATCTAGTGAAAAGGTATAAAATTCTATGAAGTTTTTTTATACATTTGTAGTTTTCTTTGGTACTAAACAAAGTATTATAAAAATTGGAAACAACAATATATGAAAATAAATATGAGCTTTAAATTATTTAAAGTGTAACATACACTTTTTCAAATATACATGGAATGATTTTATAGAAATTATTAGATTACATAGAAAAATTATAATGACAATTGCAGAAAAAATATAGTGATAACTTTGAAGAGGATGCATGATTCACACACAACTTTAGACATCTTGTATTATATTCAAACATTCGTACAATTATATAGTGTGATTTAAGTTTTTGTCAAATTTAGTGAGATAGATGTTCAGAGAATATTTCAACAACATCAAATAAAACTAAACCAATTCATTTGTAAACATTACTTTTAATATCTTTCCTTAATGATTACATTATAAATCACACTAACAAAATTTCATAACAATATTTATGATTTATGATTTCTATTTAGTGCCGTCTTCATTGGCAGTTTTACTAACTTTGAAATATTCTAAACTACGATCTTTCTCAACCATCATCTTAGAGCTACCACTTGATCTATTTAAAGTACAATTTCTTGTGATCATTAATGACGTATTTGTAGGACCAAATATTTTTGACATACTTACATGTGCAAAGTACTTAAGTCAATGTATTTGCCAGAGAAATAGCCTAGGTATTGGACTATCCTATTGGGATACTTCTATTGGTCAAATTACATAGCTCATTGTCTTCCCTATTTATTTTTTTTACTAGGGGAATCAACAACTGGGGATGGGGCTAGTACTCATGTGACATGAGGTCCAAGGATCCAATATCGCTACCACTATACTCCTAGGTGCATCCACAGATACCGAACGATGACACACGGATCAATTTAGTGGGATTTGAACACGAGACCTTCCATTTACAACCATTTCAACTTTACCACTTTCTATGCCCCCATGGGCTCGTTATCTTCTCTAGTTATGTAGAATAGTAGTCTAGGTATTGAAAGTATCCAACAATAAATCTTACAAAGTGACCCATTTCTCACAGGATTATAAACACACAAGTATCACAACCCTAACTAGTATCTATTGTTATTGTGTTACTGAATTCTCCAAAGTCCTCAAGCCATAACAAAATGTAGACATAATCAAATCAATAATATGTTTTGAAGGCACCAAAGAGCATCAAGAACCACTAGCTTAATATATGTTACTCTATTTTATTATTGGTTCTTCATAATATAATTTTTCATACATAATAAATATACACACTTGCACACCAAACAGCTTAATTATACATCCAACGAGTCCTTTTCAATTATTCAACGAGTCCTTGTCAATTTTACATCCAACCTAATACAACGAGTCCTTGTCAATTATACATCCACTCGTAATACTCCTCTAGCTATCAAGCGGGTGTACGCATCTTCAGACGGGTTCTCTCTACTACTCATAGATTTGAGAGCTAATATCATGGATCTTTTATGCAACTTGAGTTTCATATGTATAAGAGATATTTCTTCAATTTAATTTTGTCCTTAGTATATTGGCAACACTTCACAAAAAAAATGGACGGTAGATTCCTATAATGGCTCACATTTGTAGGTACAGGATTGGCATGAAAAATTTAATTGAATAAAACAATGACTTTAATTTAGTTATCAAGCATATATGATGCATCTCATACCCCTTCTTTCTACATAAATAATGACTTCTTAACCTTACAATGGCCACAACCATTCTTGTACACACATTGGTAATGCCAATGTCTCCTCCATGTAGGTATACGACGCCAAACAAAAAAATCACTCAAGAAACTCACACACCTACATTAATACTACTCCTACATTAGACACAACCATCAAGGATATCACATTTTCTTGGCCCTCTCATAAAGGAGTTGAAAGTTAGAACCAATCCCGATACCAACTCAAAAATAATAAAAAATGTAAAGAGACATGATTCATACACGAACTTCATAGACCTAGTATTATCTTCAAACTTTGGTACAATTTTATTGTGTGATTTGAGTTGTTTTCAAATCTAACTAATTCTAAATTTAGAGAAATAGAGGTTGAGAGAGTATCTTAACAACCTCAAACAAACATAAAATGATTCTATTGAAAGCATTACTTCTAGACCTAGTATTATCTTCAAACTTTGGTACAATTATATTATGTGATTTGAATTGTTTTCAAATCTAACTAATTCTAAATTTAGAGAAATAGAGGTTGAGAGTATCTTAACAACCTCAAACAAAGTCAAACACAAATTGATTCTATTGAAAGCATTACTTCTAGCGATTATTACATTGCATAAATTATTTTGAATTGGCTATTTATGAGAATTTTTTAAACACATTTCCAATAATACCTTGAAACTCAACACAACCTTAGTAGATCATATGAGTGTGAGATGGATGGTCAAATCAAATTTTGAAATATATATTGTATATGTATTAGTTTGCATAAATAATTGTCTAAATTCGGTTGGCAAGCATGTTGATGATTAATGTAATGATAATTTGATTCACTTAATATTTTAAATTAATACAAAATGACATAACATCTTAATGCACAAGAAAGAATATTTGATGTTTTTAGTAATCATGCATTACAAATAAAATGGATAGTCTATGATTAGTATAGTTTTAGTACTCTTAATCACCACTATAGATCCATCTAACCTTGATTCTACAAAATGCCCATAGTAATGCATGCATTCTCAAGTGATTAAAATAAATGAAGATATTCTCTTTAAATATCAAAGCTATTGCATGATGTGGATTTTCCAAATGTAAACTAATGCATTGAAAATAAATTTATTCTCAATTTTAGGTTTTTTTTTTAGAATGTCAGTCATTGTTACTCAAGGTTATTGCATTGAATGATTAGTGAAGAAACCACAACTCAAGGGAATCTAAGACATCAAAGTCACTAGAGAATTGAACCACATGGAAGAATTTAAAATTGTCCGACACTAGTGAATAAATTTCTTGTCAAACCCCATATGGGCCTTAAAAAGTTAAGAAAATGTAACTATTTGCCTAATCTGTGACTATGAAAATTCATGCATAGGCCTAAAAATACTACAAATGAATTGGAAAACAATACAAAATCATGCATAGGTCATGATGGGTGGTCAATTGGAGTTTTGCTGAGCTAAACTGGGATAATTCCTAATTATCAACATTTTGAGCACATCACGGCCTCTTAAGCAGCAGTAAACAGTATCTAGGCCTGGTGCTATTTTGAATAATTCTAGGAGCCTCATTATAAGTCCTAGGTAATTTCTGTTCATAAAGGCCAGCATTAGGAGGCTTGGTTTTCAATTGTGGTCAGAAAACAATGCATGTTTTCATTTGTCTCTATGCCTTCACAACAAAAATCAATGAAATTTTAGGGAATATCTGATTTGAGTTTTGGGCATGGAAGATACCTGAAATATGGTCCATCCTATGGAATAAATGCATCAATACATTGAGTTTGTCTTCGAGCACAAGGGGTGGGCAGAGGTTACAGGATCAATATTTCTCTATATGTTTTGGGCAATCTTTGACACACCATCAATGAGTAACCTATAGTATATTCTCCATTATATGGTCTCTGAGGAATATTTAGTGTGCACAATAGTGATTATTGGTGAGAGATATTGTATTTTGATGACAAGAGCCAGCTGGAAGTGTAGAAAAATTGTTACTGAGGTGACAGTGAGTAACACCCTTAGGTTATAGTTGCGCTAGATTATTTTTAGGGGTTTAATCACACGTGCTAGCTGAAGCTATAACAAGGAATTTGTAAAAATACTTTTGGTAGAGTGCATTAATAAATCATTGATGTATTTGATTGTGTGCCAAACTGTAAGCACAACTGCTTGTGTTTTTTTCTAGTTGGCATAGCTTAAGGATTAAATGCAACCCCATGCTTATTATGATTGGTGCACCCATTAGATTGCTTCTCTTTATTTGAAGAGAAGGTAGTCCCTACCCATACATACAAAATTGTAGTTTATGTTGTAGGTTAGATATGTATGACAGTAGTAATGGAAGTCAGGCATTTCTCCACCTATATAGACTCAAGCTTCTTGTGCAAAGAATGCTTTCCACTTGTATGGGGATAGCCATTTTCCAATTCAATACTTTAAGGGTTCAACAATAAGAGCGCCATATTGTTATGCAACCTGCTACAACCAAAATATTAGTAGATTCTTCCTTATTCACCCCTTAGTATACTTAGCAAAACATGGACTTAAAAGAAGGATTCACATAAACTTTGTTGGAAATTAATGGATAGTAGTCCATAAATATATATGCCAAAATGAATAGCACTAGAGGGATGGAATTATGAGGGATTGATGTCTAGAGAAGGAATTTTTTCTCCTTGTGTTGCATAAGCAAGTATTGTGTTTTTCAAACAATCGATCCAGCATAAAATTTCAATTGTGGTATACTTTGAAAATCCTACCCTTTCCTTTTAGTTATAGAAATTGTCCTGATAATGTCTACGTTTCATTTTTATATCCTATATGTTTCCTCATTTCTAGCATATCTTTGCACCTTAGATCTACAAACTCAGGACTGCATCATTCATTTTTGCCAAAACCTGCAAACCCTAATTTCCCTATTGTTTGTCTATTGTTATCTCTCACATACCTCTCAATGTTTGATTGTAACCCTAAACAATGGAATTTTTACATTGAATTCATCAAGAATCACATTCAATTGAACCCTAAACATGAAGAATTCCATTCAATTCAACCCTAAACAATGGATCCAGATGCAACTGATACAACCTCAAAACCATAATGACTATCCGGACAAGATTTGGATGGGAGTTTGTTGTGATGAGTTGGAAGTTTTTCTAAGTTATATGTAAGCCTATGGGTGTAGAGTAAGGAGAGAGGAGTGGCCAATAAAATGGATAATCGAACCAATGTAGACTGGAGAGATGACCTAGAAGTTGTGTGATCAGGTTGGTGTAGTGTTAGAAGATCTTAGAATGTGAACTCATCTATAGATCTTGGAGAAATTAATGCATTTCGTCGGATATCCAACATATATGCTATACCACCGACATATTAAATGAAGAACCTTTCCTGAAATATTATATACTATACCATTGACTCCTTGATTTTCCCCATCAACTAAATGAAGAACCTTTACAAAAAATTTGTTGATTGAGCACTCTTCCTCCACTCCTTGCCATTATCCATATTGGTTTATGAGTTTTTTTTATAGGCACAACCATGCCACTCATCAGAAAGAAACATCTCTTAAGCTTCAGTTCACAACAATTAAGGGATAGGAGGGAAATGAAATTGGTGGCAAAAATGTGTAATTCTAGGGTGCAATAACTCCTTGTTCCTTGTGAATCACCTCATGAGACTAAGGACAAATTCATGGTTATATATGTATTTGGTCAGGTGCATGCCTTGATCAATGGTTGCATTGAAAAATGTGAGTTTGTTGATATCCTCAAGCATCAATCAAAGCAATGGTAAACACATGGAGTCGAAGACACTCTAGGGTGCTTCTCCACTACCAACTTGTCGATACCTACATAGTTAGAAACATTATTGGTGATTCCCTACACCACATGCTGCACAATGCTTTGACAAATTCATCCAACTAAAAAATGAACAATTCTACATCTTTAACATGTATATATGCACCATAAAATTTGTTCCCTTTTCACAGTTTACTATGAAATTAAGAAGGGCCTTTCCCTTCCCACCTGTTCAACCATCAGAATATACCATGCATCTAGTGCCCCCTAACGATTTTGTCGGCTCCTCCAGTTGAGTAATCCCTATATCAGCCTTTTACTTTTGAAGGAGTGCACCACCACTACTTCTCATAGGTAAGGGGCTCTATATCGTAGGCCAATTGGACCAATAATAGTGTCAGCAACAAGCATACCCTATGAGAAGACACTAGTATTAGAAGCGGTCAATGATTTCTTCCATTTCGAAGAGCCTGAATTTCTTTACTGTGAGAATCAATAGCCTGCAAAAGAGTATGCTTGATGACAAATTCAAATGGAAAGTATGTAGTTGGTGAATTAGATGAATTTCTAGTTTTTATTGCTACAATTTGTTCCTCTATATATTACAATGTACTATCTTTTCTAGGTTCATGAAATGGACAAGAGAAAGGAGGGGAAGCCTGGTGAAGCTAGAGCTTCTTTAATACGCTCTATTAGAGACAATGTTTAAGGCTACTACTTTTTTTTATTAAGCAAATATATTTAATTTATTTTGGTTTGATTTATAATTTTTTGTATGTTTGGGCATGCTTCCAAAAAAAATTTATGCGATCTTTTTCTTAAAATAAAAGTGTCTCATTTAGGCAAATCTTGCTTCTGTTAAGGCACTCCTTGTAATGTCAAGGGGTCCAACCTTGTTTGAAAACCATGTTCTACACATGGAGCAACATTTGTATGACTAGGGGTATAGTGGTAGTGGATCGAAATAGACTCAGTGTTATACAAGTACAAGTCTGATCTCAAGTGTTGATTACCCTAGTTATAATATAATTACTTAGGCTTCCAAATTGTAAAGCTCTCTTGTAATTTTAGCATTAAAATTTTATCCCATTTCAAGTTGTTATTTCTGAACTGCTTTCTTGATAGATGAGCCAAAAATTGAATGGATTTTCAAGGTGGAAGTTGTGTATGAATCACCAATCCTTTTTTTTTATCCTCTCTCATGAGAGTGACCATGTACATACAATATCTCCATAAATTGCTCCCCAACGTAAATGAAATTTGGACTAGTAAGTAACACCCTTTGATGCCTTCTTTCAAATGCTACCGGTATCACTACAACTAGATGTTAGAGTATTCATATATCCGTGTTTTAGTGAACCCTACTAGTTTTTGCAAGCTTTCATGACTGCTTATGAACCCTTAATTGTATGCATTGTTCCTCTGATATTCTCACACCTTTGATATTGAAAATTTTCCCAATGATAGACATGGATTTCTTGTTTCCAACTCTTCAAAAAACAGTCAATTTGGAGGTCTTAGAAAATGTTATAGATCTAGTAGCTTATATGTACTCCTTGAAGTGTTCAAAGAATCATTTTCTTTGACACCGCTTGTAATGAATAAAGTAAACAATAAAGCATGATAAACTTACATACACACAATATACAGTAAAATGCATTAGTGACACTTCTCTAAAAAGTATGATTACAATGAATTACAAAATAACTCCTTAGACATTAAGTGATTACTTTGAATAACCTAAATACATCCATATACAATAATCATAATCCAATGCATACAATATTGGCTATATTGACCTTGTTATACTTGTTCTCACCCATTGCTCATGCATGCCCACTACCAGGCTAACCTACTATTTACATATACATATGACCATTTACAAAATTCCACTTGAAAATGATTCCTTTATACTCAATGAAAGATAAGAATTTCAATTGAATAGGATGGGCACCACAAGTGTCTTATTTCCAAGGTGAAATAACCCTCAAACTTCAGAGAAACAATTACCGAACATAAGCGCTTTCATTTGGTTAAGTTTCCATGACATGATGGGACTCTTGCCTTTCAATTATTGAGCACTTGCACTTGGAATGAACTGGTAATCCATGTCTCCCTTAGGTCTCTTGACATGCTATTTTCTTCACTGCTTAAATGTAACCCCCTCATATGCTTGTTTTTCCTTGGGATAGAATTCCATTAAGTTATTGAAATACCATCATATTTATTTATTTATTCATGATTTTATTTATTTTTAGATAGAGGATTGAGCTACATTTAAAAATATGTATTTTTCAACTATATTGATCTATATTCTCCTTTCTAAATTTGTTTCCAACTTTCCACCTTTCCATACATCTTATATGGGTTACAACTTAAATTGTTTTGATCAAGATATTCAAAAGTTTTCATGCTTGTAGACATTTTTATTTTATATCTATTGTTTAGATTTATAAATAGAATTCAAAAAAAATTAATAGAATTCTAGAGTGATAAAGCAGGTTTGGCTTGATTTTGAATCTATTTTAGTGATTTTCAAGGTTGAGCCCAATAAAAATAGTGGCTAGGAAAAGACGACTATTCTAAATATTAGTTCTCCTCTATTTTATGTTTGGTGAGTCCAAAAGGATTGGGAGTTTTACTTTCTTGTAATGAATTCAAATTCCTACAAACAAGTGGAGAAGTCATCCTTTCCTGAATATTATCTAGGACCATACCATGATTCATAAATATAGGATGTTTTTCTTCATTGCAAAAGGAAATTAAACATGTTGAATCTTATGCTTATTCATTTTGCTCTGTTAAATTGCCATGGTTTCTTGGATTATTTACTCCAATCTAATCCACATAGTCCAACATTTTCTTATTTTCATATGTTGAATTTTTTCATGTTTGATCCATTTTGATAAGTACTATCCTAATAGTTTTTCCACGAGTCACTTTAGGTGTAGGTGAGCTCCACACATTAACTTGTAAATATTTCAATATGAATGCATTTCTTACCACACTGAGATCTTCCCCTTCTAGTACCCAAATGAATTTTTTTTCCTGTTCTCATTTGCAATATCAAATTTTATTCTATTGGATGTTGTTATGAATAGTTATTTCCATAGAACCAATGCATCAATCTTTTCCAGCAAGAACATCCTCATCATATATTGTTCCCCTAGATCCTTCACACATTTATGAAGAATGGGAATCTCACGATCAAATTGGAACTTGTAGAAATATTATTTCAATAGTCTCTATGCCACCATCCTTGCAATGCATCGGATTCAATAACATATTGCATCTCATATGGAAGGCACAATTCAAAGGATCTATGTTTCCTTTAACCATCAGTTTTGTAGTGCATGGCTCCATCTATTGAATTCGTGAGGTATTCTCCATAGGACAAACTAAATCTACTTTCAGGAGGTGATGATAGCATGGTAAAGTGGTGGGATTCCATAATCCAGGTATTGGAGTAATTATATTTTGTTGATTTTTTTTTTGAAATAATTTCTAAATTTTCAACAATGTAGAGCATATTTCCCACTGGTATTCACAACTCAATTGATCCTTTTTTTGTGTGTTTATATAGGAAGAGTTACTAAATATAGAAGGGAATAAAGAGTATGTTCGTTTTGGTGTTGCAATTCTATAGATTTTTTATTTATGTTGTTATTGGGATTTATGGTCATATGAATCTATTTGGGTTCATTATTTGATTTAGCTTACTTTCTTTACAATCTTTCAAATGGACAGGGCTACAGGTTCATATGACCGCACAGTACAACTATGAGACTTGTGAAACTCAAATAATGTCTTTTAGTTGAAGGTTTATTTGTCACACAGATGTTTGTTTTTTAATAGAAATAATGATTTTTCATTAGCATCAAAATAAATCATTACATAACCGTTGTTTGGTATATACCTCACTAGTTTATTTACGTCTTTTTTTTTTCAAAAATATGAGAAAATTGAGCCTTGAATATCTTGATACATATATTTTACATGAAATGTATGCAATGTACTTATGGGTTTCTCTTGGACTGTTAACTTGGACTTCATATCTATGAGGCTGCTAAAACTTAGCTGTGACTGTGTAAGAACTATCCTAGTGGACTGTGACTGTGTAAGATCTACCCTAGTGATTTTTGAATGTGTATCCTAGTGGGTTGTGACTGTGTTGTTGATACATTTGTAACTTCGGATTGTATTCACTTATATTGTACCCCGATGTTCCTATCAGGAGAATCATTTATATTTCATTGTCTCCCGATGTTCCTAATGGGAGAGTCATTAATATAATAAAGTCATGTAAAGTCAATGAGGTTAACCATCCGTTGTAATTCATGGAAATATTCCCCACAATTGAGTTGAGGTTAACCCTCCTTATTGATCAGGGGGAAAAGTCCCCACAGTTGAGGGGCACTAGGGTTATTAGACTCTCCTAGAGATGTCGGATGTGGTAAGTAATTGTCAAGTCAGAAACTAGTATAAATAGAGAGCGAGAGTATTTATTTGTCATACACACTCACTCAAATGGGGAAAATGAGTGAGAGAGGAATTGCTAGCACAAGTGAGAGAGATCAACTGTCAGAGATCATTTTTATGTCCTTGGGTTTTATTGCTGCCATTGGTGCTCATTCTATCTCTGAGGAAGCTTCAAGGTTTTCTCCTTCATGGTTTCCCAGAGGAAAACTCTTTGTGTCTCTTGTCTCTTGTGATTATTGTTGTGCATGTTATTCTCTCAGATAAGATCCTAAGATCATATTGCTTAAATGATAAAAATCTAACATGGTATCAGAGCTAACCTGAGAAGAAGACACTGTGCAGTTGCAGAAGCTAGGGATTCTTACTTTTTGGGTCTCTCTCCATAATCCATCAGAAAAAGGAGGCTAGGATAATTCTCCATTGAAGGGCGCATCTTTTTGTTCAAGTAGAATTTGATTCTCGACATTTTCAGTTTTTTCTGCGTGAAATTAGGGCTTTTCACAGAAGAATAATTTTTGAATGAGCCCAGCATAGGATTGATCTCCTCATGAAAATAGAATTTTAGAGACCAATTTCAATATTTTTTGTTGGGTAAAACTCTTGGAAATTCAAACCCTAGTTTGAACCCGAGGCTGAAAAACCCTAAAATACTAAAACTGGTAGTTTTGGTACATTCTCTGTAGCTTGAGATTAAAGAAGGATCAGGAGCTGAAATTTTCACAAGACGAAGATAAAATACTGATGTACCTTGTGTAAAAATTTAAGCATCGTATTCACTACATTATGGTAGATACATTTCCTTCAAATCGGGGTTCCAGCCTCTTCCAGGATTCATCCCTAACCAGGACACCTATGGAGAATTGCCATATCTCAGGCTACAAAGCTCCAAATGAAATTTCGTACGCCGTTCAAGACAAGAAATAGATTGTAATTTTTGTGGTAAATGTTTTAGAAACTAATGATGAAATAGGCACAATATCATAGATATCGTAGAAACAATAGATATCGTAGAAACAATATCAGGAATTTTTGCAGAGAAAATCGAAAAACTAGGGTTTCCTGTTCCTGGAGCTTCCCTCCACTATTTTCTGAAAAGGAGTACATTGGAAATCTCTCCTTGAAGAGGCCAATTTTCTATCCAATCATATCTAAAAGATTCCAAGTTTTTAAAACTAGGTTTTCTATGACAAACGCTAGATCAACCAGCTTTGGAATTAGGACAGACACCTCAAATCGGTAAGATCAAATCTTTTTCTATTTATAGTTGAAGTTCTCATTTCAAGATGACTAATCACACCAGCTTGATGAAAATCTTGGTGAAGCTGAAAAGTTTCGAGCATGGAAGTATAGGATTTAAATTTTTCTTGAAGATGAATTAGACACCTACATAAGTGAAGAGGTTCCAGTTCTAAAGGGAGATGAGGCTAAAATCCTTACACAAGAAGAACTTGGTCAAGGCTAAGAAGATCGTTATTTATTCAATAAAGGATCACCTTATACCACAAGTGTCTTCCCTAAAGACATCTAAAAATATGTTTGATTCCTTGAACAATTTATTTGAAGGGAAGAACATAAATCGGAAGATGACTTTCAGAAACCAGTTGAAGAATTTAAAGATCTAGAATGCAGAGACCGTACAGTCAAATTTTACAAGGGTCTCTCAAATCAAAGAACAACTTGAAGCAGTAGAATAAGAAGTGGAGAATGCAGAAGTTGTGATAAACACCTTGAATGACCTCCTGGGATCATGGGATTCATTCATTCGAGGAATGTGTGCCAGAAGGAAGTGATTATTTTCAGCAGACTTTGGGAAGAGCACACACAAGATGAAGCTCAACCATAATAAGAGAAGAGAATATGGGAGCAACTGAAGATCAAGTGCTGACGATTCAAAGAAGACCCCTCAAGCGATGAGGAATATGAAGAACTCAATCCTTGAAGAACCTCTTAAGAATTTGGATAAGAAATGATGTTGTTATGAATAAAGAAGATGATGAAGCTAAAACAAGGAGTCTACGCACGAAACAAATAAATATAAGTATTCAATTTTCATTTCATGATATTGTTTTGTTATGCATTTGTTTATATTCAGTTGATGTGTTATGCATGATAGAATGTTTGCATTAATGACAGTATACTACTAATATACATGTGATGGGTAAGTAGCTCATGGTGCTATACAACTCTCCATTGCTACTTATCTAGAATGAAACCTCTTTGTTGACATATTGGATAAGTGCACAATCTCAATGTTGGCTTGGTAGAGATGGAAGGCATCTAGAAAGTTTCCATAAGATATGGATGAATGTTGTATTGGATAAAATAGTAGCATGATTATATCTTAATGCAAAATAATTTTTCATTATGAATATACATTATGAAATGTTTCTAACCATACAACTAATGGATTTGACTTGTAGGAAAGATCGTGTGCAATCTCCTACAAGAAAAGAAGGATGAGACTTGTTCTGAAGAACAAGTGGTGACAGTTCAAGAAAGAATCCAAGATGAATAATAATATGATGATAATTTCAAAGAAAGAAAGAGGCCTCAGAGACACTCTAGTTATGTGACACTGTTGAGCGACATCATTGATGCAGAGCTTTCCAGCTATGAACAAGTAGCCAAGAATAAAGGGAAGGAGAATACAAGTTCAAGAAGAATGATGTCTAGGATGTAGTATCAAGACCTGAAGGGAAGTTCGTAATGTCTTCCATATGGATCTACAGGATCCAGCATGCAGTAGATGGAAAAATTGTAGGATACAAGGCAATATTCATAGCACAAGATTTCTCACGAAAAGAAGGCATAAACTACGAAGAGACATTTGCATCCATTGGAGGTTAAGACACATGACAGGCAGACTCATGTGTGCAAATTAAAGAAGGCCTTGTATGAGCTTAGAAGGAACCCATGGGATAACACATAAATGAGGAGCTTGGAGATCACCTAGAGTAATGAAGATCTTAACCTTTGCTACAAGTTTGAATATGAAAACCTATAGAGGATGACAAGCTCACAAATGGGTGTGAGAAGAAATTTTGAAAAGGTTCAAGATAGAGGATCTTGGTATCTAGTCACCCTAGATGGATACATAGAATATTAGTAACAGAGGAACCTGGATGTCACTCTAGTACATAATGTTTCAATACATAGAGTATGAAAGGCATAGGGAGAATGATTCTCCACTTCAGAGGGAGTCACTGCAAAATATCCTGAGGTTTGACATGGTACGACAAGATGAATAGTTTACTGATGGCTCTAGGATTTACTGAGAGTAAATCGGATTCAAACCTTTACTTCAAGGTTGAAGGTGGAAGACCAGTGATGCTCTTGTTATATGTTGATGACTTATTTTGACAGGAAAAGAGGAACTCATTAAAGTTGCAAGGAGGAATCTTGCTCCTGAGTTCGAGATGAAGGAATTGGGTATGTCGATGCATTACTTTCTAGGCATGGAGGTGTGGTAGAATGTGGATGGAATCTCCCTAGGAAAAGGGAAGTATGCAATAGAGATCTTGAAGAGGTTCGAGATGATGAACTGCAAGGCCATGACCACACCTATGGCATCGAACCTGAAGCTATTGAGTGATGCTTCATCATAGTTGGTTGATGCTATGATGTATCGTCAGATGATTGGGTCCTTCATATAACTAACGAATATGAGACCAGATATTTTCTTTGCTGTGAACACATTGATACAGTTCTTTATAGATCTAAGACATGTTCACCAGATGGTTACAAAGCATACAGTGAGGTACCTAAGGGTACAATTGATTATGGGCTCCAGTATGAGGTGAATCAGAACATTAAACTGGAGGGTTATGTGGATTGGGACGGTAGTGCCACTATAGGAAGAGCACTACGGGGTGTTGCTTTAGTATGAGATCAGGTGTGATCTCTTGGTTTAGCAGGAAGCAGGCATGCATGGTGATGATTATAGCCAAAAGAGGAGCATTGAAGCTCTACCATGTGATCCAGATCAAGATCTCTCGAAAGAGGGAGTTCTAGAGTAGTCGATGAGACCATTTTTCTGATCATAAAATCATGGTGAAGCTCGTAGGTGGCTTAGATGTAAATGGTCATATAGGTTGTCCTCGAACATAATAGGTCTTGGAAAATCTCATAGGTTATCCTTGGACGTAATCAGCCTTGATGTGATTCTATGCTAGAAATGGCCAGAGTGAAGTTTGAGTACTTCAACAACAAGCTTGGTGTTCTCCATATCGAGTTTCCTCCAAGGGGAAGTGATGAGTTTGTGTTCCCTTCTGACATGGTGGTATGATTGGTTCCTCCCATGGTCATATGTAAGTGCAGATTCATTCTAACACGGTGGCAGGTTGGGCCTCCCATGGTCAGATGTAAGTGCAAAGCCATTCTAACATGGTGGTAGGCTATGCCTCCCATGGTTAAATTTAAATACAGATCCATTCTAACACTGTGGTAGGATGGGACTCCCATGGTCAGATGTAAGTGCAGAGCCTTTCTGACATGGTGGTAGGCTGGGCCTCCCATGGTCATATTTAAGTGCAGAGCCTTTCTGACTGGGTCAGATATAAGTGTTGAGCCTATCTGACATGGTGGAAGGCTAGGCCTCCCATGGTTAGATATAAGTGTTGAGAATTTCTGACATGGTGGTAGGCTAGGCCTCCCATGGTCGGATGTGAGTGCTGATCATTTCTGACATGGTGGCAGGCTGGGCCTCCCAGGGTTGGATGTTAGTCCTGGGCCTTTTTGACATGGTGATAGACTGGGCCTCCCATGGTTAGATATAAGTGTTGGGTGATCCTTTCTGACATGGTGGCAGGCTGGGCCTCCCATGTTCATATGTGGGTGTTGGGCCTTTATGACATGGTGGTGGATGTGCTCCTCCCATGGTCAGATGTGAGTGTTGGGTGTGCCTTTTTGACATGGTGGTGGATGTGTTTCTCCCATGGTCAGATGTAAGTGTTGGGCGGGCCTTTCTAGTTCGGTTAGATATAAGTGCTGAAGAATATGAAGACCTACATGGAGGCTAGGACTACAACCAGCATGAAAAAGGGATGGCTCTATAGAACTTCCTATGACGAGTAGAAATGAGGGATACCACCAGTTGATCGAGATAGAAGAAGCAGTGATGATGATGATCCAGTGATGATCCATGGTTGATGATGATCCAGACTTGATCTAGAGAAGAATACTTGTGTTGATGAATTGTGTCAAGAGAATACCTTCCTAGTTAAGAGGGAGTGTTGATGTATTTGTAACTTCGGAATGTATTCACTTATATTGTACCCCAATGTTCCTATCGGGAGAATCATTTATATTTCATTGTACCCTAATGTTACTATCGGGAGAGTCATTAATATAATAAAGTCATGTAAATTCAATGAGGTTAACCCTCCATTGTAAGTCGGGGCAATAGTCCCCACAATTGAGTTGAGGTTAACCCTCCTTATTGATCAAGGGAAAAGTCCCCATAGTTGAGGGGCACTAGGGTTATTAGACTCTCCTAGAGATGTCAGCCCTGGTAAGTAATTCTCAAGTCAAAAACTAGTATAAATAGAGAGTGAGACTTCTATTTGTCACACACACTCACTCAACTAGGGTGCATGAGTGAGAGAAGAATTGATGTCGCAAGTGAGAGAGATCAGCTATAGAAGATCATTTTTATGTCTTTGGGTTTTGTTGCTGCCGTTGGCGCTCATTCTATCTCTGAGGAAGTTGCAAGGTTTTATCCTTTATGGTTTTCCCAAGAAAAATTCTGTGTGTCTCTTGTCTCTTGTGATTATTGTTGTGCATGTTATTCTCTCAGATAACATCCTAAGGTCATATTGCTTAAATGATAAAAATATAACATATGTAATCCCTATCCTAATTGGATGTAAATGTGTAAGAACTATCCTAGTGGGATGTGAAGGTGTATCCTAATGGGTCGTGACTGTGTAATATCTATCCTAGTGGTTTGTGAGTATGTAAGAATTATCCTAGTGGGTTGTGATTGTGTATCCTAGTGGGATGTGATATCTTAGTGGGTTGTGACTATTTTGATTTCTCCTAACTAGGCTATGGACTCTGATGTTCTCGCTCAACATTAATATGGATTGTGGTAACCTATTCTAGCTAGGTCATGCCTAATTTGACCTTACCTCTCTGGTTGTGACTTCTTTGTATCCAATATTGAGTTCACTTGTGGTTGTGTTAAGCCCTAAATGATAGGGGTATTCACACTTAGTGAATGAGTTATCTTGTTTACAATTGGTGACTGGGAGATATTGAATGCTTATAAAATAATTGAACTAAATACATTTATTTAGTGTGTCCCTCAACAGTGTTGTTTTAGATCTCAAATTCCACATATCCAAATTGGATGTGTCTTTGTTTATAATAAATCCAAGTTCTTTGACTACAACAAAGATAACTTGCTAAATTACTTGTTGAAAACTAGACATGATATGAATTGAACATAGGAGCTGCCTTTGGCCATTGAGTTTCTCTATCATTAGGCTTCGCCCCTTTAAATACTGGGAATCCATAATGGTTTTTTTTCAAGGTGTGTATTGATATCTTAACAGTTCACCTTCAAATAACACTTTAGCTCAGGTCTCCTTCCCATCACCAACCACCTTCCCTAAACCCTAAACCCTAAAATAGTTTGTAGATGCCAGATCCTGTCATGTATAAGCATTAACGTTTGTTTGATATGCTGCAAAACTACAAGTGGTTGTTCATAATGGTTACACGTAAAACTTTATTGTCTCATTCTTGTTTTTTTTTTATCCAGAATTTGGTAGCAGCTAGAATGCTGGCTCCATATGGACCAGTTGGTCAAATTCACTAGGGAGACCCTTGTGAAAATAGTGGATCCCCTATAACACCTTCTGCAGATGCACAATTGAAGGTTTATATCCAACTTTTTCAAATATTCAAGTTCTGCAGTGTGAATGATCAATATCTCTATATTGTAGCTCAACAAAGCTCAGTAAAACTATTAGTAAACATTATGTTATGTATTAGTTTCCCTTGGCTTTTTTTTAGTGGTTGGGATGTGGCGCTGCTATGAAAACAATCCAATTTTAAACCTCGGTGGGTGTCGAGCCATTGTGTGTGTGAGGGAAGGTGTCTGACCTCTTGTAGTTGTTTTTCCTTCAACAAAGGGTCTAAACATGTGTGCCATGCCAAATTGATTCAAGTGGCTAATATGATACTTTATTGTCTTGGAATTTCAGAATTTGTTTATATTATGTTTTCTTCTACTGGATAATTAATTGTTTTCTTATGTATTTGTATATGTTATCTTATGTGTCTCCAGCAAGAGATTGGCATAGTTTTCAAAAATATTGGAGATAAATAAACATGTACAATTGATTTATATGATCTCTACTACATCACACAACTTTATCCACAAGTAAGTTTCTCAGAGGCTTTTATGCCATTCATATATTAATGGGATGGATTCACCTCCACTAACATTTTGAAAGAGTGATTGCAGGATTATTCAACCAATAATTTATTTATATATTATTTCAAACAAGATTATTTCTAATGCAGGTAGACATATTTTCTCAAATCCAAGATGCAAGTGAATCATTTCGCACACACATCAAAGATGGACTAGCCTAGGTTCTGTTGTCATTCTTTGATATTTTATTGCTGTGTTTACATCATCAAATGTTGTAGAATTATTTGTTCATGTTTTCTTGTGTAGATGGAAAAAAATGCAGCTGCTGGTAGGACACCATCCAGTGTACCTATATCAACACCGCCTCCAGTATCTCCCAGTTTTTCTTCTCCAAAGGTTGCGCCTCCATCCACTTGAAATGAAAAATTGCAATCAACTAGGCTAGATAACATAGATCCCAACATCCGAGCTTTTCTTGAGAATGCTGATGGAAATGTAGGATCCAACTCTGTGGTTACTGATCAATTTGATTCCAGAAAGATTTCCCTTATGCAGAGTCAAGAAGAAAGAGATGAGAGCATTGTTGGTTCTGGAGGTATGTTATTGTTAAATCTGCTTTAGGTGTTGTCTTTGGACTTCTAATATTAATTAAATATTGAACTAAGGTGTTGAGAACTAATGGATTTTGAAGGTGAAATTGAACAAATCTTTGACCGTTTCCAATACTGTGATTTCTATGAGCTTGAATTTCTTCAAGTCATGCTACAGGTTGACCATATTCTATGCTTGGGGTTGACCATATTCCATAAGTATAATTTTTTTTAACAATACAAAATCTCGTCGGTTATCCGATGAGTTGTGGCCCTAGTCCAACGAGGTTTCCATGAATTCAACAAGAATGATCTGTCGGACGCCGTCGAAAAACCGAATATAACCCATCAAAAATCCTACACAAGCCCATCGGTTATCTGACTAGTTGTGGACCTAGTTTGATGAGGTTGCCATATGTATGACAAGAGCGATCCATCAAATGCCATCAAAAAACTGACTCGAACCCATAAAAAATATGACTACATAGTCATCGGACATTCAACACGTCTCTCTCGAAAATCCGATAAGGCATTCATTATGTCATCAGGAAAGAGAAGTCGTATTTTCAACTATATGGGAGTATAAAATTTGACGGGGTTTGGAATTTGGTCGAGCATACGATGATATGCCACTGATGACAAAAAAAAAATTTGTTGTCGAATTACCGAAAGGATTCTGTC
>LPNX010986542.1:43573-67812 GCA_001517045.1 Pseudotsuga menziesii | reverse complement strand
TGTGTGTGTGAGAGAGAGAGAGAGAGAGAGGGAGAGAGAGAGAGAGAGGAGAGAGGAGGAGAATAACATAGTAAGAGATAAAGGAGAAGAAGAAAAACTCTAAGAAGAGTTCAATAGCTCAAGCTCATGTTTTTAGAATGTGTTGAGCCCAATCTCTATAAAAGGTGAATCCATAAATTTCCATATGTAAATTCCACTGTATTTCTCTTGTTATGTAGTGATAATATATAAACCTATAGTTTTATGGTATGTTGGTTACATGATCTTGTGAGCTTGTAGGAATAAAGTTGTGTAGAGGTTTATCCCAATTTAGAGAGCGGTGAAAAGTGTTTTTCATATTATAAGTTAATAGACAAAGAAATATCCTTTTATAAAGTTTATTTAAATGTGTTCTTGTTGAAGTGGGAGTTGGTCCCAGCTAAAAGTGTTCGCAATAAAATCCCTTCGAATTCAAGTGGGTGTATGTTGAGATAAAATTCCCTAAAAGTTGTGTGAATGTAAAGTGAAAGTTGAGCCCCATTGTAGTGAATTATGTCTCATTCATGTGTGAATACTTGTATGTCGTAGTAAAATCTCGTCACAATAAAAGCCCATTGTAAAAAACCCCATTTCTAGAAACCCTGTCACAGCCATTTCGGTCGAAGTTAACTGGTTGAAGAAAAAGGTTGGTTTTCCCAAAGGTTGTGTGTCACAGCTCCAAATGTAAAGAAAATAAAATTTCTTCCTCCATAATAACTCAAGTTCACCATCCCAGAGCTCTTCTCCCCCTCTCTCCACCCAAGATTTGGTATCAGATAAAGGTTTACAAAAGCAACCTTGTCTTAAAAAGGGAAAAAGTAACTATCCAATTTCTTTCTTTTTTAAATGGCTTCCACTTTTGGTACACAACTGTCAAGTTTACAAATTCCATTTTTTTGAGGAAAGAATTATGAGTATTGATCTCTAACAATGAAGGTTTTTTTCATAGTTCAAAATGTATGGGGATAGTCCAAAATGGCTATATAAAACCAGTGGACCAGGAGGCATACAATAATCTAAATAATCTCACACAAGATCAGAAAGATTCCTTGAGAGAACAAAGGAATATAAATTCTTCGTTATACATACATCAAGCCATGCATGAGCCCATACTCCCAAGAGTAACATATGATTATACATGCATATGTCATTCACCATGTAATTATATTGACATAATTATGTAATACTAGTATGTCATTTTCTTTAAATTGGATCACTAATCCTTAAATTACAAAAAAAATTGGATAACAACTTATATTCTCTGTGAAATGTTCAACTGCTCAACTCTAACTACCTTCTAACAAGACATTTACACTATTAAATCATGGAAGCTAGTTATTATTCCTTATGAATATTAACAATGCATTAGTAAATATAATACTTTGTTTAAACATTTGTGGCATAAATAACATTAATAAACTAATTGTAACTTTTCATTACCGAGTATATGAAAACATGAATCTATTTTTTACACGATTAAACATAATCACATAAAGTTTTACTCTAAAAATAATTAAAAAATGGCAGGTAGAACTTTTACATTAACAAGATGGTAAAGCTTTGTGTTTCTAATAGAAATTTTACATCCTGCAATTAATATGTAATTGTTTTCTTTATTAAGAGAGAAACTTTCTCTTCTCTCAATCACCTAACCATATACAATTAAATAATAAAATAAATAAATCCCTCTCTTCATCTAAATGTATTTAGTTAAAAACAAAATATAAAATCATTTTTAATTAACATTCTCTTCTCTCAATCACCTAACCATATACAGTTAAAAAATAAAATAAATATACAAGTAAATAATAAAGTAAAGAGATCCCTCTCTCTTTTCAACCACATAAATGCATAAATGTATACAGTTAAAACCAAAATAATAGCATACCCCCAAAATGAGGGAAATGAAACACCGAGAAGAATCGCTATATGTTGTGAAATGAGAGAAGGTGAAGAAAATGACAATTTAGAGTTGTTAATAAGTCAATCAAGAGTCCAAAATACCTTCCATTTCTCAGTTTCTAACTCCTCCTTACCTCTCCCACTAAAGGTCTCAAATCACCATCAATAAGAATAAGTAAAGTATATTTCCCTTCTCTATTGGGCCTGATAATTACAACTCATGTTCCTGTGTCAATACCCACATCAACATTACAAAGTCGAAAAACATCTCTCCCGCTATAGCTGAAAGTAATTTCAATAAGCTAAAGAAGAGTTCGCGTCAGTTTAGTAGGTTCTGGGAAGTGAAACTACACACTACAATCTCTCCATTTTTTATGCTTCTACACGCTCTTCATCATTATCTATCAATTTCTCCTTCCCCTTACTCTTTTCCGTCTCTTTTTTTGCAGCAAAATTTACTCAGTCTTTGACTTTTTTCTGTTGAGCCCTACTTTCAATACACTTAGCAACTTTTAGTTGTTTTTGATATACCTGAAATGTCTTACTAGTATCCTTGAATTTTTGCTTGTATATGCTCTAAAATGGGTCAAAATTACCTCTATAGAAATGAAGTTTCTTGTCAAGGAAATGAATGATATCAGTTGAAACAAAGTTCAAGAAGTCATGATCATGTGACATGAAAACAAGTGTTGTCTTCCACCTACCCAAATATTATTCTAGCCATAAAACGATTATAAGATCCAGATGGTTAGTGGATTCATCCAATAATAAAAGGATCTATTGAACAAACAAAGCTCTTGCCAAGGATATCCTCATATGCCAACCTCCACTAAAATATTTTGTGGTGAGTCCCTGCATAGATTTCGTGAACCCCAAACCAGCCAAGATCTTTTAAGTTTGTTCCCTTGCTACATCAGATCCAATCTCTTGTAGTTTAGCATAAAAATCAATAATATTTTCCCCATTGTCCTTCTCATCATCCACGCCATCTTCCAGAAACAAATCTCACAGCCGCTGAGCATCTTGCCATAGTTTCACCAAGTCCCCAATCTAATGACGCCGCTAAATGGAAGGCTAGACCTACATTATTTCTAGGTTGGGAAGAAATCCATAAGAGTTTGGGGGGATAGATCAATGGGGGACCAGAGGACGATACATGTTAGAAGTGTGGAGTGTAAAAGGAGCACGAGTTGGGGAAGGAGATGCAAGGGAAATTTAGGCATGACATGGGTATTGATAAGTCATTTTAGCGCTTCCATGATCTTCCATCGAATCTATGAACAACCATAGATAAAACTATTCATTCTCAAAAACCTGGCACATCAAGTGGTGGTAGGGGATAGCTCTGCAAAATGTTGGAATAGCCTACCTAAATTGATGTAACTACACAAAATTGATAAGAAAATTGCAGATCGCCTCAGAGAAAGCGTAGTCATAGTGTGCGAAGCTCTGCAAAATCATGGAATAGCCTTCGTGAATTGATGTAACTGCAAAACACCTAAGAGAAAGCTTATTCATGGTGTACTAAGCTATGCAAAATGATGGAATAGCCTACCCATTAGGAAAATAGAATCCATGGGTACAATTTCATGAGTTTTTTTTATAGAATGTGTTGGTTTTATGTTTTAGTGGTTGATGTTAATATATGAACTAAACCCAATTCCTTGCTTGGACAGAGCCTGCTTTCTCCCCTGAAAAACATGAAATACAAGAGGGTTTCGTTGTTATTTTCCTGAACACAACCATACACATTACATCACATCATCCCTGTGTTTCAACTCTTCTATTCTCTTGGATTTTAATGGAACAATTGCATACACACCTGCCATCGCCATGGATTAAATGTGGAGAATCCTGGATACATAAAATTACCATGATTGGTTTCTGTCATGTACACATAAATTCTCCATCCTTTGGGAATTATGAAACCTTTCATTTCTATATCTTAAGTTATTTTCCTGAAAACCCCATTTACAATAGTTTCCAGTCTCAACGTTTCATATATCACCTGCAGACTCTTGAGAAGAAAAACTATAGATGTTCAATACTCAAAATTTAAGTAATTAAAACCCTTGAAACAAATCCAAGTCATGATGGGTTTAATACATTTTGAGTAAACTTCATAGACTTGTACTCATCCGAGATGACAGTTTCTCCTGTATTTTTTCTCCTCTTAATTTCTAGGTGTTCTTCTCGCAACCACACCATTCAGGTTACATATATATATTTTTTAAAAGTCTTAGATCTGAAAAAAAATATCAATATATTTATGCATAATATAGTATACTCACTCTAAGCTGCCTTAGATCCTCAGTACAGTCATGGAGATACTTCAAAGGCATCATGGTTGTGGTGGAAATTGTTTCATAGCCAGCATTGATAAGAGATATTAGTAAATCTAGGATATGTTCTTATGTGAGCTTTAAATCAACAGATAAGCCATGTTCCTCTTCTTTGTGATTAAGCAACATTGCAATCATATCATTATGAATGTCCATGGACTCCCTTCTTTCCTTGAGTACCTCTATCAACATTCTCAAAATATTTTTCCTTTCCTCCACACAAGGAAAATTAGCATCTAAAAGTCATATGCATACCAAACAGTATAGGGTATTCATTATCTTTAAAGTTTAAAATATTGAATCAACAAAATCCACCTAAAACATCAACCACTCATGATGAAATATCCGATGTGAAATGATGTAACTATACTAAATTGATGGGAAAACTACAAATTGCCTCATAGATTCATGGTGTGCTAATCTCTGAAAAATAATGGAATAGCCTACCTATACTCCATTGATACAATTTTCATGAGTCTTTGAGCTGGTTAACGTAAAACCAACACATTCTAAACTTCAAAATCAAACTAATATTGAATCACAGATGCCTAACCCAGGGACTTCCAAATGTTATGGATTTCGTCTTTCAATATAGCATACGCATAGCCCAAGGACTGCCAAATGTTATGGATTTCAATATGGTATAGTTAACATAGACTCACGACATGATTTTGTGACAGCTAAAACGTCCATGAGTGACAGATGTCGTTCTCCCAAATAAATCCAAATATAAAATATTTTGAAACCCATAATTAAAAAGCGAGCTTTCAGAACTCTGCGCTACATAAATAGTTCAATCCCATACGATTTTCTCCAGAATGAGCTTGGTGGAAACATGATCGAAAGGAAGTCCCTTTGCCTCGTAGGGATTAGGACGAGATGGTAACTCCATGATTCTAGGCTTTGAATTTCTCTGTATCTTTCTTTTTCGGTTTAACATTTAGTTTCCCACATGAATTTATAGTTGGGAGGTCTCTAATTTCTGGCTAATTCTAATGAGCTATATATATTGGTATTTTCATATTGATGAGCAGGGTTTAAACACCCAAATGATGTTTTGGTAACTCCATGAGTCTAGGTTTTGAATCTCCCTGTATCTTTCCTTTGTCATTTAACATTTAGTTTTCCCGCATGAATTTATAGTTGGGAGGTCTCTAATGCATGGAGTATTCTAATGAGCTAATTATATTGGTATTTTCGTATAGATGGGCAGGGTTTAAAGACCTAGATGATGTTTCATCGATTTTCCTCTCTATGTGTTGATATTGATGGTGAGGGTAATAGAATTTTTTTTCATTCCTCATAGTCCTTTCTCCTCGCAGTGTTTAGGACAAGCAGGTAACTCCATGAGTCCAGGTTTTGAATCTCCTTGTATATTTCTTTGGCCCTTCTGCCCATGATTCTAGTTTTTCCTCTCCCTGTGTTGATATTGATGGTGAGAGTAATAGAGTTTGTTTTTATTCATTTTATTTGTCCATGTGTTGAGTAGCGTCAACTTCTTTAATTTTTTGCTTGGCTTCCCATGCCTAACAATCCGATCACCAACCATAATTTAATCTTATCAATGGCCGTAATTATTGCATGTTATTGTTGGTTGCAGGTTTGGTTCATGTAGCAGACGTTCTATGGGGATTACATGTATGCAGGTTTGAGGTTTGGCAAGAGTAAGAAGGGGAGCCTGAGTCTCCACTTATCAGAGCTGGGAGAACAATTCTTTCATGCGTGTCATTTCCTCCGTGTTAATATCAGACCTGGGAGAACAAGATCATTCATTCTTCATGAAGAGATCCTTCTATGTATTTAGATCCAGCAGGCCTGCCTATCCCCGAGACTATGAAGAGATCGTTCTTTGTCTTTACATCTACTAGGCCTACCTGTATGCGGGACCCGGTATTGGATCCTTTCAACCTTGCATTACCATGCACTTCCACTTGAAGACAGGAAAAATATTCTCATTAACATTTTCAACACATTAAATGTTTTGGGTTATACATGGCAAGTTTTCATTGGTTCTGGACAGACCGAAACCTAGAGACAAACAACTCCCTAAAAACACCTTTAGCCTAATAAAACCAAGTTTAATTCAATAAGGTAGAGATGAGATCTATATGTAAATAAATTTTGCAAGTGAGGAATCTTACGTAAGATTCGTGAACTTAAAGCCATGATACAATAAACCATGACTTCCAGCCAACGTCTCAAGATAAGCAAGAATAGTAAAAACTTAAAAAACGTAATAGCGGGTGTAATAGTTACAAGTTGGTAGTTAATAGTGACCATAATTGTTAAGTAATAGTGGGCATAAAAACAAAATTTACTCATTGAAAATATCAGAATAATAAAAAAAAATATGTTGATGGTTATCCTAATTTTCTGATAAAAAAATATCAATCTTATATCATTATTTACTTAACATTAATTTATTATTTTGTGGCATCATTTAATAAAAAGTAGTAAAACAAAAGTACTTGATGGTGAAATCCCCATTGGCAATAATTTCATACTTGTGCTTCTGTAAATTTACAATATATTAGGTGGCTATGTTTACATTTTTTGAACATGAGAAAAGATTATAAATTCCAATTTAAATAACTTTTGGAAGCAAATTTTACTCGACTTTATAGTAAAATAGGAAATTTTAAGCCGGTTGAGAAAAATGTAAATTGTTTTTTGAAAAATTAGAAGTAGAAACGAACAAATCTACAGTATAATTTGAAAAGAATGTACAGTAAAAAGGAAAAAATCTACAGTATAATACAGGAGAACAAACGTTTACCACAATTTGAAAACGATTCAAACTTTGAATTTATTGAAACAGAAACTAAATTTAAATGAGAAAATTCCACATAGTTTTAAAGCAATAGCAAGATCAGACGGTGTATATAAATACAAAGTAGAAAGATCTATACAGGTTTGCTCAACTATCAAGATTATTCCGGATCAAGATTGAACAAAGAATGTACTTTAGAATTCTATGAATTCATATAGGTATTAGGAGAATCCAGGGAAATATCGCCATATATTTTGCGGATTCGTGAAAAATTTAGTGATGAAGTTGAATATAACAGAATAATGAGAATGGGGAGGGGAAAAACAAAAACAAAAAATGGGTTTTAAAAGAAAGCCGCTCAATGCTCTTGGATACAGAATTGGGACTGATTTTTTTCTACTTCTATGAATTCACAGGGGTTTTAAAATAAAGATGACTCCATGTTCTTGGACACAGAACTGGGACTCCATGTTCTTGGACACATACTTCACTAGGGCATGATATAGACAATTAATTTGTACTTTTGCGAGGGCTTGGTCATATAAATGTTTGATTGTTTTTTCTTTCACATGTTAGATTGGTTGATTGTATGATGTCAATACTGTATGACTTATGCAATAGATGGACCAAGTCATCATGTTGATGTTGTGACTTATACAATAGATGGACCAACTAGGTTTTCTTATATGGAAATAATGATGGGAACAAAAAGTTTCAAAGGATAGAAATGGTAGCTCTATAGGATGCCACATTATGGTCTTGTGCATGTCAAGAGATAATTAGAAATATTACATTCATGGAATATATTCTAATTCACTTTTGGGTTCCAAAAGGAGCTTCACTAGGTCCTACTCATCTATTAGGTATATGTGAGTAGTTCAGGTGGATTTTAGATGTTATGCCAAGGAATGCATAAGTCATAAAATATACTTAAAGAAACAAGAGTGCGTCATGTGGTACCTATGTGAGATGAAAGATCGTATGCTTATATGGACAAGACTATAAGGGGTATTTAACTAAGTCCAATTAAGAGGTGGCACATGGAAACCTCTTTGTCACACCATCATTGATTGTAACATAAAAAATGATAATTAGAAATGTCTATCTAGTTAGAGAGTGTCATGCGACAATTGATCAACACACTAGGTACTTGAATGGTTTATGCATACTTTATTTCAAAATTTGGACAACTGTTCAAGCACCATATGTGATATGGCATTGAAGTATGTCAATGTAATGAATTTCAAGTCATTGAGATGGGTCACATTTTCATTCCCTATTTTTTTCTAGGATCATGGATTTTTCCACAAACTTGGCCTTGAGAATTTTCATGAGTTCTATAAGTTTTTTGTGCCAATGAATATAGTTGGATCTATGATCATGTTCTCCCATATTGCACAAGCACTTTAATAGTCCTCGCACTAATGAAAGCTAGATTCTATAACATTTTAGGTCTAGGAGGGTGGGTAGATCTCGATTTTTTGGTTTCCCAAAGTTAAAAAAATGCCTCTCAAAGCTTGTTGCTAGCTATTAAGAGGATTATTCAAATCATGGATCATAATTATGCATGATACACCCATATCCTAAAATCATCAAGATATTATCAAAAGACTTAGAACTTAATTAATTAAGAAGCTACTAAGTTGTGAGGTTTGAAGGAAGAAAAGGAGGTTACATTATAGCAAGGGTGGAATTTATAATTTTATCAAGAGATAATTCTCCACCACATGGAAATAATCTATTGTTCCATATGGAGATATGTCATTGGTCACAAGTGTTCATAGGAAATTCAATGCAGGTGTACTACTCAATAGTGCACTAGTATAATAGAATACTAGTGATATATAATACAAGATAAGGAGGTGTTTTACTCTTCCAAGCAAGCAAGAAATAATAAAATTTGGTTTTAAGGAGAAGGGAAATATAGAACCTGTAATTCATTCCCTAAAAATCCTTCCAAGCTTGATGTTAATATGGAGGAGGAGGAGGAGGAGGAGGACTAGTTATCCCTAAGGAAAACCTACACATGAGATAAGATAAAATACTTTCCCTTCCCTATATATATATCTCATTAAGTGAGATACAAAACTTTTAATTATCTACTTTATAGTACACTGGAGGTAAATATATGAAAACCAATCTCAGAATTGATACAAGGAAATATGGGTTGTAAGAAAGGTGATTCTATTACTATATAGTTCCATCATATTGTCATGATGAGGTAGCTCCAAATCCCTTCTCATGATTATTTCCTCTTGAGGATCTCTCCAAAACAATGCTCTTCGCAAAGGTATTCAATATCTTCCTCTCAATCTTCCACAAACAAAGTGTTCACGTAGAAGAACATGTGGGAAACCCTTTAAATGCAAAGAATAAAGAATCCCACTATCATCGGTTTATATAAGGTCTAAAAAAAGTCCATAACAATGTGAAAATGATGCTCTTTTATATGATTATGGCTCCTCGTACGCATATTTCATAAATAATTGGTTCAATAATGTACTAATTCTCAATAAATATGTGACTTGGGAATGCAGCCTTCAATAATCTGAACATGGCAAAGATGATACTCTCTATTTTGAGAAAAATTGATGTAAATTTAACTAGGAAAATTGTTGAATCTCTAAAATTTCGAGATAAATCAATATCCTCTATGCTAAAAGGGCCAATAGTAAATGCATTCCATCGATATTAATAGTTGTGTACATGCAAACCAAATTATAGTGTTAACAACAAGTAATAATAAAGACCTTGAAATAAGTGTGTACTATTGCACGATGGATGCAATATCTTTAAAATGGAATGCGACATCACTTTGCAACAATAAGGTCATGGACATATTGAATAGAACATGTTTGATGGGGAAAATTATAGATACGAAAGACATTTTCATTCAAGAATATGTAAAGTATACTACGGAAAAAGTTTCCAACACAATAGTTATTGAGATGTCATCACTAAAGATTGTTAGCTTTTGGGTTTAATCCAAAACCATTTCACCTTGGTAATGTTGTGTGATGTCTTCTATCTCTGGGAGATGCCTCATGGACATATGAGCATGGCTTGATTTGGGGTATGCTTGACCTTAGTTAGAGTGTTTCTATGGCACCCTTACATAGAAGGTTGTTACACTAATCAACCTAATCACTAACCAATTGGGTGCACAAAATATGGATGTCATTTTATTTGTCAAGGGAGGTTCCTACCTAATAGGAGGATCATTGTGCACTTGAAAGAGGAAACTAATTGTGAATTTGCATTTCCCTCGTAAATGAAAGTATAAAATCATTTTATACTTCACTAAACATAATGACATAATCAAATAAATTTTTACTCTAAAATAATTAAAAGATCATAGCTAGAACTTTTACCTTGACTGAAGGGAAAAACTAAGCTTTGTGCTTCTTACACGATGGAAAGAGATTTTACATCCTACAATTAATATGTAATTTGTCTTCTTTCTGAAGTGAGAGACATTATCTTCTCTCATATCTTCTCTCAATGGCCTAACCATATATAGTTAAATAATAAAATAAGGATATCCCTCCCTCTTCAACCCCATAACTGTATACAGTTAAAAAAAACAAAATATAGAAAATTGATAGACTCAAGCCCTTGTTGGGGTTTTTAATCTCTCCTTTCCAAGGTTTTTTTTTAAAGGTAGGCACCTTGTAGAAAATGTTATACAAATGCAAGAAGCCCTTCATTCCAACTTCCAAAGGAAGGATAAAGGTATAATCATCAAGCTTGATATGAAAAATTCCTTCGACTGGGTTAAGCTGTCTTTCCTCTATCAATCTCTTCTCTCCTTTGGATTCAGTGGAGAAGTTTTTAGTTTGATAAAAGCTTGCACATATAGGCCTTGGATAGCACCCCTTGTTAATGGTAGACCATTAGATTTTTTCCAAGACACAAGAGGACTCTGTCAAGGGTGTCCTTTGTCACCTTTCCTCTATATATTGATGGTTTAATATTTAAATAGAAAACTTTCAGTAGAATTGGTAGCAGGTTCTATTCTAGGCATTAAGGAAGTAAGAGGTGTGGCTTCTATAAATCATGCTCTTTTCATCCCAATTCCATCACTGCTAAGATTTTGAAACTTCTTCAGGACTTTCTCTGGAATGGTGGCAAAGACAATCAAAACAAGATGCACTTGGTTAGTTGGGAAATTCTCAAAAGGCCTCTTATGGAAGGTGGTTTGCAAAATTGTGATCTTGGACTTGCAAATCTAGCTCTGGGTGGAAAAATCATTTGGCAGCTGTTTGCATATAAAAATAATTTGGTAAGCAAGATTCTACAAATGAAATATCTCGAGGAAGACCTCTTTGAGAAATTTAAAATTAGCAAATACACCTTCTAGTACAACAATCCGAAACTTGTGCAGAAGGGGAATTGATCATATTCAACATCCGCTCTACAAAATTCGTGGCAATGGGATGAGGATCTTATTATGGGTAGATAATATTTTAGGAAACCCTCTTCCTTCCTCTATAATTTCTTTAAATAAGATCAAATCATGGTTGATTAATAAAGGTCTCCTCCAGCTTGCTGATATCTGCTCTTGGGATAGCAATGGGAATTGGGCTGGTTGGTCTCTTATGGAGATTCCAGAGCCTCTTCTTCTACATCAGAAATTGTTGATTTCAACTCTTTCAGCACTCGCTCCTATCCATCGCTCTTCTAAGGATAAATGGGGATGGGGTACGACAGGAAATTATTCAGCGACTCTTAAATTTTTTGCATTACATACTTCTCAGGATTCTTTCTTATCCCTTGCTCAATGGAAGTACCTTTGGTCCTCTTATAGCCTTCCAAAGGTGATTTTTTTCACGTGGCTCCTTAAGCATAATAAGGCATTGACTAGTGAAAACTTGTCTAAATGTGGGTTTCATCGTCAATTTAGATGTTGCTTTTGTAATTCTGCATCATAAACATTAGAGCATTTATTTGTCAATTGTGTTTTCACCCAGTTAGTCTAGAAGCTGGTACTTATGGACTGAATGTTGCTGCTCCCTCTCACATAGCAGTCATTCCATTCTTTGTTTCCTAGAAAGATTGGCTCCCTGTTTTAAAAGGAAAAAAAATGCATAATGGAGTAATCTCTCGCAACAATACCAAAATGAATCTGGTGGAAATTGTGGCTTGCTAGAAATGAATGAATTTTTAACAACAATTCATCTACTCCCAGAGTCGTAGCAAGAAAAGCAAAATTGATCATTTCTGAATTTGTTAGTAAAACAATTAAAAATTCCTCTCTGCCTCCAGAAATCGTCGCATGGTTGGGTTCTTCTACAATGGGGCGAAGTTCAATCATTATTAAACCACTACCTCCTCCTTCCAAGCATGTGAGGCTTAGTGTTGCAGCCTATCCATCGTGGTGGAAGAGCTCCAGCATTGCTACCATATTTTTCGACTACGCGTCCAAGGGAAATCCCAGGATTGTTGGTGGTAGTGGGTTGATTTTATCTCTGGGCTGTATGAGAGAAACCTCTTTCAGTTGGGATCTTGGAATTAGCTTGAATAATCAGGAAGAAAGTTTAGCTTGAATAATCAGGAAGAAAGTTACAAGCTTCTTAAATCTTTTCATATTGCAAAGGAAATAGGATACCAGTCAGTTCAAATTTTTGGGTACTCTTAGCGATTGATCAAATTGTTAAATTTAAAAGTTCACTTTAACAATCCTTCCTTGAATAAAACTCTGCAGTGTATTTGTAATACTTTGAAAGACTTTCAAAGAGTTTACTTCTTTCCATATCTTGCGAGAGTTAAACAATCATGCAGACTCGTTGCCAATAAAGCTTGTCTAGTGCCTCTAGGAAATCTCAATATCAATGGATATCCTATTATACTTCAGTTGTTCCATGATGAGTGTTTCATTAAGCATTCTGTCATTGAAATAGAAAGAATTTTAAGCTCAAAGATCTATGCAATTTTTGGTCTTCTCGTACCTTTTGTTATTTTTGTAAATTGTTGATTGGCAATTGCCAAATCATACTCGTCATTTGAGTTATATATATATAACTAATTTTAATTTACATTCTCTTCTATCAATCACTTAACCATACATAGTTAAAAAATAAAATTAATATACAATTCAAAAAAATATAAAAAACAAATTTTATTTGACATTCTCTTCTATCAATCACCTAACCATACAGTTAAATAATAAAATAAAGAGATCTAATAAACATTTAAACACAAAATATAAAACCAATTTTAATCAAGACGATGAAATAAATATTACAAAGTAAGCAATCAGCTGTTGATTTTTATTTTTGTAATTGGTTGATTGGCCATTGCCAAATCATACTCATTTTCCTCATAAATTAAAAATAAAAAACTACTCATTTGAGTTATATATATATATATATATATATATATATATATAACTAATTTTAATTTACATTCTCTTTTATCAATCACTTAACCATACTTAGTTAAATAATAAAATAAATATACGGTTAAAAAAATATAAAAAACAAATTTTAATTAACATTCTCTTCAATCAATCACCCAACCATACAGTTAAATAATAAAATAAAATAAAGAGATCCAATAAACATTTAAACACAAAATATAAAACCAATTTTAATCAACTTGGTACACGATGAAATAAATATTACAAAGTAAGCAATCAGCGGTAAGATTCATGGACTTGAGCCATGAGACAATAAAACATGACTTGCAGCCCACGTCTCTAACACAAGCAAGAATCGTAACCCAAAGTTACCAAGCGTTTTCCGGGAACGCTCAAAGATTGTTAGAGGTAGACAGTAAGACGTAACCGTGGGCTTAAAAACGAAATTTACTCATTGAAAATATCAGAATAAAAAGAAAAATTAATTAAATAATAGGTTGAAAATTATCATCATTTCTCAAGGAACATTATTATATCATTGTTCACTTACAAAAATATAATATTGAAAAACCATAAAAGAATATTTAAAAAAATAATAAATCAAAATAACAGTTGATGACCATCCTCACTGTTGCCACTGATTTATAAAAAAATAATGGTCTTAAATAAACTATTCTTATAAATACTATTTCTATAAGGCAATTTCTTATCCGTTATTATTCTTTTCCCCGCCAGAGGAACAACTCCCTTTGAAAACAACGACCTTTAAAAGAGATTACCTCACCGGTCCTGCGAACAAAACACCCAAAATATTATATCCATTTAAGTACTGTAAATTTAAATTCAATGGTGCCAAACCTTTGCGTTACGAAAGTTAAAGTTGCATAAGTTGCATGTAGATCTAACTGGTTTGCTACCTGAGGAAATCGTTGATTATATTTTCTTACCATCTTTTCCATCTTGCTGCTTCCTTTAAGGAAAATCTTGATTATATTGGTTGTCAATCTCTGCTACTGGATTGCAATTGTATCTATCAGACTGGGAAAAAGAACTTGCCCCGTGAATATTGTTCCTCCCTGGTGTTTGCCTACCCTGTGCACTTTCTCCCTCCACATTGAGGTGGGCAATTCCTGATGAAGGTAACTCATGAAAACCAACTGGAATTGAAGAATGCGGGTTGAACTGTTGGAGTTCTATTGATCCTTGGCCTGAGAATTCGAAACCAGAGACTCCCGATTGCAGAACATAACTATTTGGGGATTGGAAGCTCGGACTGCATGTCATGACTGCATTTGTAGATTCCCCAGTTTGTTTCTGAAGATAGTTTAGCTGCATGCCCCTGGCTCCATGTGAAGGAATTCCTGCCATTGCATCTTGATTCCTCTTTTGGGAGCTGATATACGCCATTCTATTCAACATGTTTTCATAAGGTGGTCCGCTTTGGTTAGCAGCGGATGACAAATATTCTGGGTTTGCATAGTTAGGATTATTGATATCAAGGTCCAGTGCATATGCATATGGATTGTTTTGTGAAGCCCCTGGATTCAAATTTAGTGAAGATGCATTATAGAAATTTCTTTGTTGGTGGGTTTGCATCCCAGTAATGTTAGATGTAACTGAAGAAAGTTCCCTGGATATAAAGGGGGCTTGGAACTCAGAGTCTGGAGTTGAGCTGTACAGTTTACAAAGAAAATCAAAATCATATTTAGTTGTAGCTAAATTTGATAATATAGGTTGAAACAGGAAGGAACAAATATGCTTTCAAGATTCTTACAAATATTGCCCTCCGCTCTCCCGAAGAAGCTGTACAGCTTGCCGTACATTTTCGACAACTCTTTCTGAATATTGTGAACACAGTTAATAAACTTTAATTGCATATTTTAGTATACCGATAAATTGGTAAGCTATTTTAGTATACCGATAAATTGGTAAGATCTCTAAGATCTCTCAATTTGTTAGAAAACTATATTTACAGATTCAGATGCATATACACATCTGTTCATTACTTGCATTATGTTTATGTTCATAGTTTATTAGTCCCTGCCTTCATGCTTGTAGGAATAGGGCGAATTGCATTATACAGTTATGAATAGGGCGAATTCCATTTGTCCACAATGCGGAAATGTTTTAAAATTCTGCATTAATCTAACATCTTTAAAGGAGAGAAGGTTGGGCTGACCTTTACGATGGCGGTTCATGTGGCCTCCTAGCGCTTGACATAGAAGAAAATTTTGTCCACAAAATTTGCATGGGTATTCTTTTAAATTGGGATCTTCGTCTTCACCTGCATAAAACGCCATCGTTGTCAGTGAAATTGCAATATAGATTTAAAAAAACATAGAAGGTGAAGGATTTTGCAATTTTAGAAACAAAATCTGACTTTGCCTGAGATTTGGGAAAATTTTGTATAATCTACATTTATAGATTAAATAGAGATCTTCGTTCTCCGCTAGTTCTATGTCCGTTTTCTCTTATCGGCATACTACACGAGAGAGATTACAGTCTAGATCCTACAAAAATACTTGAGCCGTGAATGATTTTGCAATTGTATGCAAGAAGAAGGATTTATGTAAATACAATATATTAGGCGGCTAGATTTAGAGTTTTTTAATACAATCCTGTCAAAAAGATGTCAGCTACAGCAAGGTCATTCAAAACAAATCGTTAGGAAAGCAGTAGTTAGCAGAATAAGCGAGAATCGTTAGGGCTTTAATGGAAACAATCCTGTCAAAAGATGTCAGCTACAGCAAGGGCATTTAGAAGAATTCTTTAGGAAAACAGTAGTGAGCAGAAAAAGCGAAAATTGGTAGGGCTTTAATGGAATACGAGAGCATATTATACAGTTGAATTTAAATAGGAAAATTTAATTTTTAAAAAAGTCTTTGGGAAAATTTATAAGAAAATAAGTATAAATGAACAAATCTACAGTATAATACAAAGGGAAGAAATGTTTACAATAACTTGGAAACGATTCAAACTTACAATTTATTGACTAATATTAAATCAGAAAGTAAATTAAATGAGAAAAATCTACATAGTCTTCAAGCAACCAGCAAGATTCCCCGGTGTATATAAACACAAAGTAAAAGGATCTATACAGGCTTGCAGAACTGTCGAGCTTACTCCAGATCAAGATCGAACAGAGAGGCTTGCAGAACTGTCGAGCTTACTCCACATCAAGATTCGATGAAATCCTTGACGAGAATCCAGTGAAAGGTCGCCAGATATTTTGCGAAATCATGACAGACGAGAATCCAGGGAAATGTGGCCAGATATTTTGCGAATTCGTCAGAGATTTAGCGGTGAAGTTGAATATTGAAGAATAATGAGAATGGGGGAGGGAAAACCAAAAACCGAAAAAGGGTTTTAAAAGAAAGCTGACTCCATGTTCTTGGAGTCAGTTTCACATGTTACATTGGTTGATTGATAAACACTCTTTCCCTGCCTAATAAATAATATTAATGCAAAACTCAAACTCAGATGTCACAAGATCTAACCTGGTATTCTGCTTGTGATGCTACTGTTCAATGGATTCAATTGAGCAGGCAGTATTTGCGAGGGCAATCCGGAACTTGAACCGAGTTGAGACACACTTGAATGAGGTAATGCTGGCCAGTTAGACTGTGGCTGCATCTGTGAGAGAGGATCTTGATCACTCTCTTCAAGAATAAAATCATCAAGAAACCCTTCATCAGATCCTCCGTTGTCTTCATTTTCTGACGTTCCACCTTTGATACTTCTGGTAGGCCAAGATTCCACTGGGACAGGCGGCCAATTAGGTCTGGCTGTCTCCTTAGGCGAATGGTTGAGATCAAGAGGAGATCCCTCATGCGTCGTCATGCAAAAGAACAATGAACATCTAGCACAATACATTGCTAATTCGGCAGAGTAAAACTTTGCTTCAGGGTTTTCTGGAGCTAATTCGTGAGCTTCAGATTAGCATGACAATAGAGGTGAGCGCTAGGTTTGCTTTAGAATAGAAGTAGAAGTAGAAGAATATAATATATTTAAAATATATTTATCAGTGAATTAAAAAAAACTATTTAATATCTGATATTTTTAATACATAATAAAATACATTTATTTAAATTATAATTTTGTATTTTTAAAAATGAGAATACAATATATTTAGAATAGATTTATGAATGAATTTTTTTATTAAATGATATCTAATAAAATGAGCTTATTATAGTCATTTTTTTTATAGATAAAAAAATGTATTTATAATATATTATAAATTTATTTATCTCTTATTTGATTAGAGAATAATGTGATATGAATTTAATTTTGTTAGGTAATAACTCCCGATTCAATATTTTTTTAAGACCGTAACATTAGGATAGATTATATTGGGGCCTGCAAATCAGCTGCAGAGTGCTTTAACAAAAATCCAAACCCGCTTATCTGGAAGGGAATCTCTGTCCCTTGGTTAGAGAGCATCCTATGTAGTCCAACGGTTTGAAAAGATTCCTTATTGACAAAAAAGAGGGAAAAGATAAGACGCAGCTTCATATAGATAAAAGAGCCAGAGTCCAGCATTTGTCCAGTTTTCAGTTGAGCTTGTAGACAGCAGTTCCAGCACACTAAATCAATTTCCATCTCCTTGCACATTGGCGACACCTTTGAGATTGGTGTGTATCTTCCAGCGCGACCAAGTGGTGCTCGAGTCTTTCTGAGGACTTCGAATAGTCTATTCCAGCTCTTTTCTACAGCCACCGTTGTCTTCTGCAGTCGCTGGTCTTGAATGATTGCTTGTTCAAAGCATGCTCCATTGTGTCTAGCCTTTCTTCAACCTTCGTTCCAGACTCTAAAGGAGATCCCAACGAATCCAATGGTTAGCTAGCTTTGTCACGAACTTCTTTGAGTGATCTAGAGGGAGGAAAACAGAGTTGAACCTCTGCTTAGAGTGAATGGAGCACCGATTCACCTCCGAAGTATCAAAAGCATAGATATCAGTAAAGACTATTGATACATGGGTTAAATAGAGTGTCCAGCACGGTTGAGGGTCACGAGATCCTTGGGAATCACTAGAGTTGTGCTGAGATATTTTCCAAGGAACGTCAGTAGGAGAATCTTCTAGGAGCCAATGAACACTGCATATTGGATTAGCTTGACAAGAGCAGATACTAGCTTTAGGGGACATCACAACGGCTTGCAGTTCCATCTAGCTGTAAGGAACCTCTACTCAAGAGGGAGCCCTTATTGGCTTCTCCATCTGCCAAGGAGTTCAACCCACGCAGTATATGGTAAAATTTAATGGACACAAACCTTTTTAGCAGTGCAGCTGGATTTTTTGGAACATTAATGCCAACTTGAGTTGAGAGGGCAGCTTCTTCCTTATCAACGCTTCAATTAGCAATCTCGAGTCACCAAAAACCACCAGCTTGGTGATTCCTTTGGAGTGGGCAATCCGAAGTCCTTGCCAAAGCCCACAGAATTCAGCTGTATTGTTGGACTCAAAGCCGATTCCCCAGGCATAACTACTAACAACTGTCCCTGCAGGTGAGACAATAACTCCTCCCCCTCCAACCTTACCCGGGTTGCCCTTGGAAGCCCCGTCGAAGAAGAGGCAGATCTCGTTCAAAGATGCTTTCCAGTTGATGAAGTCAGTCTCGCCCAACCCAATTTCCCATTCTGTAAACTTTGATTGAGCTGGCCAGCTTCGACGCATATGATTTGGATCAATCTGGTCTAACCAATGTGAATCTGCAGGAAGGAGAAGAGAAGTATTTTTCAGGGAGGGATTATGTTCAATCGCTTCCCCTAAGATTTCTTTGGCTTTCATTGCTATTTTAGAGGGAGGAAGTTCTTTTTCCCTGAATATTCGGTTGTTCCTCTCTATCTAAATGTTCCAACAGATGGCTTTGGGAATCCATCTCCAGGCAATTTGAAGCAAGACTTTCTTTGATAAGCTAAAAGGAGAGATCTGCATCCAATCTGTAAAGAGGGCCTGGGTAGTGCAAGGAAGATTAAAGTCAGGGATCGCTAAAGCTTCTCTCCAAACTTCTCTGGCATAAGGACATCCTACTATAAAATGATCTGTGGTTTCATCTTCATTTTTGCAGAGAGGGCAGTGAGTTGGGCCTTCCATGCCTCTCTTCTTCAGATTTTCTCCAGAGAGGATGCTTTTATGGGCTAAAATCCAGCAGAACATATCAATTTTGGGTATGAATGCTTTAGTCCATAGATAATTCCAGATAGCTGGATTGGGCGCAGCAGTGGGAATTGCTTTGAAGAACTTATATCCTTCTGAGGCAGAGTACTTTCCTGAGATGTGACCCCACCCACGTTTGTCTCTGGTGTCTGCTTTTAGGGGTGATTTGCCTTGCATGAGCTTGGTTAGGACTTCTGCTTATGTCTCTAAGTTCGGAGGAAGGTCGCCAAAGTCCCTGCCGACCCAATTGTTGTCATTCCATGCCGAGAGATCCCATAAGGAGGTGACTCCTTTGTCAATAAGCCAATTCTTAATATTATCCACTTCCCTAAGCTCCCCCAGTGGGGTTTCTCCCATAATGGAGTCCTGCCAGACTCTGATTTTTTCCCCACTTCTGGGAATCCAGAAGAGGTTACTTTTGAAGAGGCCCAAGGCTTTGAGACAAACATCAAAGATCGGAGAGCCAGCTCTGTTCGGCGGATGAGTGTCTAGACATCTCTTCCTTGCTCCTGGAAAATATTTTTTGCGAAGAACTCTTTTGCTCCAGCTTTCTTTCCCTGTTATTAGCTGCCATAGCAATTTAGCTCCTAGGGTAAGATTTTGTGTAGATAGACTCCTTACCTGCAGCCGTCCCTCATCCCTCCACTTTTGGATTTTTTCCCAGCTAATGAGGTGCATCTTCTTTTCATTCCCTTTCCCACCTTCCCAAATGAATTTTTTAAGCAGGCTTTCAATCTTCCGAATTAGCACTCCAGGGGCTAGCAGGATAGACGATTGATAAATTGGCATGTTGTTCAAAACAGATTTGAGAAGAATCATTTTCCCGGCAAGATTGAGCTAGTTGGCACTCCAGTTTTGAATTTTTCCTTTAATTTTTTCTACAGTGGCTCCCCATTTTGCTGATTTGATCTTAGTTTTGCAGATGGGAATGCCGAGATAGGTGAAATCATCCCAATCCATTGCTCCTTCCACTCCCTGCTTTCTGGCTATCTCCCTTAGCTCTCTTGCCGGACAGTTCCAGCTAAAGATTCTGCTCTTTTGGAAATTAATTTTGCTTCTGGATACCTCCTTATAAAGTTCCAGCTCTTGTCTGAAATGTTTAGCTGAATAGATACTTGCTCCTCCCAACAGCAAGGTATTGTCTGCAAATTGTGCATGGTTTATGTCCCGAACATTATTCGTCATCCTCAGGCCTAGGAGGGTGTGAATTTCCTGACAGAAGTTGAGCTGAAAACTAAGCACTGAGGCTTGTATTGCATAGAGGAGCGGGGACAAAGGGAAGCCCTGTCTTAGTCCTCTAGAGGCTTTGAAGAAGCTTGTTTAACGACCATTGACCAAAGGTGCTATCCATGGCCCACTCACACAACCTTTGACCCAACTTATAAAGAGGTTTGAAAAGCCAAACTTTCTCATTACTGCAAATAGAAAATCATGCCTAACATGGTCAAAAGCATTAGCTAAGTCGAGTTTAATGACCATACCTTTCTCTTTGCGGTGATAGCTTGAATGAATAGCTTCTTGGACAAGAATGATGTTGTCGAGAATTTTTCTTCCTTTCATGAATCCGCCCTGATTTTCTGGGATTATCCTGGGCAACATTCTTTTTATCCTGGAGGCTATAATTTTGGTTATCAGCTTGTACCCAGTATTGCAGAGAGAGATCGGCCTGAAGTGGTTGAAAGTTGAGGCTCCTTTTTCTTTCGAGATTACGGCCAGGAACGAGGAGTTCGTACTTCTTCCTAATTTATTGGTCTCTTGGGAGTACCGAATCATTTTTAGAAGGTCCCATTTCATAACTGACCAGTAGCAGGTGAAGAATCAGGTAGTAAATCCATCCGGCCCAGGGGAGCTATCAGGTTTCATAAGCTCTAGGGCAGATTTAAGTTCGTTCATGGTAACAGGGGCGGCAAGTAGATGGTTTTCTTCTGGAGTGATGAGGGACGGAATGAGGTCAAAAGGATGAGAGGAAGGGTTTAGTTGGGCCTCTACGGGGGCAGTGAATAAATCTTTGAAAGTAGACACAGCCACATGTTTTATATCTTCAAAATCCTTCATAAGAGCTCCTTGAAAATTTATTTCAGTGACCGTTTTGAAGTTTTTCCGAGACTCAGCTTGCTTATGAAATTACTTGGTGTTTTTTTCCTCGCTTAGGAGACAAAGACTTCAGGACTTTTGTCTCCAGTACTCCTCCTCTAATCTGCAGGCTAAGAAGAGGTCTTTCTGAAGAACCCCTTCCTTAGTGAGAAGACTTTCGGTGATGGGGACGGCTTCCATGAGGATTTGGTGGGCTTCCAGCGCTGATTGAGCTTTTTTCCTTATTGTAATGGGGGAGGTGATTAGCTTTTCCCATTCTTTGAGATCATGTTTCAGTCATTTTAATTTTCCTTCCTAGATGAAGGAGGGCGACCCTCTTATTTGGTTTCCCTAGGAAGAGGAAACCACCTGCAAAAAATCCTCTTGATGAAGCCAAAGAGGCCTAAAGCGGAAAGGTATGGGGCCAAGGTCTTGGTCTAAAGCCAGCAGAATAGGATTGTGATCGAAGGTACAATGAGGAAAGATTTTGGAGGAGGCTTGCAGTCCAAGAGAAAGGAAAGGGGATTGGATGAGAAATCTTTCTAGCCGGGCTGATATATGTCCCTGTCCAATCCTCTTATTGGACCAAGTAAATTTACCTTTGACCGGCTTGATATCAATTAGATCCCAACCAAGGATAATATCCTCGATCCATTCCATCGGGGGGTCTCTAACAGGAGAGCCCCCTTTTTTCTCATTGGGGACCAGGGTAACATTCAAGTCCCCTACAACAATGATGTTCTCAAGTTGCTGAGAATTGAGATAACTTTCAAGCAAATTCTAGCAGTCTTTTTTTTCTGAGATTGAAACAGGCACATAAATATTGAAGAGACTTACAATGCGACTAGTGAATTTATGGATGATTTTAGTGAAGACCTAATGCATGGTGCGATTTTCAGCTTCAAGATTATAGATCGTGGAATCCCCAAAGGTGGCCATGCCTCCAGAAGCTCCTCTGGAGTTGATGGCGATCCCTGGGCCTTTTTTCCAAAAAAAATTCCCCACCTGGAGGAGATCGGCTTCCTCCAGCTTTGTCTCCTGGACTAGTAAAATATCAGGGTTATAGATTCTAACCACGTCTTTCAGTGCTTCTTCTTTTAAAGCAGATCCTAATCCTCTACAGTTCTAGGAGATGTATCGCATTAGTTACTATGGGGGGTGGGGTTGGCCCCTTTAGAGGCCGAGGCCGTTCCATTCTTAGATCTGGTATTCATCATGCCCTTCAGATTTTTTTGGGAGCCTTCAAGAACAACTAGATACGTGGCTTCGTCTCGTTTCTTCTTTTTCAATTTTCTCCCTCTTGGATTTTTGAAAGGGACTGTATGCATACTACTCGATGAAGCGTCGTCATCTGAATCTTCCATTGGATCTATTTCTAATAACGAAGGTTCCTTGCTAGCTTCTTTGGAGGATGTACCCACTGTCAATGGTTCCACTGGATCGGCATTGGGGATCTCCTCTGGTTCCAACGAATCTACAGCCTGGGATTCTACCTCTTTGCTACTTGGGAGATGTTCAGTCTGGATCTTTTCAATACTCACCGAGATAGGGTCTTTTCCATATGATTCGTTTTCTTTCTTAGGGTCTTCATCTACCTGGATGATAATTGGGTTAGCTTTAGTGGCTTCCTGGGGCGCCTTGTTGGAGGTTAACGGTTGGTTTTTCTGCATATCCCCTGATGTCTTTTATTCCTGGGCTTTGGAGGTCGATTTCCCTTTCTTAACCTTCTGCCAGCCTTCTCCCTCTTCTGAGGCCTAGATTTTGGGACAGTTCCTCTGCAAGTGGCCATGCTCGTGGCAGAGATGACACTTGAAGGGAAGCTGTTCATAATCCAGCTTTTGGTAATGGTGCCACGATCCTACTTTTAGCTTTACTGCCTCTGGTAGTCCTACTTCTAGGTCTATTTCTACACATATTCTAGCACATCTGTACTGTCCATTGTTCTCAGCTTTGTCAATGTATCTGCCCAGCGCATTACCAACTTTTTCTAGAGTTTGAATGTTCCAGCAATGAACAAGGAGATTTGGAAGCCTCGCCCAAACTAGAACTTCCTTTGGGACATCAACTTCTGGATCAAAGTCCGGAGTCCAGCGATTCAGGTAAAGGCCTTGGGTGCCCATGAAGTACGGTCCGCTTCTAAAGATGAGATCTCGGTCCTCCTTGGCTATAAATTCAAAGATGAAGAACCCCCGGCCGACCGGGTAGCAGGTGACACTGTTCTTTATCTGAGGCCTCCAATTCCTTTGCATCCAATCGTCTGTGGTATTTGTTGAGGGCCAGAGCCCCATGAACTGTTCGACCAGTCCTCGCTCCGCCAGAGCCAGGGCGATCTTGATGGGCTGTTCAACCAGAAGGTCAATTTCAGGCACGGCTTCAAGCTTTTTAATGAACTTCGGGATGGTTGGTGCAACATGCTTCTTCCCATATGGCAGTAACAACTTCCTGAAGGCCTCTTCAGCATTGATCGGGGCAGAGGGAGGGGGATGCCCTCCCCCAAGCGTGGCCATGAGGGAATTGGCTTGGGAAGCACGAGCGCAGAGCCCTAAGGGAGGAGGAAGGCGGTAGCTAGGTCAGCTAGCAGCGCGCGCCTCTCTCAGCGATCTCTCTAGCATTTTTGAGATG
>LPNX010986542.1:0-27584 GCA_001517045.1 Pseudotsuga menziesii | reverse complement strand
ATATATATATATGAAATATACCATTCAGTTTCAATTTGGCCTTAGGGCTGGAAATAACAAAAAATTCCATTACCTTCTGGAAAATATTAGGTTTATCATCACTTTATCTAAAAGATATCCTTTTCATTCTTCACTGACTAAACATCGAATACTGTAAAACTAGTTTTTCATAGAATCATAGCCAAAGAGACGTCATGGTGAAAGCAATAATTGTTTGAATTTAATATTTTTCTAATGCAACAAAACAATGATTTGTTTTGTTGTTACAAGACCCGATAGTTGAGGTCACATGCAGAAATATCTCCATCACATGTGTAATGGTGACCATTAGAAAATGCATCCCTACAATTCCTCCTCCTATTGCACCTCACCTCAATTCTTGAAAATGCAAAGAGAAGTATTAAGTAAAAGGAAAAACTAACATTGAAGATTTATATCATATTGCCTACAAAGTTCAGATTGACAACAATTGCATATTTGAAAATAAAGCAATAGGAATTGAGAATGTGCATGCTTATAATGAATTTGTAAATGCAGATGCTAACATCTACAAAAATTTATTCGGAACATAATAAATATATGTTAATTATAGGTGCATAGATATAGACCACATCACTCGAGTTATGTTTTCCAAAATAAATAGAAACATTGAACCATGAAAAATTATCAATGTACATTTAATGCAAAACATAGTCCATAAAGCACATAAAATTTGCTTATTAATATTATAGCAAAAATTGTTAGCCTAAAAACATAATATATCAAATTCCACGATTCATAGAGTTTCCAACACTAATGCAAATATTTATTTTGGAAAGTGAACAAGCTAGTTGCAAATCATTTCACTTGTCCCTCCCCCAAATAAAAAAAGATTATTACCTCCCAACTGACCATATTGTAGTATATGGGTGTGTGCAAGCTAAGGAAGGTCTCTTTTGACATGTTAGATGCAATAGAAAACTGAGAAAACATGCATCCACCAACTTACATTGATGTTTTGAGACACTTACACAATGAATTTTGTGATGAGTAAAAAAACGAAATGTATGAAATTGAATGCCATTTACAAATATATAATTTTTTTTCTATTGATTTTTTTTACGGAAACTGTTACAGGATTTTTTATTAAAAAAAGAATAAGTCATGGATTAACGCCAAAACCGACACTTTACACAAATTTTCCTCTCTTTTAGGATTTCAAGAGGCTTGAAGAGATACTCCATTTGTGAGGTTTCATATCTATGTGCCAGTCTTGATGCTTTCGAGCTTCACCCAGCTAAAGTAAAGTTAGTCTTACTTATTACCAGCAGTGATTTAAACAATTATTATACCATTCATAAGCTTAATAAAAGAATTATTACACTAACAGTAAGCTTAATACACCAACAATATACTTAAAACACCAGCAAACCTAGGCATATGCTTTCCCCACTCGTGAATGTTGAAATACATGAGTCATGGATGATCTTCATAACGTGGATCATGGTGCAAGGTTCAGATTGCTTCCTTCAGCATGATATTCCTTCATCTTTCCAGCTCACCAACTCCCTTCCAATGTTTTATTTGTCCACCTAAGTGTCTACGCTAGTTGTGCTTCCTCATACAAAATGCAACAGGCTGACCGAAGTTACGACATTGACTGCATTTCCTTTCCCCAAACCATAGTGTTTAGGATTCTAGCTAGGAGATTGGATCGTTGGTTTGCAGCTTGGCTTGCATCGTCATTCAAATTTCTAAGGTTGTGGCTGAATTTTATAGAGTCAAATTTGGGAAGCAGAGTCTGAATTCTCTCCAGCAAGGAGTTTAAATTGAAATTATGCATGGAATGATTTTGAATTAAAGAGATGATGAGGATCAAGGAGTATCCAAAAATGAGTGTCTCCCTGTAGTCCAACAGCAAGGCTATCTGGAATCCTTTCAAGAGGGGCAAAGATTATTCATGATTATTGGATTTGGTACCCAATTTAGTGTTTCCAGCATTGGAGTAGAGCACCCCTCTCACTCTTGCTTCTCCTGGGTTTCCTCTAGAGGCTCCATCAAATAAAAGACAATTTTTGTTTTGACTTTTTCTCCACTTCTCGAAGTCAATTATGGAAAATATTATTTTCCATATCTGGTGGTTTTTTGGGTGCCTTAGAAGGTTGGGATTGTCTACAAGGGGGAGATCCCCAATCCCCTTCCTTTCCTTCTTGGTGATAGTGGCATCCAAATTCTTTCATGAAGCTTTTAGTGTTTCCAGAAGAAGGACTTTGGGCTGTCCGACTACTTAGATTGGTGTGGGGAAAGTATTCCTAAATATAGCTCGGTTCTTGGATAAACAAATCTTCCAGCAGATGTATTTAGGGAGCTCCAACCAGAATTTCTTCCACATCGGCTTATCTCTCATAGGGGAAGGGTACCTACTTTTCCAAGAAGTGAAGAGTTGAGGGAAGATAGTGTTGTTGGGGGCTACAATCTGAAGGTATTTGAGGAAGAGTGTCCAAACTTGCAGGGAGAATTCGCACTCCAAAAAGAGGTGGTTGATAGTTCCCAAAGCTTTGCAACAAAGCAAGCATCGGTGAGGGCCAAGGATGCCTATTTTGGCCATATTTTTTTATGTCCAAGTAGACAAGGAATTTTTTTTTACTTTAGGGAGTCCAAATGGTATCCATACCATTTAGCAGAGCTTCTTCTAGGGTTGTCCCTCTCATATTGAAAAAGATTATAACCCAATCTAGTAGTACATTCTCCAGTCTTTCCCCACCCTCTCGTGTCTGGGTAAGAGATCTAAATTGGGGCACAGCCTGAGAGGTGGTTTATGAGTGTTTCCTTGGATTTCAAGACAGTTGGTAGCACATCTGGGATGATCCAGTTCTCCCAAATTCCATCCACTAGCCATCTTGATATGTCATATAACGTTTTAGGGTTTTTCCCCATAGTCCAATCTCATATTCCATCTAGCTCCGTGATGTTGTTAAGGGGGGAGTGAAAAAGAATCCTATCCGTCCATAACTGGATATTCTTCCCATTTCATGGGATCCAATGGAGTTAAGGTTGGAATAATTCCACTCCTTTTCTACACAGGTTCCATAAGGGGGTTCATTTTGGAAGGGGTTGTGTGTCCATGCATATTATTCGATTGCTCGTGAGGTATTTTTCTTAGATAGTTTGGATGACCCAGAGGTTTTTTTTGGAAATATTTTTCCAAAGAATTTTTCCACCCATTGTCAGTTTTGCTGAATCGGGGTCTCAGATCTGTAGGTCGCCCTCTTTTTTGGGTCTCCTAACCACATTCCAGTTAACAAGGTAGAGATTATTTTAGTTCCATTCCCCCCCTCTCCACAAGTTTTTTTTAAAGACTTCGATATTTTATCTAAAAAGGATTTTGGAGCTAGTATAACAGACACCTAGTAAATAGGGATGGAGAAGAGTGTAGAGTTTATTATCACCAGCTTCCCGGAGTGACTCAACCAACGTCCTACCCAACTGTTGATCTTGGAGTTTATTTTATTTTTTGCTTCCTTGCTATGATTTTCTTTGTTTGTTCCAGATGAAATAGAGAGTCCAAGGAATTTGAAGCTTTCCCACTTGTCAAAGCCTTGCATTCCCATCATGCGTGCGATTCTAGTGAGTTCCATCTGCTCCATGTTACAACAATAAATGACACTTTTTTTTAAGGTTATTTTCCTTCCTCTGGCTACATAGAAGGAGTGGAGGATTCTTTTGAAGGATTTTGCAAGGTTTATGGATGCTACCCTGAGGAAGAGGGAGTCATAAGGAAAGAATGATTGGTTTATGGGATGGACTCCCTGGGTAATTTTTATCCGTGGAAGATTCCCAACCGCCATTTCCATGTGAAATTTTTTGCTTAGTGATTCAATGATCAGAATATAAAGGAACAGGGATAGGGGGCATCCTTTCCCGATCCCTTGAGTCGCTTGGAAAAATATGGCAGGACTTCCATTGACTAGGGGTGCTATGCACAGTTCCCCAATGCAAGCCTTGATTTTCCTTGTAAACTAGCTGTTGAAACCTAATTTCTCCAAAACTCTATACATAAATGAGTGGTTGATCTTGTCAAATGTGTTTTCCCTGTCAAATTTTATAATCATTGCTTTTTCTTTTTGCTCCATGCTTGAGTGGATCTTTTATTGGACGAGGATGGAATTATCTAAAATGCGGCATCCTTTGATGAAGCCTCCTTGGTTATGGGGGATTACCTTATGCAAGAGATTTTTTAATCTATTTCCCATCAGCTTGGAGAAAAATTTGTAAGAAACATTGTACAGTGATATCGCCTTGAACCTAGCAAATGTGTCTGGGTTGGTCTCCTTGTGGATTAAAGCCAAGAACGTAGAGTTCAGTCCTCCCCAATTTTGGATTTTTTCTAGAAACTAGTTATCATCCTTATCAGGTCCTTTTTTATAATGTTCCGACAGGTTCTATAGAAGTGGAAAGAGAACCTGTCTAGCCCTGGTGCCTTATCCGGTTCCATCCACCAAATCATGGATGTGATCTCTACTTCTATAAAGGGCTTGAGGAGGTTCTTATTCTCTAATGGGAGTATCATATTTGGAATGTTCTTCAAGAGGTCCTTGATGCTGTCCTCATCCACGTCTCCTTCCTCAAGGAACAATATTTTGAAATGGTTGCACGCTTCCTCCTTTAAATGGTCTTGTCCTTTGAAAATATGTCCATACTCCTTTCAAATTTGTTCAATTTTGTTATGATATTTTCTGTCCTTAGCTTGTCTATGGAAGTAGGAAGTGTTCCTATCCCCATCCTTTAACCAGGTGCTGTAGGATTTGATTCTCTAGTACTCTTCTTTCTTACAGAATGCTTGATCTGTCTTAGATTATTTTTAAACTTCATGATCTAGATCAAGAGTCTCTACGCTCTTTTTTTCCATATCCATTTGGGATTCTATGAGGGCAAAGACCGTTTATTTTCTGTCCTTAGTTGGGTTCTTGTTGCTATTTTTTACACACCCCTTCAGATGAACCTTAGTATTTTTGATATTTTGTTCACATACAAAAATCGAGGACTCGGTAATAGGTTCTTCCCATTCCTTTCCCACAATCTCAAAGAAGTCGGGATTGGAGGTGCAATGAGGGTTGTACCTAAAGTGGATCGGCCCTAACTTTTCAATATTTTGGATAAAGAGCAGAATGGGTTTGTGGTATGAAGTGAGGTTAGCTAAGATAAGGGAGTGCATAGTCTTCCCATCCAAGAGGAGAGAGCATTGGGTTAAGAACCAAGTGTAGAGTCATTACCTAGGTTTGATTTCCATGAGTTCCCATTGGAGGATGAGGTCTTTGAGCTAATTTAGAAGCAGTACATCCCAAATAAGCCCCATTTTTTTCCCCTTTGAGAACCTTACTAGACCCAATTCCCTGGATACTATAATGTTGGGGAGGGAATAGATCTCGATAAATCCTTCTAGATCGTTCAACAATATTTTTTTTCCAAGTAATTCATAGGTACATAAAGGTTGAAGAGAGAGATACTAACCTTGGATGGAAGGTTGTATCTCTATGAAGATCCAGTGTTGGGTTGAGAAGGAGTTGAGGAGGGCAAATTCATTCTTGTTCCAAAGGGTGGCCAATCCACCAAAAGCTCCTCTAGCACATCCTCCTTATTTTTTCCAATTCTCTCTGTTGATGCCAAGGAGAGCTTCTTCCCCCATTTTTGTCTCTTTGAATAGTAGGATATCAGTAGGTTCCATTTTTAACAGATCTTTGACTGCTTTAACTTTGTTTGGACTACCTAGTTCTCTGCAATTCCAAGAGACCAACTTCATTATTTACTCTAGTTATGGTGGGATGGCCCTCCCTTGTTGCTTCTTGTCCCAGGATTCTTTGTGAAGGATATTTCCACGGTGGATTAATTTCCTTGCATTTTTTGGCTTTCAGCCTCTTCTTCTCTTAACTATCTATTGGATTGCCTCCCTTGTCTCTTAGCATATTTTTCAAAGGGTTCTTCCTCTCAGGTGGAGATCGCATCCTGGGTTATTCTCTTGGAAATTTTAGCATAAGATGGGGATGAGATATGGCTTCTGGTGGAATACAATGAGTGCAAAATTTGTGCGGGTTCTGGTAATACCTATTGGTATTTTTCGGCTGGTTCCTTGGGTATTTCTCCATCCTCCTACTCTTCCTATTTTTCCATACCTTTGTGGTATTCTTTGTTGTTATCCAAGAGGTTGAAGGGATTTGATTCTCCTTCCACTAGTTTCTGCAGAATATTTGAGGGGCTTGGGTTATATTGAAGTTCTGAGTTCATAGGCTCTTTTTTTCCTTCTTTCGCTTTCGATCTGGGTTTGGATTTGCCCCCTACTTTATTTTGGATTGTTTTCCAATGGGATTCTTTCCTAGTGTCCATTAACTCTTCTTTCTTCTTTTTTGTACTATCTTGTGAAGTTCTTGTATTCTCTGCAGTGTCTGCATTTGAATGGGAGTTGATCATAATTGAGCTCTTAGATATGGGAACAGTTTGCTAAAGTGAGGTTGATGGCCTCTAAGAGTCCTACTTCTAGATCTACCTATATGTAGATATGAGTACAAGAGTATTTATTTCTCCTGTATGCTACAACTATGAACTTTCCCAGGGTCTTTCCTATTGCCTCCAATAATTTGTGGTTCCATCAGTGCAAGGGAAGGTGTGGTAGTTTCACCCAGACCAAGACTACAGATGGGATGTTTTCTGACAAATAAAAGTTTGGTGTCCATTTGTTGAAGAACGTGCCTTGTGGCCCCATAAAGTATGGTCTTTTTATAAAAATGAGTTCGTTGTCTTCCTCTCTTTTGAAGACAAAGATGAAGAAGCTTTTCCCCATGAAGAAGCTGCTTACTTCCTCCTTAATCAATGGGTTCCAATTTATTTTGGTCTAGGCATATGTTTCCCTTGGTGATGAGCACATACTTGTGAACTGTCCAAGCAGTCCCTTTCTGGCAAGGTTTATGTTAAATTTTCATATGCTTAGCTAAGACATGAGTACTTCTTTTAATTTTCATAACAAAAGCATATAAACAGGATCACTGAAAGATAGACAAGCACAACCATACAAAAGGAACACAAATATTTATCCTGGGAAAACCCTAAAGGGAAAAACCTAGCAAAGGATTCCTCAATATAGATGACCCAAAAGATAAAAGATAAAATATAAAACCAGCAAGGAGATCAAAGCCTGATCCTCCTCCTTCTCCAACTACTTCTCTTCTCCACTAATGCGCTACACAAGTGAGAGTGTGTGTTACAAATGAGGAGCACCAAACCTCTATTTATATTCATCCATTCACTTTAACTAATTCATTAGACACGTAGGCTCGACTTACACATGTAGGCTCAAGTAACGACACTGGGGTGCTAATGACCCACCTTTACAATTAGAGGGGACTACCTCATGACTCTTATTAGTTCTTCTGATTAGAAGCATCGAGGTACAAAGTGATACAAGTGGTTCTCTCGGTAGGATCATCGGGGACCAAAAAAGATACATATAGGATATTCTTCGAAGTTACAATATTTCAACACTCCCCCTTAACGAGAAGGGTATTCTACAACAACATCAACAACAACAAAAGTAGGAGAGAGATAGAGGACATCATCAACATCAGCAGGGTAACACATCTATAAATCATTGGAAGCTTTTCAACATCATGTAACCTTCATCTTCAATCTTTAGTATTCAGCATCATCAGTACTTTGACCGCTTTGATCAGCAGCATCTTGACTCTTCAATCAGCAACAACATCTTCATCACTTTGACCTTTCGATCAGCAACATCTTTAGCACTTTGACCTTTCGATCAGCAACATCATCTTCAACAATTTGACCTTTCGATTAGCAACATCATCTTTAACACTTTGGCCTTTCGATCAGTAACAACATCATCATCATACTCTGATCTTTCAATTAGACTCATCATTATCACATTCTGATCTTTTGATTAGAAACATCATCATCATCATAGCATTCTGATCTTTCGATCAGAAAACATGATCATCATCAGCAACATCATAATCATAAGCAACTTCTGATCTTTCGATAAAAAAACATCATCATCATCATATTATGATCTTTCAATTAGAGAACATCATCATCAGCAACTTCTGATCTTTCAATCAGAGAAACATCATCATCATCATATTCTGATCTTTCGATCAGAGAACATCATCATCGTCAGCAACAACATCATCAGCATATTCTAATCTTTCAATCAGAGAACATCATCATCATTAGCAACTTCTGATATTTCGATCAGAGAACATCATCATCATCAGCAACATCTAATATTTCGATCAGAAACATCATCATCATCATAAAAACATCAACATCATCAAAACATCAACATGATCCTTCCTTTCAGAATTATGGGATTTAGGTCTATATGGAGTTACCAATGATCCTTACTTTCGGAATTACAGGATTTAGGTCTTTACGGAGTTACTAACGATACTTCCTTTCAGAATTATGGGATTTAGGTCTTTACAGAGTTACTAATGATCCTTCCTTTCGGAATGACAGGATCAACATATTTGTGGAACTCAGAAAATCCTTCCTATTGGAATTACGGGATCAACACATCTGTGGAACTCAGACAATCCTTCCTATTGGAATTACGGGATCAATTCAATGATCCTTCCTTTCGGAATTACAGGATTTAGGTCTTTACGAAGTTACTAACGATCCTTCCTTTCGGAATTACGGGATCAACACAGATGTGGAACTCAGACAATCCTTCCTATTGGAATTACGGGATCAACACATCTATGGAACTTAGACAATCCTTCCTATTGGAATTATGGGATCAATTCAATGATCCTTCCTTTCACAATTATGGGATTTAGGTCTTTATAGAGTTACTAACGATCCTTCCTTTCAGAATTACGGGATCAACACAGATGTGGAACTCAGACAATCCTTCCTCTAGGAATTACAGGATCAACACATGTTCTCGAGTACCAAAGTCACTGGATCCATTCTAAATCAAAGTTCAAGGATGATACAATCCTACCACATTCATGGGGACTGAGATCTCCAGATACATTTTGAACCAATGTTCAAGGATGATGCAATCCACCACTTTCACGGGGGTCGAGACCTCCAGATACATTTTGAACCGAAGTTCAGGGATGATGCAATCCTACCATTTTCATGGGGGCCGAGACCTCTGGATACATTTTGAACTGAGGTTCAGGGATGATGCAATCCACCACTTTCAAGGGGGCCGAGACCTTTGGATACATTTTGAACCAAAGTTCAGGGATGATGCAATCCTACTACATTCATGGGGGCCCAGACCTCTGGATACATTTTGAACTAAAGTTCAAGGATGATGCAATCCCACCACATTCATGGGGACTAAGGTCACCGGATCACTTTTGGACAGATGTCCCGAGATGATACAATCCCTTTTCATTCTCGAAGACCGAGGTCTCCGAGTCAATTTTGGGCAAGTTCCCAGGGATGATATAATCCCACCACATTCTCGATGACTGAAGTCACCGGATCAATTCTTGACATATGTCTCGGGATTATACAATCCCTCTTCATTCTCGAAGACCGAGGTCTTCGGCTCACTTTAGGGCAAGTGTCCAGGGATAATACAATCCCACTGCAACATCACTACTCCCCCTTTCGAGGAAGGTCTTTCTAAACCACACCAAGCTTGTCTCAAAAGTGTTCGAGCTTTACCCGAGACAAAGGCTTTGTCAGCGCATCATCATCTAGACCATATTCATCTACATCTTCAGTATGTGAATACTGAACTATCACCATATGTATCTCCAGTATGTGAGTACTGAAAGCATCATCAGGTCACCGTCATCTGCATCTACAGTATGTAAATATTGAAACATCATCTATATCTTCAGTATGGGAATACTGAAATCATCATCATATTTATATTCAGTATAGAAATATTGAATCACCGTCATCTGTATCTATAGTATGTAAATACTGAAACATCATCATCTGCATCTTTAGCTTGAATGTATAAATACGGATTTCTATGTGTTACGACGGAACACAAGGTTCTCTGTTATCACATAGAATTAATGTAGTATCCATATTTAGTTCAAAGAGACCTGATATCAGCTTCTAAAGCCATATGTATTCACAACTTAGTAGATCAATCTGCTATGTATTCTGCTTCAGCCATGCTATGAGAAACAATGGACAATTTCCTACTAAACCATGAACTCATAGCAGACCCCAAACAAAAGCATCTACCTAATGTGCTTTTCCTGACTAAGATAATTTCGGCCCAATATGCATCTGTGTAGCCATACAATCTATACTCATGGCTACCATCATAATATAAACCAAAGTTGATATTCCCTTTCAGATATTTCATCACATGCTTTGCAGTTACTAGGTGAACCCGTCTTGGTTGAACAAGATATTGACTCAAGGTGTTCACAGTAAAACAAATGTCTGGTCTAGTATTTTTTAAGTACATCAATGACCCGATGATCTGTCTGTAATGATTCATATCCACTAACTCTGATGAGTCATCAGTTAACAGCTTCAGGTTGGATTCCATGGGTGTGACCATGACTTTGCATTCCAACATATTGAATCTCTTCAATATCTCTACCGCATACTTTCCCTGGTTGAGAAATATTTATTCTAAACTTTGCCATACTTCCAGACCTAGGAAATAATGCATTAACCCAAGGTCTTTCATCTCAAATTCTTCTGCTAGTTTCTTCTTGGTTTCCATGATCTGTTTCTCATTTCTTGTCAAGGATAAGTCAGGATGACAATTTCATATTCTACAACCTTGAGATAAAGGTTAGGATCATCTTTATTCTTGGTAAATCCCATGATCAACAAGAAACTATCTATTCTTCATTGCCAAGCTCTGGGAGCTTGCTTCAAGCCATAGAGGTCCTTCTTCAACTTGCATACATGATTCCATCTGGATTCAACTTCAAATCCTCGTGACTATTCGATGTAAAACTCTTTCTCAATAATACCATTAAGGAATGCTTGTCCTTACTTCACCATGGAAGAAACTACCATGATAGTTCTGAAGGAAGTGTACCTTACTTCCTGGAGTAAGTGTCTCTTTAGAATTAATTCCCTTTTTCTAAAAGAAACCTTTGGCCACAAATCTTGCTTTATACTTCTCGATACTTCCGTCAGCTGCATGCTCTATTTTGTATATCCATGTGGAGGATACAATACTCTTTCCTTCTGGTTTGGGAACTATATCCCATACATCATTCTAGTATTCTTTCATCATAACATCTTCCATGAGTTCGTCTTGTCAGATCATCAACATATCCTAGTCTTCTGCATTCAACTTTGAAGGTTGGAACCCACTTTACTCTTGGTAAAGTATTGATCCATCAAGAAGCTATCCATCATGGTGGTTCTATGCTTGATATATATTGGTCAATAAAGTATGTCATGTCATAGTCTATTCTTTTTGAGGAAAATCACGAACCTTTCTTTGTACACTTGTTCTTGTAGATCCATATGGAGGATACTATGTACTTCCCTTTATGTCTTGAAATCATATTGTATACATCATTCCCCATGATCAACTATTATTCTTTGATCATAGTTTCTTTTATAGCATTATTTTCTTCATCTTGAGTTATCTCTCATACCCATGGTGGTCTTCATCCTTTGAGGTGGATCTACCATTCTTTGAAGCTCTTTCTTCTGTCATGGTGTCTCTGACCCTAGGAGCTTTAGATTCATGTTTATTGAATTGTCATCACGCGTTCTTCAGAACAAGTCTCATCCTTCTTTTCTTGTAGGAGGTTGTATAGGACCTTTCCTACAATTCAAATGCACCAGTTGCATGGTTAGAACTATTTCATAAAACATATGCATAAAGACAAATTCTTATGCATCATGCAACTATTTAGCCAATCCAACATTCATCCATATTTCACATAAACTTTCTAGATGTCTTCTATCTCTACCATGACATCATTGAGATTCTGCACTAATCCAATATGTCAGCAAAGAGGTTTGATAAGTAGCAATGGAGAGTTGTATAGCACCATGATCTACTTACCCATCACATGCATATTAGTAGTATACAGTCATTAATGCAAACAATCTATCATTCATAACATATCAACTGAATATAATCAAATGTATAACAAAACAATATCATGAAATGACCATTGAATACTTATATTTTATTTGTTTTGTGGGTAGACTCCATATTGATCATTCTTCTTTATCATCTTCTTTATTCATGAAATCATCATTTATTATCCAAATGATAAGATGAATAAGAGGTTCTTCAAGAATTGATTTTTTCATATTCCTCATCGCTTGAGGGATCTTCTTTGAATGGTGAGAGCTTGATCTTCAATTGCTCCCATCTTCTTCTTCTCTTCTTATTAGTCAAGCTGAAAGTAATCACTTACTTCTGGCATACATTATTCACATGAATGAATCCAATGATCTTGGGAGGCCATTCAAGGTGGCTATCACCACTTATGTAAACTTCTTCTTCTATCGCTTCAAGTTGTTCTGCATTCTGGATCTTCACATTCTTCAACTGTTTTCTCAAAGCCATATTCTAATTTAAGTTCTTATCTTCAAATAGCTTGATCAAGGAATCAAACATATTCGGTTTCTTTAGGGAAGACACTTGTGTTATAAGTTGATCCGTGATTGAATCAACAATGATCTTCTTGACCTTGATCAAGTTCTTCTTGTGTAAGTCTTTGAGGCTCGTCTCCCTCTAGAACTGGAACCTCTCTGCTCATGTAGGTGTCCAATTCATTTTCTTCAGAGAGATCAAATACTTCCATGCTTGGACGGTTTCAACTTCACCAATATTATCATCAAGCTGATGTGATAGATCATTTTGAAATGAGAACCTCAAATGCAAATAGAAAAAGATTAGATCTTACCGATTTGAGGTGTCTGTCCTGCTTCCAGAGCTAGCTGGTGTAGGGTTTGTCAGAGAAACCCTGATTTTCAAAACTTGGAATATTTTAGATATGATTGGATAGAAATATAGATCTCTTCAAATGGATCTGTCCAATGTACTCCTTTTCTGAAAACAGTGGAGGGAAGCTCCCGGAACAGGAAGCCCTAGTTTTCCAATTTCTTTTGCAGAAATTCCTATTACTGTTTCTGTGATATCTCCGAAATTACTGCCCCTATGTGTCTAAAATTTCTCACTAAGGTAACCTCGCATGTCCCTGATCCAACAGCACAAGTTTCATCAGAATTTGTTTCACCAATTTTAATTTATGATCATTTTCCCAAGGTGAACTGTTACAGGACTGTTTAGAATAGTGCAGTTGTACGGAATGCCACGTGTCACTGGTTCATCTTCAGGTTCTGAACTTTGGATCAAAGAAATTAAAGGCCGTGCTATTTTTTGAAAATATTCAGGAATTCCATTTGGACCTCTGTAGTCCATGCTACATCAATTCTCCCTAGGTGTCCTGTTTAGGGATGAATTCTGGAAGAGACTGAAACCCTAACTTGGAGGGATCATATCTCCCAGAATATAGCGAATTTGAGGCTAAATTTTGAACACAGTGTAAATAAGGATTTTATATTTGGCCTTTGCAATTTTCAACTCCTGATCCTTTGCCAATCGCAGGATATAGCGAATGTACCAAAACGTATCATTTTTAGTATTTATGGTTTTTCTAGATCGGGGTCAAACTAGGGTTTGACTTTCCCAAAGTTTCACTCAACCAAATTTCTTGATCTAGGTCTCTCAACTTTGATTTTGATGATCCTATGCTGGGCTCACTCAAAAATTCTTCTTCTATAGAAATCCCTAATTTTCGCACCAAAACTGAAAATGCTCGGAATCGAATTCTGCTTCGACAGAAAGATGCGCCCTTCAATGGAGAGTTAGTCTAGCCTTCTTTTACTGATCGATCATGGATAGAGACCCCCAAAAAATAAGAAGCCATAGATTCTTTAGCTGTACAATGTATTCTTTCAGGGTGGCTCTGATACCATGTTAAATTTTCATATGCTTAGCTAAGACATTAGTACTTCATTTCATTTTCATAACAAAAGCATATAAATAGGATCATTGAAAGATAGACAGGCACAACCATACAAAAGGAACACAAATATTTATCCTAGGAAAACCCTAAAGGGAAAAAACAAGCAAAAGCTTCCTCAATAAATATTCCCCAAAAGATAAAAGATAAAAGATAAAACCAACAAGGAGATCAAAGCTTGATCCTCCTCCTTCTCCAGCTACTTCTCGTCTCCACTAATGCACTACACAAGTGACAGTGTGTGTTACAAATGAGGAGCACCACACCTCTATTTATATTCATCCGTTCACTTTAACTAACTCATTCGACACGTAGGCTCGAGTTAAACATGTAGGCTCAAGTAACCACACTGGGGTGCTAATGACCCACCTTTACAATTAGAGGGGACTACCTCATGACTCTTATTAGTTCTTCTGATTAGAAGCATCGAGGTACAAAGTAATACAAGTGGTTCTCCCGGTAGGATCATCGAGGACCACAAAATATACATATAGAATAGTCTTCAAAGTTACAATATTTCAACAGTTTATGGCCATCTTTTAGTATCTAGCCATGGGAATATCTACTGAGGGGGGCTCTACGAGCCTTTTGACAAACTTCTGTTGTCTTGGAGATGTGGTTTTCTTCCAAATTGTCGCTAGAAGCTTTTTGGAAAAATTTTGTTGTCTTGGAGACATGGTTTTCTTCCAAATTGGAGTGCATGGGTCCCTTGGCTCACCGGAGGAGCATCAGATCCTCCTCCCTCAGCCATAGAAATGTTTTCCAGCCAATCGTCCAACTTCTTCAGCATAGCCCGTCCTGCTATCTACTAACTCGGAGCCTAGGTGGTGATTCATGCCAAGCACAAGACCATGAACCAATCATCGTGATTAGATTCAATCATATCGTCATCAATAGACCTCAATCATTTATTGAAAATGCTATTTTTTTTTTGTAACTAGGGGAATCAACGACTGGGGATGGGCTGGTACTCACATGACACAAGGTCCAAGGATCCAATCTCGCTACCGCTATACCCCTAGGTGCATCCACAAGGCTTGAACCATGGTGCATGGGTAAATATGGGGGGATTTGAACACGACACCTTCCATTTACAACCAATTTCAACAATTCCACTTTACCACTTGCTCTACCCCCCCATGGGAGTTTATTGGAAATGTTCTTAACTATCAAAAGTTAGATCTTTTTTAATAGACACTTTTTATTTTTGGGACAACTTATAAGGTATATGTTTTTTTGGGTGCACCCTTTTAGTGCCTAAATGATGGAATAAAATTACAAAAATTGGTAGTGAACAAATAGTACTGGTACATGACTATTTTTCCAAAAATAAAAATAACAATTTTAAATTTTTTGATTTTATTTTTCTAAGTGATCAAACCTTGAAAACAATATGTCAATTGTGGGTGCAATGTTTGAATGTCTTAATGCAATTATTTGGAAACAATTTTTTTTATAGCATGTAGAGGTTGGTGTTCTTTAGTGCACCATACAATTTTTTTTTCAAAATGGTTGAGAAACAAAAGAGTTATGGACAAAACACTAACATTGTGTTTTATGAGTCCAGGAGTGATGATACAACGTAAATAAGAAAAAAATAGAAAAAAATATATATATTCTTATTAGAAATTACATATTTGGAATCTTAGAAAAAAGCTATATCTGTTTCTAAAATTTCATAAAAAATGGAGGTGTGCATCATACTGTAACCAATGTCTAAACACGAGCACATTGGAAATTTTGATGTAATACTCAATTAGACATCGTTGTGATCAGATTCAATCAGATCGTCGTCACCAGACCTCAATCGTTTATTGGAAATGATATATTTTTTTTGTAACTAGGGGAATCAGCAACTAGAGATGGGCTGGTACTCGCATGACACGAGGTCTAGGGATCCAATCCCGCTACCACTATACCCCTAGGTGCATCCACAGGGCCCAAAACATGGTGCATGGGTAAATATGAGGGGATTTGAACACGACACCTTCCATTTACAACCAATTTCAACAATCCCACTTTACCACTTGCTCTACCCCCCCATGGAAGTTTATTGGAAATGTTCTTAACTATCTAAAGTTATATCTTTTTTAACAGACACTTTTTATTTTTGGGACAATTTATAAGGTATATGTTTTTCTGGGTGCACCCTTTTAGTGCCTAAATGATGGAATACAATTACAAAAATTGGTAGACATATAGTGAACAAATAGTACTGGTACATGACTATTTTTACAAAAATAAAAATAACAATTTTAAATTTTCTATTTTATTTTTCTAAGTGATCAAACCTCGAAAACAGTATGTCAATTGTGGGTGCAATGTTTGAATGTCTTAATGCAATTATTTGGAAATGGGTTTTTTATAGCATATAGAAGTCGGTGTTTTTTAGTACACCATCCAATTTTTTTTTAATGGTTGAGAAATGAAATAAATAAGGACGAAACACTAACCATGTGTTTTTTGAGTTAAGGAGTGATGACATAAGATAAATAAGAAAAAAATAGAAAAAATATGTATTCTTGTTAAAATTTACATATTTGGAATCTGCAAACAAAACCATATATGTTTCTAAAATTTCATAAAAAATGGAGGTGTGCATCATACTATAACCAATGTCTAAATAGGAGCATATTGAAAATTTTGATGTAATACTCAATTAGACATGTTTTAGCATATTGAAAATTTTTGGTTTGCTTTAGAATAGCAGTAGAAGTAGAAGTGAAACTCGGTTGATTGATAATTACAATGTATCCTAGGGTGTGGGAAATTAGGTTTGCCATGCACATCCTATTTAGTATCCTATATTTAAATTTTGAATTTTTTTAATAGTATAATATATTTAAAATAGATTTATCAGTGAATTAAAAAAAACCTATTTAATATCTAATATTTTTAATACATAATAAAATACATTTATTTAAATTATAGTTTTTTATTTTTAAAAATGATACTACAATATATTTAGAATAGATTTATGAATGAATTTTTTTATTAAATGATATCTAATAAAATGAGCTTATTATAGAGAATATATTGTAATAATTTTTTAGTCATTTTTTAATAGATAAAAAAAATGTATTTATAATATATTATGAATTTATTTATCTCTTCTTTGATTGGAGAATAAATTTTGATATGAAATTACATGCCCCTTTTACCTGGTTAGATGGATTCAATATTTTGCTATTTTTTCAAATAGGGATTAACGAAAAGAAAATGGCGAGGTGAGAAAGCCATTGAAATGCTAATGACTGACCTTTGTTTCAATGTCTTATTCCTTTCACCTAACACCCCTCACCTATCACCCTAACCTACTACCAACCCTACTCATCTAACCTACCACCAGCCCTTTTCTTCGATGCATAATTACATATAAAATAACGCCCGCACCGGCTATGGACTGAACTGTCTAACAACATTCTGAACCCAACTCACATACGGCTTTAATGGGCGAGTTACACTTATTCTGAGACTACTTGGTCCGCTTGCTTCGAATGGGCAGCCGCCCCATTTTAATAAGATGGGAGAATAATGTGATATGACTTTAATTTTAAAAATAAATATAATTATTAATTGATTATAATAAACAATTATAAAAAAGGTAATATAAAATATAATTGATAGCTAGTTGATAACTCATAGTTGATGAATGGATAACTCATAGTTGATGAATGGATAACCAAGAGGTCATGGTAGATAACTAGAAGAATGTGAGATTAAAATAAAAAGAATATAAAAAATAAGTGATATTTGATAAATAGATAGCATGACATGTAGTTAGGTATGGATAACTCAGAGTTGAACAAGTTTAACTAGAAGAAAAAAAATTCCAAACTATCTTCCATTCCATAAATATCTCTTAACAATTTGATCCCTATCTATGTGATCCATCCACAAACTATGTGGGTGTGCTCAGACATTATTCTTTAACACAATCAAAGTACTGAGCTCACCTACTAGCTCCATCAGGGTGTGTGTGTTGGGTTGAGGTGTGTCTAATGAGATGCCATTGGTAATGTTTTTATTTAATTTTTTGTTTTTTCTTATATTATAATAGCGCACCCACATAGTTTGTGGTTGGAGCATGTGGATAGGGATCAAATGGTTGAGACATAGTTATGGAATGGAAGACATTTTGGAAAAAAAATATTCCTCATATTTTTCTAGTTAAACCGGTCCAAGTATAAGTTATACATGTCTAGCTACATGTTATCACTAACACTCTTCATGGTATCCATTTACCAACTATTAGTTATCTTTTATGTTTTTTTCTTTTATTTGACATTCTACTAATTATCTTCTTTTGATCTCACATTCTTCTAGTTATCTTCCATGAAGTGTTGGTTATCCATTCATAAGCTATGAGTTTTATATGTATTACTACCAGTTATCCATTCATGAGATAGCTACCCGTTATTTATATTCTTTTTTTTATAATTGTTTATTTCAAATTTTCAAACGAGTTCCATAGAATAAATCTCAACGGTACACTTTTACTATATTTTTTAATAAAATGAATATCTTTTGCATTGAAATATGGGTTCAACTTACTAGTCACTAGCACACCCACATAGATTGTGGCTAGATCCCACCGATAGGGATCAAATGGTTGAGAGATAGTTAAGGAATGGAAGATAGTTTGAAAATATTTTTTTATTCATCATATTCTTCTAGTTAAACTAGTTCAACTCTGAGATATTCTTCTTGTTCTATTAGCCATTTATCAACTATCGGTTTCTTTTTATCTCACATTCTTCTAGTTATCTGCCATGAACTATTGGTTATCCATTCATCAACTATGAGTTATCCATGCATTAGTACCAGTTATCCATTCAACAATACACTTGTCTCATCCACATCCGTAGATGAAAAACCATAGCTTGTAGTCCACCCCAAATCTCAAATAAGAACGTATATCGACATAAATATGTTAATAGAAAATGTGGTTTGTCAGAAAATTTACTATTTAGCACTTGCCTAGGACTACAGGCTTGACTCACAAAAATTAAGATAATACTTCATAAAGGATTTGAAAGACATTTTTCATGGTTTTCTATTTCCACATCAACAATCACTTTGTGTGTTGTTTCTTCTTCGTTGAATTTGTATTATGCTTCTACATCTTGTATTTCACTAATTTGATGATGTAAGGACTATCAAGTATCTATTCTAGTTATGAGTCCTACTGCATTTGGGGTTCATTTGTTGTCACAACCTTTTGACATTACTAAGCTTTTGAATTATTAATATTTAACCAATTTAGATAAAGTCAAAATTATTAATAATAACAAAGTTGAAGTAAATGAAAGCAATTTCATGCCATTCTTTTCAGTTCAACATTCCACTGCATAATGTACTTGCCATTTCAACTGCTTTTCCTCACAACCAACTTTATAAACATGACAAGGCTACAAGAGTAGCAAACGAGTGCCAATGTTCTAACATATATATATATATATGAAATATACCATTCACTTTCAATTTGGCCTTGGGTTTGGAACCTAACAAAAAATTCCATTAACTTCTAGAAAATATTAGGTTTATGATCACTCTATCTATAAGATTTCCTTATCATTATTCACTAAGTAAACATCGAATACTGTAAAACTAGTTTTTCATAGAGTCATAACCAAAGAGATGTCATGGTGAAAGCAAGAATTGTTTGAATTTAATACTTTTCTAATGCAATGAAACAATGATTTGTTTTGTTGTTACAAGACCCAATAGTTGAGGTCACATGCAGAAATATCTCAATCGCATGTGTAATGGCGACCATTAGAAACTGCGTCCCTACAATTCCTCCTCCTATTGCACCTCAATTCTTGAAAATGCAAAGAGAAGTCTTAAGTAAAAGGAAAAACCAACATTGAAGATTTAGATTATATTTCCTACAATGTTCATATTGACAACAATTGCATATTCCAAAATAAAGTAATAGGAATTGAGAATGTGCTTGCTTATAAGGAATTTGTAAATGCAGATGCTAACATCTACAAAACTTTATTTGGAACATAATAAATATATGTTAATTATAGTTGCATAAATATAGACCACATCACTCGAGTTATGTTTTCCAAAATAAATAGAAACATTGAACCATGAAAAATTATCAATGTACATTTAGTGCAAAACATAATCCATAAAGCACATAAAATTTGTTTATCAATATTATAGCAAACATTGTTAACCCAAAAACATAATATATCAAATTCCATGATTCATAGAGTTTCCAACACTAATGAAAATATTTATTTTGGAAAGTGAACAAGCTAGTTGCAAATCATTTCACTTGTCCCTCCCCTAAATAAAAAAAGATTGTTAACTCCCAACTGACCATATTGTAGTATATGGGTGTGTGCAAGCTAAGGAGGGTCTCTTTTGACACGTTAGATGCAATAGAAAACTACGAAAACATGCATCCACCAACTTACATGGATGTTTTGAGACACTTATACAATGAATCTTGCGATGAGTAAAAAAATGAAATGTAGGAAAATGAATGTCATTTACAAATATATAAATTTTTTGCTATTGATTTTTTTTACAGAAATTGTTACAGGAATTTTTATTAAAAAAAAAATAAGACGTGGATTAACGCCAAAACTGACACTTTACATAAATTTTCCTCTCTTTTAGGATTTCAAGAGGCTTAAAGGGATCCTCCATTTGTGAGTTTTCATCTATCTATGTGCCAGTCTCGATGCTTTCGAGCTTCACCCAGCTGAATTGAAGTTAGTCTTATCAGCAAACTTATTACCAGTAGTAATTTTAATAAATTCTTATACCATTCTTAAGATTAATAGAAAAATTATTACACTAATCATAATATTAATACACCAACAATAAACTTAAAACACCAGCAAACTGAGGCATATGCTTTCCCCACTCGTGAATGTTGAAATACACGAGTCATGGATGATCTCTATAACATGGATCTTTGTGCAAGGTTCATATTGCTTCCTTCAGCACGATATTCCTTCATCTTTCCAGCTCACCAACTCCCTTCCAATGTTTTCTTTGTCCACCTAAGTGTCTACGCTAGTTGTGCTTCCTCATACAAAATGTAGTAGGTTGACCAGAGCTATGACATTGACTGTATTTCTATTCCCCAGGATGTAGTGTTGAGGATTCCAGCTGGGAGATTGGCTCCTTGGTTTGCAGCTTGGCTTCCATCCTCATTCAAATTTCTAAGGTTGTGGATGAATTTTACAGAGTCAAATTTGGGAAAAAGATTCTAAATTCTCTGCATCAACCAGTTTAAATTGACATTATGCATGGCATGATTGTGAATTAAAGAGATGACGAGAATCAGGGAGTCTCCAAAAATGAGTATCTCCCTGTAGTCCAATAGAAAGGCTATCTGGCATCCTTTTAAGAGGGGCAAATATTATTCATGATTTTTGGATTTGGTACCCAATTTAGTGTTTCCATCATTGGAGTAGAGCACCCCTCTTGATCTTGCTTCTCTCGGGTTGCCTCTAGATGCTCCGTCAAAGAAAAGACAATTTTTGTTTTGACTTTTTCTCCACTTCTCAAAGTCAATTATGGAAATTATTATTTTCCTTCTCTGGTGGTTTTTTGGGAACCTTAGAAGCTTGGTATTGTCTATAAGGGGGGGATCCCCAATCCACTTTATTTCCTTCTTGGTGATAGTGGCATCCAAATTCTTTCCTGAAGCTTTTAGTGTTTCAAGAATAAGGCCTTTGGGCTATCTGACTACTTGGATTGGTGTGGGGAAAGTATTCCTAAAGATAGCTTGGTTCCTGGATAACCAAATCTTCCAGCAGATGTATTTAGGCAGTTCCAACCAGAATTTCTTCCACATTGGCTTGTCTCTCATAGGGGAAGGGTACCTTCTCTTCCATGAAGTGAAGAGTTAAGGGAAGATAGTGTCATTGGGGGCTACAATATGAAGGTATTTGAGGAGGAGTGTCCAAACTTGCAGGGAGAATTTGCACTCCAAAAAGAGGTGGTTGATAGTTTCCAAAGCTTTGCAGCAAAGCAGGCATAAGTGAGGGCCAAGGATGCCTATTTTTGGCCATATTTTCCCTTGTCAGTATTTTTTATGTCCAAGGAGACAAGGAAATCTTTTTTACTTTAGGGAGTCCAACTGGTAGCCATACCATTTTCTAGAGCTTATTCTGGGGTTGGCACTCTCAAATTGAAGAAGCTTATAACCCAATATAGTAGTACATTCTCTAGTCTTCCCCCACCCTCTCATGTCTAGGTAAGAGATCTAAATTGGGGCACGGCCTGAGAGGTGGTTTATGAGTTTTTCCTTGGATTTCGAGAGGGTCAGTAGGAAATCCAAGATGATCCATTTCTCCCAAATTCGATCCACTGACCATCTTGAGGTGTCATATAAAATTTTAGGGTTTTTCCCCATAGTCCAATCTCAGATTCCATCTAGCTCCATGATGTTGTTAAGGGGGGAGTAAAAAAGAATGCTATACGTCCATAACCGGATCTTCTTCCCATTTCCTGGGATCCAGTGGAGTTAAGGTTGGAATATTTCCACTCCTTTTCTACATAGGTTCCATAATGGGGTACCTTTTGGAAGGGTTTGCGTGTCCAAGCATATTATTTGATTGCTCGTGAAGTATTTTTTTCAGATAGTTTGGCTGACCCAGAGGTTTTTTTTGGAAATACTTTGCCAAATAATTTTTCCACCCATTGTCAGGTTTGCTAAATGGGGGTCTCGGATCTACAGGACACCCTCTTTTTTGGGTCTCCTAACCACATTCCAGTTGACAAGGTAGAGCTTATTTTGGTTCCCTTCCCCCCCTCTCCACAAAAATGTTTATAAATACTTCAATATTTTATCTAAAAAAGGATTTTGGAGCTAGTAGAGTGAATGCCTGGTAAATAGGAATGGAGAAGAGTGTAGATTTCATTATCACCAGCTTTCCTAAGTGATTCAGCCAACATCCTACCAGACTGTTGATCTTAGAATTTATTTTATTGTCTGCTTCCTTCCAATGATTTTATTTATGTGTTCCAGATGAAATAGGGAGTCCAAGGTATTTGAAGCTTTCCCACTTGTCAAAGCATTGCAATCCCATCATGCATGAGATTCTAGTGAGTTCCATCTACTCCACATTACAACAATAAATTACACTTTTTTTAAGGTTATTTTCCTTCCTCTGGATGCGCAGAAGGAGTGGAGGCTTCTTTTGAAGGATTTTGCAATGTTTATGGATGCTACGCTGAGGAAGAGGGAGTCATCAGGAAAGAATGATTCATTTATGGGATCGACTACCTAGGTCATTTTTATCCCTAGAAGATTCCCAACCGCCATTTCCATGTGAAATTTTCTTCTTAGTGATTCAACGATCAGAATATAGAGGAACGGGGATAGGAGGCATCCTTTCTTGATCCCTTGAGTCAACTGGAAAAATATGGCAGGCCTTTCATTGACTAGGGGTGCTATGTGTAGTTCCCTAATGCAAGCCTTGATTTTCCTTGTAAACTGGCTGTTGAAACCGAATTTCTCCAAAACTCTGTACATAAATGAGTGGTTGATCCTGTCAAATTTGTTTTCCATGTTCTATAGAATTTTCTCTAGGAGTTCCCTGATGCTATCCTCATCCACGTCTCCTTCCTCAACGAACAATATTTTGAAATGATTGCGCACTTCCTCCTTTAAATGGTCTTGTCGTTTGAAAATATGTCAATATTCCTTTCAAATGTGTTCAATTTGGTTATGATATTATCAGGCCTTAGCTTGTCTATGGAAGTAGGAAGTTTTCCTATCCCCATCCTTTAACCAAGTGCTACGGGATTTGGTTCTCCATTACTCTTCTTCCTTACAGAATGCTTGATCTGTCTCGGATTATTTTTAAACTTCATTATATAGATCAAGAGTCTCTACACTCTTGATTTCCATATCCATTTGGGATTCTACAAGGGTAGATACCATTTCTTTTCTGTCCTCAGTTGGGTTCTTGTTGCTATTTTTTACACACCCCTTTAGATGAACCTTAGTATTCTTGATATTTTGTTCACATACAAAAATTGGGGACTTGGTAAGAAGTTCTTCCCAAGCCTTTCTGACAATCTCAAAGAAGCCAAGGTTGGAGGTCCAATGAGGGCTATACCTAAAGTGGATCGGCCCTAACTTTTCAAGATTTTGGATAGAGAGAAGATTGGGTTTTTGGTATGAAGCGAGGTTAGCTAAGATAAGGGAGTGCATAGTATTCCCATCTAAATGGAGAGAGCATTGGGTTAAGAACCAGGTGTAGCATCATTACCTAGGTTTGATTTCCATGAGTTCCCATTGGAGGATGAGGTCTTTGAGCTAACTCTGAAGCAGTCCCTCCCAAATAAGCCCCCTTTTTTCCCTCTGAGAACCTTACTAGACCCAAGTCCCCGGCTAGTATAATGTTGGGGAGGGAATAGATCTCGATAAATCCTTCTAGATCGTTCAACAATATTTTTTTTCCAAGTAATGCGTAGGTCCATAAAGGTTGAAGAGAGAGAGATTGACCTTCAATGGAAGGTGTTGTAGCTCTTTGAAGATCTAGTGTTTGGTTGAGAAGGAGTTGAAGAGGGAAAATTCATTCTTGTTCCAAAGGGTGGCCAATCTAGCAGAAGCTCCTCTGGCACATCCTCCTTGTTTTTTCCAATTCTCTCTATTGATGCCGAGGATAGCTTCTTCCTCCATTTTTTTTCTCTTTGAGTAGTAGGATATCAGTAGGTTCCATTTTTAACAGATATTTGACTACTTTCACTTTGTTTGGACTACCTAGTTCTCTACAATTCTAAGAGACCAACTTCATTATTTACTCTAGTTATGGTGGAAGGGTCCTCCCTTGTTGATTCTCATCCTAGGATTCTTTGTGAAGGATATTTCCATGGTGGATTGATTTCCTTGCATTTTTTGGCTTTCAGTCTCTTCTTCTCTTAATTATCTATTGGATTTCCTCCCTTGTCTCTTAGCATATTTTTCAAAGGGTTCTTCCTCTCAGGTGGAGATCGCATCCTAGGTTCTTCTCTTGGAAATTTCAGCGTAAGATGGGGATGAGATATGTCTTCTAGTGGGATACATTGAGTGGAAAATTTGTGGGGGTTCAGGCAGTACCTATTGGTATTTTTCGGATGGTTCCTTGGGTATTTCTCCATTCTCCTCTTCTTCCTAGTTTTCCACACCTTCATGGTATTCTTTGTTGTTATCCAAGAGGTTGAAGGGATTTGATGCTCCTTCCACTGGTTTCTGCAGAATATTTGAGTGGCTTGGGTTATATTGAAGTTATGAGTTCGTAGGCTCTTTTTTTCCTTCATTTTCTTTCGATCTAGGTTTGGATTTGCCCCCTACTTTATTTTGGATTGTTTACCAATCGGATTCTTTCCTAGTCTCCATTAGCTCTTCTTCCTTATTTTTTGGACTATCTTGCGTAGTTCCTGTATTCTCTATAGTGTCTGCATTTGAATGGGATTTGATCATAATTGAGCTCTTAGATATGGGAACAGTCTACTAAAGTGAGGTTGATGGCCTCTAGGAGTCCTACTTCTGGATATACCTCTACATAGATATGAGTACATGAGTATTGATTTATCCTTTATGCTACATCTATGAACTTTCCCAAGTTCTTTCCTATTGCCTCCAAGGATTCGTGGTTCCATCAGTGTAGGGGAAGGTGTGGTAGTTTCACCCAGACTGAGACTACAGATGGGACATTTTCTGACGGATCAAAGTTTGGGGTCCATTTTTTGAAGAACATGCCTTGTGGCCCCATAAAGTATGGTCTTTTTCTAAAAATGAGTTCATTGTATTCCTTTATTTTGAAGGCAAAGACGAAGAAACCTTTCCCCACGAAGAAGCTGCTTACTTTCTCCTTAATTAGTGGGTTCCAATTTCTTTTGGTCTAGGCATCTGTTTCCCTTGGTGACGACCACAAACCTATGAACTATTTGAGGAATCCATTTTTGGCAAGGTTTATGGCCATCTTGCAGTATCTAGCCATGGGAATATATACTGATCGGGTCTCTGCAAGATTTTTGACAAACTTTTGTTATCTTGGAGACGTGGTTTTCTTCCAAATTGTCACTAGAAGCTTTTTGGAAAAAATTTGTTGTCTTGGAGACATGGTTTTCTTCCAAATTGGAGTGCGTGGGTCCCTTGCCTCATCGAACGAGCATCAGATCCTCCTCACTCAGCCACAGAAATGTTTTCGAGCCAATCATCCAACTTCTTCAACGTAGCCCATCCTGCTAGCTTGGGTGGTGATTTAGGCCAAGACACGACCATGAACCAATCATCGTGATCAACTTCAATCATATCGTCATCACCAGAACTTGATCATTTATTGGAAATGTTCTTTTTTTTGTAACTAGGGGAATCGACAACTGGTGACGGGCCGGTACTCGCATGACACGGGGTCTGGGGATCCAATCTCACTACCACTATACCCTTGGGTGCATCCACAGGGCCTGAACCATGGTGCATATGTAAATATGAGGGGATTTGAACATGACACCTTCCATTTACAAGAAATTTCAACAATTCCACTTTACCACTTTATTTCCCCCCCCATGGGCGTTTATTGGAAATGTTCTTAACTATCTAAAGTTAGATCTTTTTCAACAGACACTTTTTATTTTTGGGAAAACTTATGAGTTATATGTTTTTGTGGGTGCACCCTTTTAGTGCCTAAATGATGGAATAAAATTATGAAAATTGGTAGACAAATAGTGAACAAATAGTATTGATACATGACTATTTTTCCAAAAAAAAAATATCATTTTAAAATTTTTTATTTTATTTTTCTAAGTGATCAAACCTTGAAAACAGTATGTCAATTGTGGGTGCAATGTTTGAATGTCTTAATGCAATTATTTGGAAACAATATTTTTATAGCATGTAGGGTTGGTGTTCTTTAGTGCACCATACAATTATTTTTCAAAATGGTTAAGAAATGAAAGAGTTATGGACAAAACACTAACATTTTTTTTTATGAGTCAAGGAGTGATGATACAACATAAATAAGAAAAAAATAGAAAAAAAAATATATTCTTGTTAAAAATTACATATTTGGAATCTTAAAAAAAAACTATATTTGTTTCTGAAATTTCATAAAAAATGGAGGTGTGCATCATACTGTAACCAACGGCTAAACACGAGCAGATTGAAATTTTTTATGTAATACTCAATTAGACATATGTTATCATAATCCGAGGCATAGACATGATGAATCTGAAGCAGACACATAGGCATAAGAATGCCACATCAGCATGGGTGGAGGCTCGGCTATAGTGGCCCTAAAAACACTCTCATTTTGTTTAAATTCAAATTTTTCTTCTTTCCAAATATAAATGGGTACACGTTATAGTTATGAAAAACACACACAAGTTTTGTAAGACTATAACTCATGTGTGTTGTGGTAGCCTATAACTTTACATTTGATTGATTATCCAAGTATAACAATAGTTTTGTTATTTATGTCCCCTAACCCCTCTCTTCCCCATAACTATTACTAACCCCCCCTCTTCCTCTCCCTACCTCTAACACTCCCTCCTCTCTCTCCCTAACAAACAACCTCCACATTCGTTCTCTCTCTCTCTCTCTCTCTCTCTCTCTCTCACACACACACA
>LPNX010986525.1:74122-109579 GCA_001517045.1 Pseudotsuga menziesii | reverse complement strand
TATTTACAAAATAATTTGTTTTTTTATAAATTTTGAAATGTAAAAACATGATATACCATTTTTGGAATTAGCATTAATTTCTTTTGCATGGCTATGGTTGAATGACTGTGCCACATTTTTTTTTATATTTTATATTTATAAAAAAATGGTTATGGTTGATTGGCTAGATCACCCTTCCCAAACCTCTTCTAACCTCATTTACAAAACCTTAGCAAGTGTTTTGCCTTGTGAACTATTCAATCAAAGCTCCTTTGGCTCTTTTTATATAAGAATTGAGGGGTTTTCCTAACTAAAACTTCCTCAATACCTAAATGCAAAAATATTTTAATCATGTAAAGATGTAAATCACATTTCACTTGTTAAGGGTAGATATCAATAAAATATTATGGACATTGAATATTATGTTTTTTTTCTTTGTCATTTTTGAAACAAACACTTGAATTGAATATTATGTACTATTTTCTATTACTTTTTTTGGTCCAAAAATGATGTTTTGAGTGAATAAATTGTGTACTCTCCTCCAACACTCTATCCTCCTCATGGTTGGATTGACTAGTGACCCCCATATCCATAATGGTCAGAGATTGAAGACTATCCCCACCAGCATGAGTATTAGAAGGCTAATATGAGTGTGGAATTTCAATGGGTTGGGGCTTGCAATCCACTTTTGTGTCTCTTTCTCCTTTCACCCCCGAGTGTTCTCCTTGATGAGGGAAGTCCAATTTCACATCAAAATTCATCTTCCCCTTCGCCAGGTGTCTAGTCCAATCTTCCAGGAAGTCTAGTCTATCAACCAAACTCATTATGTAATTGTCATCTTCAAGAGTTCTTGCGAAACTTTCATAGATAGTTTGGCTCAAAGAGCCTTCATATACCATAGTGAAGTATGCATCTTGGTTTAATGGGTCCCATATGTGCAAATGGAGACCAACTATCCAAAACCCACTGAAAACATAGAATAAATAGACTGCTCCTAATAATAACTATTGAAAAATATTAAATTTATAATATCGATTAATTGATATGTTATAGATTGTATTTGTTTATAACTTTGTGTACTATGTATATGTAAGTGTATGGGTTTTTAGATGGGGCTGCTCAATAGGAGATTTATGGGGTTGGTATGCACATTATAGTGGATAAAAATCAATTTTCCTCTCTCTATATAAGGCGTGGTACAAGAACAATTACAAGAGTTGAAATTGTTTCCCTTGGAGGATTTTTTATTTTTCACTTTTTAAGGGACTTACAAAAATCCAAGTCTCTGGGGACTCCAGAGTTGCTATTTATTAGGTCAATTGGAGATGCACCCATCAATAATCCATCTTGGAACAATGGAAATTTATGATAAGGGAGCTATAGGGGAAGTTTATCTTCATCAGTATTTTGCATGTTTATAGGAATTTCAATAAAAAAATGGATTACCTATCCAAAATATTCATTGGACTATTAGAAGGCCCGATACACTTTGAAGACTTTGGTTGGGGATTCTAGAGTTACTATTGACTCGGTGAATTGGAGATCCTCCCTTCAATCATCCATCTTGTAGTACTGGTAGTTCAGGATAAGGGAGCTATAGGGGGAGTTTTTCTCCATCATTTTTTTGCATGTTTATAGGAATTTCGATAAAAAAGCGGATTACATGTCCAAAAAATCCATTCGACTGTTAAAGGCTTGATACACTTTGAATACTTCTAGCATAACCAAATGATTTTAAGGGGATCCATTCAAGCATACTATAAGTCAACATATGCAACATATGCAGTTCCTCTATCATTTTTCATTTTTCCTTTAGTAACATTTAAGCTCTTTGGAGGAGTTTTTCTATACTTTGTAAATATTTGTTGTATTAATTGATAGCAAATTTGTAGTGAAGGGGATATGGATATTGGTGGAATGGAGTCTAACCATATCAGATGGTTTTTTTAACCATAATACAGTCAGAGGGTGACTCCAACTCGGGTATGATTATCTTCATTATGTTATGTTTCAACATTGTTTTTTGACAATTTTTGGGTCTAGTTTGTTTATTTTATATGCTTATGAGAACCTCTCTAGAGTAGATATAATATTATGTAAAGTTGTCATTTTGACTATTATCTCTTTAGTTGTTTATTTGATTTACACTATTTAAGAAGCAATTATTTTCTATTGAAAAAAAATTAAGTGTAAATAATTTTAAAATTTGTAAAAGAAAAAAAAATATTTAATCTTTTTTATATATGATTTTGAATAATTTGATATTGATTAATTTCAAATATATATATTTTTTTAAATAATAAAATAATTCGATTTTTTAAAATAAAAAATCAAATTTGAGATATAATAATATAGAGCTTGGTGTATAAAATTTTAATAATTTTACAAAATAACATTCTTTTATTTTTCACACTAATACAATAATATATAAATGATATAAATATTTACATAAAATTTTATACATTTTGTGATAAAATGATATTTTAATATGTATAAATACTAGGAAATACATAATTTATATTAATATATGAATTTGATTAGCTTCATAATGATATTTACAAAATAAAAAGTTTTTTCATATATAAATTTGATTAACTTTATAATAATATTTACAAAATAACTTGTATATTTTATAAATTTTGAAATGTAAAAATATGATATACTATTTTTGGAATTAGTATTAATTGCTTTTGCATGGATATGGTTAAATAACTATGCCACATTTTTTTTTATATTTTATATTTATAAAACAATGGTTATGGTTGAATGGCTAGGTCACCCTTCCCAAACCTCTCATGGCCCAATTTGCAAAACTTGACCTAGTTTGGAAAATGTTAGCAAGTGTTGTGCCTTGTGAACTATTCAATTAAAGCTCATTTGGCTCTTTTTATTGAAGTATTGAGGGGTTTTCCTAGCTAAAACTCCCTCAATACCTGAATACAAAAATATTTTAATCATGTAAATATATAAATGACATTTCACTTGTTAAGGATAGATATCAACGAAATATTAAGGACATTGAATATTATGTTCTGTTTTCCTTGTCATTATTGAAACAAACACTTGAATTGAATATTATGGAAAAAAAATTATTACTTTTTTTAGTCCAAAAATAAAGTTTTCAGTGAATAAATTATGTGCCTCCTCCAACACTCTATCCTCCTCATGGTTGGCTTGACTAATTTTTTTTTCACTTGTTAAGGATAGATATCAATCAAATATTATGGACATTGAATTTTATGTTCTTTTTTCTTTGTCATTATTGAAACAAACACTTGAATTGAATATTATGGATTTTTTTATTACTTTTGTTAGTCCAAAAATAAAGTTTTCAGTGAATAAATTATGTACTCTCCTCCAACACTCTATACTCCTCATGGTTGGCTTGACTAGTGACCCCAATATCCATAATGGGTGGATATTGAAGACTACCCCACTAACATTAGTATTATAAGGATAATATGAGTCTATAATTTCAATGGGTTGAGCCTTGCAGTCCACTTTTATGTCTCTTTCTCCTTTCACCCTTGAGCGTTCTCCTTAAGGAGGGAAGTCTAGGTGCTTGCTATAGATGATTCTAGCTTGTAGCATGTAGAAGATTGTTTATTGAATACCTTTCCAGTGAGCTCTTTGGATAGGGAATTCAGTTTCACATCAAAATTCATATGCCCCTTTGCCAGGTGTCTGGTCCAATATTCCAAGCATTCTAGTCTATCAACAAAACTCATTATTTCAGTGTTAGCTTCAAGAATTCCTACAACACTTTCATAAATATTTTGGATCAAGGGGGATTTTGTATACCATAGTGAAGTATGCATCTTGGTGTATTGGGTCCCACATGTGCAAATGGATCCCAAATCCTCCATAAGATACCCCAGATATTGAATGAGATCCTTCAATTTAGGACATCGAAAATTATTTTTCTTCAAATCCTCCATTATGCTAAAGCGAAAACGAACTTTAGGATGAGCTACACCGGAGAAGCTTGCATTGGCTGTCTCTTTCTAAAACATGATGCACAACATATGACAATGACTTGTGTCGACAGAGTGCTTGCACTTTGTTCTCTTTCTTCTAACAATGGTAGTACCAATAGTTCATCCTCTGATATTGCAATCAATTTGGATATTATAGGAGCCTCAAAGCTCATGCCCATGACATTTTTATAGAATTTCTAGGAACTTAGGATGAGTGTTGATGTTATCGGGATTAGCTTGGGTGTCCTTCTATTGGACGAAGATTAGACTACGAGCAAGTAGATTCATAATTCCTTATAGATGATCGATCATGTTCAAAACTGGAGTGCTAAGTTTGTGGTATGTTTGCACGAGGGTTATGAAGTATCCCAACCTTAATATAATGTTTGCATGATCATGACATGATCATGTTTGGTGCAGTTCATTTAACTAGAATTTTAAAAATTGCTAATTTTGTTGAATTTTTGATGTTAGGTGAAATTATATTTTCATCATATGATGTTTGATGAGGTTGAAACCCCTGTCAAAAATTTTAAAACAATTATATATATATGCATAGAAAGGGAAACATAACGAAATGAAAACTTTTACTCAATAATTTTATATTGTCATTCCAAGTGAACATGTGTCACTACAAAGCAAGTTGGCTCATACCTCAAATAGTGCCATAATCTATAGGAATCCTACAAATCAGTTTGACTTGAACATGATGTATTTTTATACTATTAGGGTTAGGTTTATACATCAATTTTAAGAAAAAAATATGAATTTTAGTGCCATTTGACCAAATTGCGCAGCCCCACATTGGTGTTGTAATATCAGCAAAGATAGGTTGCAAGATAATATTATCACATGTGTATTCACCCTACATCCATTTGATAGCAACTTGTGAGTCACCAGTGACTTGAAACCTTCAAGTTGCACATTTGAGAGTAAGCTTCAGAGCCCTTGACTCAGCTAAATTATTGGATCCTCTACATATCCGTGCCTTAAATTTTAGCCAGAGATGGTTCAATAAGGGTATTGTTCCTCCAACTCCACATAATAACGGGGTCCCTTATCTAGCTCCATGGAACTATAACCAAGCCCCAAACTTGTTTATCACCTCTTCTATGGGGTTTTTTAGAATCTTTACCGGATTGTATTGAATAAAGCTATTGAGAATGCTTGTTGACTATAAAGCGCATTTCAACAGATATATTTATCGACCCTTGATTAAATTTGGGTTTTGGAATAAACCATACTCCCCAAGATATAATGAAAACTTTAAGACATTCTAATATTGTACCAACACTCAAAAAATTATTTCAACCTGTTAAACATCTAATTTCTTCAAAACTTGTTTAGTGTGAAAGAACAAAAAATGAGCTGGTGAATAATATTTTCTTCACTTTGTTTGCAAAATGGATACCACCTGGCCCCATTTTTGTTCATCTTTTGCAAGTTATCCCATGTAAGCAACCTTGTTATTGAGTGACAAGAAATGTTTTAAAACTTGGACTCCGACATAGAATAGATCGAGGGTCAACTCAGACTCAAGAAAATTTGAATGTAATGAATCGGTTTACTAAAACATACATAGAATATAAAAAAAATTATGGAAAATTTTAAAAGATTCCAAAGAATTAGAGATAAAATATGAGAATTTTGTTCATGTATTTACCATGTGAGGGTGGATATATCAAAAAGACACTGAGTGCAATACCAATATGAAATGTAGTAAAATCAAAATGTGATAACAAGAAGTGAAATGTTGGAAATTATGTGATTTTTCCAAAAACATCTATGCTATGGTGGGTAGAGGGGATGATATTGCAAAGGAGAGAAATCACATATGCATGTAGAGGTGATCTATGCCATGTCAGATATCTTGGTTGGGCATATGAAGGATGAAAGGTATGCACCCAACATGAACTTTCTATTATAAGATGTGGACAAATATTATAAAGGACTTGTTCTCTATGGCATAGTGATAAGCTTGCTAATTTTGCGCAGATTATAAATACATTCCCAGGGAGGATATATATTTAGGTGATAAATAACCTTCACATTTCTGGTGATTTCCATAATGCCACCATCGTTATCTCCATATTTGTAGGGCGTGAATTTTTTGTTAGAGATACCAATCACTTCTGTTACCACTCAAACTAGCACTCCTTTCAAAGAATATTAATCATGTATTGTGGTAGTGATGGTAAGCATACGAGATGGGATAGATCCAATGTCACCACAAACTAAATCCCCAACTTATTTGAGTAACTCCTAAAGCCAAGGCAGAGTCCCTAATGGAGGAATGACATGTGCAAAGGTCAACACACTTGCAAATACCCTTCACCAAGCCTTATGCTAATGTCAGATCCCTCTATGGAGTAACCTTTGAATAATAAAGGCATGAAAGGAGCTAATTCAATCTACCAATCAGTATTAATAAATATCACCACTTCAATACACTTCACAAATCGCAAGGTGGGGTTTCACATTTCCCAAGGAACCACCTAAGAAAAGTCTGATATGAAGGAGAGATTATCAAGCGAACTAGGGCACACTTGATGGTCCAATAAGAAATACAAAAACCCTAATTTAAGCATTTTCATGTTTCCCAATGCACTATGTCAAAGTGGGACTCCCTCAAAGATTAATGGATAAATCCACTAGGGAGAATTCGATGGTGGGGCCATAATTATTAAATTGCAAATATTTTTTGTTTTTTTTTAAATTATCTAAATTTTTAGGGTTTTTCAAACAAAATTATACTATTTAGGTTTTTTCAATATATAAAAATGCATGTGAAATAAAAAAAGGCATGTAAATTGATAAAAGAGAGATGGATTTGTCGAAAAATAGGGCATGTGATTCTTGTCTCAATCCCCATGGCATCGAGATATTGATACCAGTGTCCCTCTCTTAGAATGGATTTAAATACTTGCAATTAGGGCATCAACTAACAACCACAAAAATTTGGTAGAAGAGCCTAACTAGGGAAACTGAATAATTCCAAGGCCTAATAATAATGGAGAGCTCTTATGAAAGGAAGGTCTCCTCATGCAAGGTTAACAAAATAAAAACAAGAAACCCTAACACTTTAGGATAATGCACCATAAAAGTACCATTAAACTAGGTTATAAGTATAACTTACCAACATTTAACAAAGACAAGAAAGATAGTTCCTTCAATCACCTTTGTGCTTGAGTTACTGCAACCATTCTTTAGCATCAACCAATAGCATGTGTAAAAGAAACCATGTAACTTCATCGAATTAACCTTCAAGAAAGAAAGATCATCCAAGTAGAGTTGGGATAGTATCAAGAGCTCCAATAAACCAAGAGAAATAGAAAATATCTCATAATGAGTGCACATCTTATTATGTTTTTATAATGATAGGGAGGCACTATTTATATAAGACTAGCCTCGCCTCATTTTAAGTTATTATCCTATAAGATAATGTGAAAATATAACATTTGGTATGGTCACCCACAATTTGGGGGATGAACCACTCATAAAAACATAAACATAATAATAACAATGCAATTAGGCTACACCAAGTGCTAGGTGTTCCAAAATGAGGACACCATTCCCCAACTAACCTAAACAGATACGTTCCCTCAACACCCTCCTTCATTATCCTTGTAGGATTCTTCTATAAGGAATTTGTAGGGAACACTACCCATCGGAGGGGTTTTATATCACAAAATAGTTCCAAGTGAGTAAATAAGGTGTGTTAGATAGGGAACACAACCCTTTACAAAGTGATATCACCTTTTACATGGAAAATAAATGAGTGTGGTCATGTGTCTAATTGATCTCCCCCCCAAGGGATATAACCCCTATATGAAGAGAACCTCCTATAAGTGGAAATCAAGAGGACTAACCATGACATGAGTAGGGGAATTTATCCCTAAATCAATACTCTACTCAAAAAATCATCCTTTACACAGAAAAAATTAACCCCTCACTCTATTGGATATGTAGGGAATGTTGTAGATACTGTGAACCGTAATAGTTGGCTCCAATTGTGGGTCATTCGCTCTCATCGGGAGTGTATGAAAACCCCCTAGAATATTCTGGGTACTTGTAGACCTACACACACATCTAACAAAAAGACATTAAATGCATTGGAGGTAGACACTTATGTCCTGCCTTGTTTAAAATGAAATGTAGTAAAATCAAAATGTGATAACAATAAGTGAAATGAATAGGAAATAGTAAATTTTGAACTTAAAGGAAACTATACCTACCTACCCTAATTATGATAATAAAAAAAAGGGTAAAGTGAAACCATACAACCAATATAACCACCTAAGAATATTTCCATATTTTGTTCCTGTGTCTTTGGAAACAATCCAAGACAAAACCACATCAAGGATGAGCTAAGTACATGCCATTATCTTCATCAGAATAGAACTAGAATGATGGAAAAACCTTGGAAACTATAATCCTTAAAAAAATTTCCATGGAGGATGGTTACTTTTGCAAGATTTACCTATCCATGCTTGTATTGGGATCAAGTATAAATTGTCCCCATCATATATATTTTTTTGTAAAATGTGTCTGTATGGAATAGGTCATCTGATTTTCAACACTAGGAACCAGTTTCCAAGATAAGGCCTGGAAATTTTCTGGAGAATCTTTGAGGATCAACTGTAATATATACCTGTATTTGTTCAAACATTATTTTGGACATGTAAACACTTCCTTGAACTTTATAATAATCATCTCACTATCAATAATATTTAAAATATTGAAATGACTCATACCTTTAACTTTTAAGCGAAAAGATAAATAACAAATATCATGGTAAGGAGAAGTAAATACTATATTTTCCTACTTACCTACTTCGGTTTTGTTGAAATGCATCATTTAAAACTTACTAGTATTGGATAGAAATGATTTCTTATCATCTGCAACACTCCTTGAGAGATATCACTAGGAATAATAATCATGTCCCACCCTAGGAGATGGTAAACTCATTAGCTCAATATTTGCAAAGGAAGTCTCTGTATGAAATCCTACACCGTCCTTGATGTTGGGTGAGAAAAGATTAACTAAATCATGAGAGATATCATCATAGATTGGTTTCTCAAATACTTTCAACCTTTCATTTTGATTTTTACAGGTAAAATATATATAGTTATCACCTTGAATAGAAACAAGAATCAAATCACGAGGTGCTTCATAATCAAAATAAACTAAGAAAGGGTTGACCCAATCATCATGAATGGATGACCAGGATGGTTGAACCAGAGTATGAGAGATATGAAAGGTATGTCCTCCCAGGTCTTCAAGATTTACATTTCTCTCACTGGAAGACTCATATAAGGTCTCTCCATCATCATCATGTGCATTATCATATCTGTGGAAAGCATCGTTAATAACAATAATATCCTCAAACCTATTATCTTCAACAAACCCACTTTAATTGATTATGTATTCAATATACTTCCTAAATGGGATTAATACTTCTTCATATTGATTCAAATCTGTATAAAAATCTGGCTCACTTGATCTATACTAAATGTTTCTTCTTCCATGAATGGCACTAAAGGATCATGGACTTATTCTTTAAAATATGCGCAACTAGAGGGATTAGAATCAATATTTTTAGGTCTTGAAGAATCATATATTGGTGGACCCATGAACTTCCAATAATCATCATCTCCAAGGATCTTATTATTTTCCTCCAATAGGCCCAATATATCATAAGAAGCTGGACATGAGGGTAAGGAGAACTCACTATTTCCTCAGTGTTCTTCAATTTCTTCAACTAGGGATTCTTGGTCTTCATTTTTTTCAGCACAATCATGTTCATTTTCAAAATAATGTTTCCTTTTAGGCATATGACCTAGGATGTAATTGACAAGATCCTAAACAACAATTTTTGCAAGCAAGGCTTATGAGGCTTGATCTTCAGCATTAACTTCTTCAACAAGGGTTGATTCGTGATATTCTAATATCTACTCAATAAGATCCACATGTTATTCCTTCTTGAGTAAGCCCTTTGTGTATTGGACATGATGCTACCATCTCCTATATTTTTTCAGACACCAATAGCTACAAAATGTCTCTATCAATTCTGCAAAAGATGATATTTTTCCTTTGGCTAGGATTTCAAACCAAGAATGGTCCTTTCCTTCTAGGTGAAGGAAAAATAACCTCATGTAGACATATTCTTCCTTAATACTATGTTCTATAGCCAATAACATAAAATTCTCGACATGGTCCTCAAAATCATCATCATAATCACAAAAAGAAGACTATAATGCTATTGGTAACTTATCTGAATACCCTGATAGGTTTGATAAATAAAGAGGAGAAAAACAAACTTCCATTTCTACAACAGCTGGTAGATCAGAGTCTTCAAGATTCAAACCTAAAGTGTCCTCTTTGATTTCTTCATCATGGATGTTCTCTTGGCTCTTTCCCTATATATTGTCATTCAAATCCTTCCTCACATATTCATCCATATTGAGTTCCCGATATTTGTTGAATGCCTCGACCAAATTCCCAAGTGAGGAAAACCACTTAGGAGGGATATCTTTATACCAGCCTCTAACATATTGATTATTTCCCAAATCAAGAAAAAATGAATTCATTCTAACATCCTCATGAATAATATTGGATTTCACGAGAAATCCCTTGAACATCAATATATGCACTGATCATGCATACTCATAATTTCGAAGGATCACTTTCCCATCATTATCATTATCCAACTGATGTGGATATCCCAAAATGCATAATAAATCCAATGCATCAAACCAACGATGGTACATCCATGACTCATCAAAGGATGCCATATCATCTTCTAAGGTTTCCTTGAATTGCACTTTTTGTTGAATTTTTATCAATGGAGTAACCAGATAGGACCTGCAAGGCTGGACTTAAAAAATATCCTATAAAAGTATAAAGAAAGCTCTTACATATTATATCATCCTAGTCCTTGTAGGGTACCTCTTCTTTATTATCTTCAGTTGGAGACACCAAGAGAGACCTGTCAAGTTATATCAACAAATCTCACTTAAGTGTAAAATAAGAATGTACTTGAACCACACAATAGATGTTGGGTGTATATTAAAAATTCAACCTGGGAATATGTCTTCAATGGAATGTTGTCACTTTCCCTTTGAGTCCCCGACAACGACACCAAAAGTGTTACCACTCAAACTAGCAATCCTTTCAAAACATATTAAGTATTCCTTGTGATAGTGATGGTAAGCATATAAGAGGGGATAGATACAATGTCAACATAACCTAGCTCCTCAACTTCTTTGAGTAACTCCTACACCCAAGGGAGAGTCCCTAATGGAAGAAAGATGCATGTAGAAACTAACATGCTTGCAAATACCCTTCCAAAATACTTATGGCTAAGATCAATGCCCTATATGGAGTCAACAATGCATAAAAAGACACATGAAAGGAGTTAATTCAATCTACCAATCAATGTCAATAAATATCACCACTTCAATACACTTCACAAAACCCAAGGCAGGATTCCACACTTCCCAAGGCACCATCTCAAAAAAATTACACTTTGAAGGGAAGATGATGAAGTGACCTAGGGTGCACTTGATGTTCTAATGAAAGATACAAAAACTCTTCAAAAATCCTAATTTAAGAAATTTCATCTTTCCCAATGCAATAGGTTAAAGTGGGACACCCTCCAAGATTTGCAAATAAATCCATTAGGGTGAATTTGATGGGTGGACCAGAATGATCATATTGCAAATATTTTTTGTGTTTTTTGAAATTATCTAAGTTATTAGGGTTTTCCCAACAATATTAGTTTTTAGGATTTTTCAATATATAAAAATTCATGTGAAATAAAAGGCATGCAAATTGATAAAAGAGAGACAAATTTGTTGAAAATATAAGTCATATGATTATTGTCTCAATCCCTAGGGTATTCAAATATCGATCCTAATTCAGGCAAGTGAAGAAGTCCAAGGCCCGATAACAATGGAGCGCTCCTATGGAAGGAAGCTATCCTTGTGCAAGTTTAAAAACTATGAGCAAGAATCCCGAACACTTTAAGTTAATGCACACTCACACTAGAACATTGGGTCGGTTGCTATAGACTGAGACATTGCAACTTCGAGCAAGTCAGGTAACCAACAATCGGCCTAATAGAGACAAGACATTTCCATGTAATTGTTACGATGAGGGAATAAAAAGATAGTAAGCATGTAGTTATGCTCTATGATTTAGGGGAGTATCTAGCATCAAGTCTTCATCAAGGAGATCAATAAAACTAGTGGGTTACTACTTTGTGAAACATATATATCCAAGCAATTCCCTACAAAGCCCCAAGAAATCCAAGGAGATAAGGCCAACCATGTCCCTAGGAGCAGGAATTGAAGCAATGGATATGTTGGAATACATAGTCAATTACTATAGTTGGATTAAAAGTACATCATAGTAGAGTCACGGGTTGGTGAAATCCATTTCCAAAATGAGATTTAGTTTCCTTTTGTTGTAGTTCGTTAACAAGATCCCGATGGAAGTTTAGTCGATGCTCAAAATTTATATCCACTTTCATCAAAGCAGAACTCATGATCTCTAATATTGCCTAAAAATTGTAATACTACAAAGTTTCATCCTAAGATCTAACTGGTTTATTACTCAGAGGACTCTCTGTCTGAGGATCATGCTTCCACATACCTTTCTATTGAATACCTAGTGGAGAGGATATAAAGGTATTTGGGTAGAAAGGGTGTAAAAAATTCTCTAAATATCCAACCTTTGGAGAAGTGGATTAGAGGTCATGAACCTATCTTGTCAGACGTCCACACGAGAGGGACCATTTTTTATGGGTCTAGTCATAACAAAGGTAGTAATGGATATTTTGATTCACCATCCATGTCATTGGAAGTGGGGGTATACCATGTGAATGATTTTATATCTTAGAAGGTTTCATCAGCACGTATATTTTCTACCCTTAGAGGTCTCTTGCAGTCCATTATGTTCTAAAACCATCACTAGATCGGGTAGTTGTGAGGTAAATGTTAGAGGGGAGGGTTTAGGGTTTATTGGAGAATGTTTGAAGCTTTAAAATTTGCAAAGTTTTATTTCAAATCCATCCATGGAAGGTTTATGGAGGAAGAAGAGAAGAGTGATTAACTCAAGAGGAGGATGAATCTTCCTGGTTGTTGGGGAGGACTTCCATGTAAATGAGATCATGGATTTGGAAGGGTGAAGACTTGTATGGAAGTTCTATGGACGTAGGGATTCGATAGTGTCATTGAATGAGTGGATTCAAAAGGAATGAGCTCTTATTATAGAGTACGGGCCTATGATCTATAAAATGGAAAAAGTTTTGTTGGAATTTATATTTCAAGACGAGGAGAACACAATTACGATTCTGAAAGGATATTGGTTTATGGAAAAATATTTATTGTCCACTAAACCTTAGCACTTGCATGGGAGGAGTTTTCATCAAACACCCTAGTGTTGGTTAAGCTCCCCATTTTTCCTATCGAGTTTTGGATGGAGAGAATTTTAAAGGCAATCGGTGATACCCTTGGTAATTTTATTATATATGATTAAAATTATAAAACAATCTCATCAAGAACTATTACACGCATTCGTGTAGATATGGATATGAGTTAGATTTTAATTGAGTCTATAAATTTGGTGGTCAAAGGTAGATATTGCACAGTTACTAGACTATTTTAATATACTCGTTCATTACACATAATTCCTCTAGTATGGGCATATTATGCAATACTGTGAAAAATAATTTATAAATCAAGTATGGAGACAAAAGGAATTATGGGGAGATGATGGAGAGGATAATAATTTTGATCATCTATAGTCCAGTCCAGTGGATTATGTAGTTCATTATGGGCTAGGAATGCGAGGTATTAGAGGTGACCAGACAAAGATGGGGGAGTTACCATCCCAGGAGGAAATAAAGATCATGTTAACTAGGGATATCTCCACCCCACTAATTGTATGTTCACAACAGTTGGAGGGTGTAAAGGAGGTATTTTTGGATACTTTGGTGCTTTGGACTTCTCACCTGGTGCAACTAGAAACCTTATGGAACAAAGGATTTTATACATATCTTTCTTCGGGTAAGTTTCCTACTACTACTTATTCTTATAATATGCCCAGTTTTGTTTCAAATAGCCCTTCAAGGTATGAGGAAAGTACTTATTCCCATTGCTCTAGACTTATTAAACTTGATAATTCTAGCACATTATAGGATGGTCACAATTCCATTTGTGTAGGGGAGGGTGAATTCTCATTTGGGTTCAACCTTAAACCCCTTCCATTAATCTTGCTTTTTCTCTTTCCAAGGCAGCCCATTCTTGGTTCCTCCACCCCCCCGCCTTCTCAAGGAGGAAGGCATTACCATATAATACCTAGGAATAATTATCATTATACCTTGTTCTTCAAGGGGTTTGTTTTTTATGTCCAAAGGGAAATTTGGAATTTGAAGGATGACAAAAAATAAACCCCAAAACATGCACAAGAAAAAATTGTTAAGGAGGTCAGGTAACTAGAGACTCATTTCATGGGTACTTAGAGCAAGAACAACCCCTAATAGGGTTTACACCAATTAAAATCATGTTCGTTAATATACTTGGCCTAGTGGGGTAGGATATAAAATATCCCTCAAGAGACTGGTGCACTTGGATAATCTTGATGTTATTATGATTCAAGAAACCATGGATAAAGGAGACCTCGCTCAGTCATTACCGATTGGAGATCCTTTTTCCCCCCTCATGTTTTGCTTTCTCCCAAGGGAGGTTATGAGCACAGATAGACTATGGTAATAACAAGCTAACTTACTTACTTGCCACCAGGCCTTACTTGGTCGCAATGTCCATTGTCCTTTACATATATCTACAAACCGATTTACTATCTTGAAAGAATGAATCAATCCCTTCGCCTTCTAGATTCATCCTTCCACTCAGTTGGTAATACCGATACCAGACTGGAAGACTCAACCCCGGTAGATTCTTACAAGTGTGATTGGAGAGATACCTATCTAGGCAAGTCAATATTGATTCCCTAGGAAATCCATAACATAAAGGTTTCATAGTAACATTATTTAGGATGGAAGGCTAATTCATATATTTAGGGAATGTTTGACTAATAATAGTCCTTTCAGTCTAATTCATCTATTTAGAAAAGGAAGTACAACATTTCATAGTCCTTTTAGACCAATTAATTCATATTGGGAGGAATTCTTGTTTATCACTAACGTTCCCTAACCAGTCACTCACTTCTGCTCATTAGACATGCTATCTATTCACCATTGTTTGTGGGGAAGGAAAGAGGAATCACTCATTGGTGCTCTCGGGCTAGGATGGTAGTTTCAGATACTCCTCTACTACATGTCCAATCAATAACTCCATCCATTTGTTATCACTCATGGGGAAAAACCACATTGATGTCATTCATGAGGAAGAAAGACCACATAATCTATCCATTAGTAAGTAATTTCCTCCCCTTTGTTGTTGAAATAAGCATTCCCAACGAAGTAAAAAGAAGGAAAATAAGCCTACAGGCCTACTCTGTAGGTAATTGAACCAGATTATTGCATCTTCACCCAAGTATATTTAGTAGAGGAAAGAGAGAAGGAAAGGTTGGTACTAAAAGAATCTGACTTATTTGGAAGATATATTGATTGGTCAGTTAGGTCAATTTAGTTCAATTAATCCAGTAAGTAATGTTCTTTTAATATTTTAGGGAATTCGTTGTATCCCTTTTGGTTTGTCTCATTCCTTATATAATAGGAATTAGTATTAAATCCAAGAAAATATTTGTAATTAGAGCGCTTTTCCCAACTTTAGTGACAGATGTAAATCCTTGGTGAAAAGTATAAAGAGGTGGGTAAAAGGACTAACTAAAGTTGTGAAAAGTACTAATAGGGCTGAAGATGAGCATAACACAACATCAAGATTATCTGGCTAGTTTAAAGGGAGAAGTAATATCAAATAAGGGAGACTCTTAGTAATAGAAGAATAGGTGGGGAAGTAGGAGATCGGAGGGGGGATGAAAAATATGGTAAAGATATCCCATACAGTAATAAAAGAAATGGTAACCATAAACCCAACTGTATAGAATAAATCACTTCAGGAAATACTTTGTGTTGTTATAATCCACTATAATCCAAATTAGGCTACATATTAAGCAGGATTGAGGTGGAGATAAGCAATGAGGCTACATGTTGAACTGCATGTCCTAATCCTTTACCATAGTGAGAGATATCATAAAGAGTGCATGATTAATTAATTACTCAATAGAACAAATAGGAAGGAGATAAATACTTAGTAGGAGGGTGGGATATAAATTAGGTGGAGGGAAGGGCAATGAATGCTTCTATGCTTCCTTACTAGAATTTTTATTTGGAATAACTAGAGACAATGCTTGCTTAGTATCGAATAAACTAGTCTGTTTATTCCTCATTTATTATTATTTCTCCTATCACTTATTCTTTCTCTTACTCCTCTCTATCTCACAGATCCTGTATTTGGAAGTGGTGTTCTAGTTACCATCAAATTGGAAAGTGAAATATACCTGAATGAGAGGTTGAAATGTTTCTTTAAAATAAAAATAAAATCCTTAAATAAGTGGGCTACTCCCTGAAATGCCCGCTCATCCGTTGTTGGGGCCAACTCGCTTGTTTTGTGAACCTCTACTATATTTGAAATTTCTTTTGTAGGTATAAGTGAGAACGTAAAGGTGAATGAGTAAACTAAGTATGATATTGACCAAATTGAACAACTGTATGGGGTCAAGATAAATCACGTTGTTAATTACATTACAGGCACGGCCTTGTATATATTGTCTCCATAAGTAAAATACCTTATTGCCATCATATATATTAGTAAAGACATGATGCCCCCAAGTGTTTATGCCTTTTCAACATCGTAGTGTGATTCATATCTTCAACAATAAAGTTTCAATAGAGTGTGTAGTCTCTTTCTCACGGTGCATGTACATACCCCTCTCACCATAGTAATAGAAATGAAAGTAGGAGCTTCCAACTCGTATACATGAAAGGATAAACGTGGATTGACAAAAAAGAATTAAATGAAGCTAGGAAATTCTCTTTAGATTGAACGATTGTACCCAACTCAAATGAATTCGAGAATTAAACATAAAATAATTGCTCTATATTAAAAGAGTTGTTATATCTCATTGCCTTTTTCCCTTGACTCTTCCTACACATTTTTACTCTCCTTTCTTTATTTATTTTCAAAAGAACTACATTAGGATCCAATAGTCGAAGAACATCACCTACCCTTTCAGGATCCTTCTTATCCACTTGTTGAGGTTCTGAATAGTTCAGGATCCTTGCCATCCACTTTTTGAGGTGCGAAACATTCGAGAAAGAGACAAATCAACACAATAAAGGTGTTTGACAAGGTATATGTGAAGCTCATTCTATCCTTCTGTACATCTCTATTATGAGTAAATTCCCATGATAAAGGGAAAAATTCATGGCTTGTAATTCGATGTAATTGTTTAACATGATAATCCTCTCCTGAATAACGAACAAGTTATTTTAATCCTGTGAATATCGTGTTCTGTTTTTCATTATTTCCCATCCATTAAGCACCATTAATCTAGGTTAGAAGTATTACTTACCAACATTTAACAAAGATGAGAAATACAGTGCCTTAGGTCACCTTTGTGCTTGAGTCATCACAACCATTTTTTAGCATCAACCAATAGCATGTATAAAAGAAACCCTAAAAATTCATCAAGTTAACCTTTGAGTAATAAAGATCATCCAAAAAGAGGTGTGCATAGCATCAAGAGCTCCAATAAACCAAGAGAAATAGAAAAATAGCTGATAATGGACCCATATTTTTTTGTGTTTTTATGATAGGAGGGAGAATCAATTTATATAAGGCTAGCCTCACCTAGTTTTAAGTTATAATACTATCAGATAATGTGAAAATATAACATTTGGCTTGATCACCCACAATTTGGGGGCTAAACCACTCATAACAACATACAAATAATACTAATAATGAAATTAGGCTACACCAAGTGCTAGGTGTTCCAAAAGGAGGGCGTTATGCCCCAACTAACCCCAACATATGTGTTCCCTAAACATCCTCCATTATTGTCCTTGAATGATTCTTCAGTAAGGAAGTGCAATTTGTGAGTAACACAACCCAGGGGAGGGGTTTTATATCACAAAACAATTCCAAGTGAGTAAATAAGGTGTTCTAGATAGGGTACACAACCCTTTACAAAGTATTATCATCTTTTACATGTAAACTAAATGAGTGTGGTCATGCATGCAAGTGATTATCCCCCTAAGGGAACCAACACCGATAGGGAGAGAACCTCCTAGAAGTGGAAATCAAGAGGACCATCCATGACATGATTAGGGGTATTTAGCCCCAAATAAACACTCTTCTAAAAACTTGGCCTTTATATAGCAAAAAATAACCCCTCACTCTATTGAATCTAGAGCGAATGTTGCAAATAATCTAAGTTGTAACAAGTTCCATCATTTTAGGGATGGAATTTTCTTGTTGATATTACTCATGATGATCATTCAAAAGGATGATTATTTGAGCTAGATATTAGCCATAATTTGTATCTAGGTTTCTTGGAGCTCATCAATGGTGGAAGGGAAGGCCATCCTAATCAGTCAAGTTGGGTGCATGCTACTTAGAGGTATAGGGGCCATCAGAATCGAAGGTAATGAGAGGAGGTTAGTTATATCACATTGAGGTTTAAGGGAGCCATTGAAGTAAAGCAAAAAACATGTGACTAGAAATCCCACAAAGAACAAATGCTATGCCATTATGTGCAATTAAAAAAAAAATGGTTGCATTGGTGAAGTACAAAGGAACAACTGCAAATAAATTAAGGAACATGGTGCAATTCAAATTTCTTGGGAGATCACAACTTTCCATTACTTACTTGAGATATGGAAAACTGTGGATTGTAGAATGAGGGGAAAATCAACATTCCATTGGTTTCTTAGTCTTACTAATAAATAAAAGGTGATATAAAGGGATAGCAAGTAGAATGGGAAGTGGGTGAAAGTGAAAACAACATTATTCCATATACAACAAAGAATATTTAGTCCTTTGAGATAAAGGTCTTACAATAAAAACAAATATTATAATTAAACATAGAGGAATCTAAAATGGCCTCCCTATAAAAGAAATTACAACCATTTTGATATACTACATGGATTATGTCTAGATGTATTTCATTTCATGTATATGGTACAATAAATTACTTATCTCATATCAATTTCCATATGCTAACTAGTAAATACAATGCAGTGGAGGGACCGGGGTCTTGTGGACTAGAAGTGGCACCCTCTTATCCATTATTTCTATATTTAGATTGTAATTATTTTCTTAGGGAAGGCAACACAAAATGCATTAAGTTTCTGGCCAAATCAACGTGCAATAAGAAATACATTTACGATGCCCTCCAAGTCACTGTGCAAAAAGAATTGCATTAACGATGCCCTCAAAGTCATTGGGAAGTTGCTTCCAGAGTGGGGTATTTTGTTCTTTTGGCTTGTAAATTGGTTATTTTCATGGATTCATTAGATATATGTATAGTTATTATGTGACTACAAAATCTCCAAGATTCAAGATGGAGCAGAGAAAGAAGATAATTCCATGCTCTACAACCACAGAGAAAATATGGATTGCTTTTGTGTTGTATTAATTCAAGCTTTAACACATTCATCAAGAATTCCAAGAAGCTCTCTGTTTCCAAGTATCTCAACAATGACACTAAGTGCATGGTCTATAATAATGCTTTGTTAGGGAATTGGTACTAAAACATGGAGGGGTATATCAAGCAAGTGTTGCTTAATCAATTGTATGCAAAGAAACATAATATTCTCAAAACAATTGGGGATAATGTTTTAGATCTCCATTCTTACCCTTGGTTCAAAGTTGGAGCTGCAAGTTTTCACAACTATGATTGTTTGGTAAGGATAAATGCCAAATTTTATTGCAACAATGATTGTAGTATGTAGTAATCAAAGTGGAAAAGGAAGGAAGATAGCTTGTTGACTTGATAGCCATAGGAATCATAAGACATGGGTAGAACCCCCAAAAAGGGAAGAAATAATTTAACCTAACTCTCCTCGTTCTTCTCATATTGCATGCATTGATGTTTGACTAAAGAGCATGTGCATGTTGTTTAATGCATATTTGATAAGTATGCGTGTGATTATGTTTGATTGTGCTCATGTTGGTAAGAGTTCATAGTTCAACCACAGTTCAACATGATGACTTAATTGGTAAATGTCAAGTATAAAAAAGGAAAACATTTATGCTTTAGCATGAAAATGTTGAAATGTCACATAGATAGTTTTTTAAATAATGATATGATAACATGTGTAACAATGGGTGACATTGTAAATTTGATGTGATTAAAATAAAATTATTGTGTGCTAGAGAAAGAAGAAGCAAGTTGATGAAATTGTTGCATAGAAATCAACAAGATCAATAGTTTTTCATAAGAAATATTTGATAAAGGAATGTGAGAAACCCTACAAGGTTGGTGTTGGTTAGGTAACCTTGGAAATATGATTTCCAAACTAAAAAGGTAATATTTTTACACCCAAAAACGAAATTAATCTAGGTAAGAATTTTCCTTTTTTTGATTGATAATTGATTATGTGATCATGGTCGAGAAAGTAAATATTATACTCTTTATGCATGTGAATGAGTTCATAATTGAATTTTTTCATTATGGTTTTCATTTTGAAAGTTTTTTTTTATAATGCCATGGTAAATTGGAAAGTAACCCTGGAGCACTGCATAGGTACCCATACCCTTCTAGTGTCTACCCCCATATGTATCTATTTAAGGGTAAACAAATATATTTTCAATTATTTCTCAAGAAAAGTAAAATAGGTTTCAATGGTTCTAACCTCCTATTTCGAGTGAGTAACTACCCCAACTTATTTAACTACCTATTTAAAAGTATAAAAGAGGCTTAAGAGAAGAAGAAAGGGGGAGGAGATACACAATCATCGTCTTATTGTCATTTTTCTCTTGGAATCCATAAACCCTAATCCTATATATGCAAGCTTTTCCCACATCTGGAAATCTACATTTTCATCAGCCTTCATTCTTTATCTAGTCAAAAAATCATTGTATTGGTTTCTTGGAATTTCCCTAATGGAAGAACGAAGAAGAGTTGCAAGTGTATGGATCGGGTGGAGGGACCCAGACTCTAGTTTTAGAACAATGTTGCAATAGGTTACATCTGAAATGATGATTGTATTTGTTGTTCTTATTTATAAAGATCTATCTTTTTTGTCCAAATTATTGTGTTAATTTTGTGTACTTTGATCATAAAACCCTAGTTATTTAATGCATCAATTTGAACATTTTCAATCTTATATATATATGTATTAGTAGCCATCTACTATTGTCCTTTTGTTTCCATCTTGTTTATAGGTAACTGAGGGAGCATCGGGACAAAGGGATTCAATATGTGAAACTTCATCAAATGTTGCACCACATGCTAGTTACTTGATCTTCTAGTTCAATTATATGTTGGCTATAAATTTGTGATTGATTTTCTTTGTTTTGGGACTGAGGGTTATCTTTAGGGTATTTATATGTGGTGGTTATAACCCAAATCCATTAGGGGACTTTTCCCAGAGACAAGTGATGTATTGAGATGTATGCAAGTGTTGATGTTCATTTTTATATATGATCATTGATGTGTTATGTTTAAGTGCATGTATTCATATCCTGATGTATATGGTGTTCTGTTAAAAATTCCAAGTATGGGTGATAACATGGAAAAAAAAACTTAACGAATGTGTGTGATAAACAAACAGGTGAAGAAAAAGATCAGAGTAAAGGAAGGATGATCGGGGATGGGTGAAATAATCAACTCAACTAACATAATGCACCAATTGCCTAGGTATCATCAGAGATATTAATGACAAAAATGTAGTTATGAGTTGAAATATACCTTATTTCATTGTATTGAAGGAATTATGTACATATTCCTTTTTAGCCATGATATTATATCATGTTTATGATATGCTATGTTGTTGAATGCTTCCTAAGAGGGTTATATGGAAGTAGTGAACCTGATGGTAATAATGAATGTGAACATGCATTCTGTTAGAATAATCAACCCATAGTTACCTACATTAGACATTAATTTAATTTTGTTTTTCCTTATTACCTAGATTCATAGATTCCATTCTATGCTAGTTGCCCTCTAAATGTCCTAAAAGTCAACACTTGCTAAAATTGAGTCATCGAGTGCTTGGGAAGAATCATGGAAACCAATTTTAGCATGTCTTGTTTATTCTGGATTCTCTAAAGCGTGTATCTTCTTTTTCTCAAAAGTTTCCTTGCTTTATAGCTATTTTAAGGCAAAAGGAAAATCTAGTCTAGGTGTAGTTGCCTTGTTTTTTGGCCACATCATCCTCCCTCCTTTTATTTAAGTAAAATCATGTATGAGTTTTCTTTCTATCCCTATTTAGCTTTCCCACTTGACTTAGAAAATTCCTGAGCATCTTCATAGATTTGTAAATTGCTTTAAGCACATATGGGGGATTTGACTAGATTTGGTAAGACTCATTTTTTACTATTTCGAATGGAATCCTTATTCATTAGAAACTCTCATGTAATTATATATTACATCATCCTATTACTTCACAAGGTTGTCTATTGTACACTTAATCAATACAAATTAGTGTTATGCGCCAATTTCAGTCTCCTTTGGTGTTAATTTTGCATGTTTGATTAGCAATTTTGTGAGTATAATTGTTCTATCTCTTGGGTTCAATTTACACAAGGTATCAGAGCCTTTGTAGATATATTTCTCTCCTTCCAAATTTGTATTGCAAGTTCGACATCATTGACTAGGAGCGCATTCTGCTGACTAGAGGGCACAACTACTGAGCTATGGACCAATCTCGGAAGATCATCTTGACTCCATTCAATTTATTTGAGTGGAAATATGAGATGGAAATATTGTTGAGAGAGAAAGGTCTCTACAAGGTTACTATGGAAACTGAGGCAAATCCCAATATAGCTGTAGAGAAAATTAAATGGCACAACAGGAGGGATGAGGCCTATGGTCTTTTGTGTCTGAGCATCTCAAGAGACCTCCTCTTCCATATTAATGGATTGACATCACCTAATGAAGTGTGGGAGAATATTGAAGATATTTTTGGAAATATAGATGAGATGAGAGGACATCAAATCGAGAATGAGCTGATCTCCTTGAGTCCCAATAGCTTCAAATCATTGCAACTCTACTTTTCCAAGTTTAAGGCCCTTGTTTTGCAGCTAAAATAGTGCAGGATCAAGAAGAAGGAAGAGAAAATAGTATTGGACATACTCTCTAAGCTTGGTCCTGACTATTCAGTGTTTTTTTTGACCTTCCATGCCAACAAGTTGACAGCTCGAGCCTGGAAGATGCCTAAGCTTGCAGAGTTCATGGAATCCCTCACATAGGAGCAAGATAAGTTGGTGATGATGGGCACTATCAAACCTTCCAAATACCAAGCTTTGGTTGCTGGATATTCAAGGATGGATTCAAAAAGAAACAAAAAATCTAAAAAACCACCTGATCAAAAGAGCGACAAGTCTAAGTCTCAAGAGGAGCCCCAAGGTTCCAAAAAGAATTCTTAGAAGAAGAAGAATAAAGGAGAAATGAGCAAGTGTTCCTACTGCAGTAAGGGCTATAATCCTAAGAGATCTTGTATGAAGAAGAAAATTGACATGTTGACCCAACTCCTGGAGAATAATAACATCTCCCTTCCTGACTGCTCAAAGAAGAAGGAAGGAGGATCAAATTCAGAAGACAGAGAGAGAGTAAATGCCTTGGTTGTTGGAACATCAAGCTCACCTAGATTCATCATAGATTATGGAGCTTCTAGACTTATGGTTTTGAAAAAAGATACATTTTGCTCTCTTGAAATGTCGAAAGGTCCACCAATAGTTTTGGGAGATGAATCTCTCATTAATAGCTTGGGGACGGGTAGGATTGATCTTAACCATGGTAGTTTCAATAATGTGTTGTATGTTTCAGGTCTTGCCTCTAATCTCTTGTCAGTGTATCAGATGACTCATATTGGGTCTCCAAAGAAGGTAATATTCTCCCCTAATGATGTTGAAATCATTGATATTTCAAATGGTAAAGTCATAGAGAAAGATGTTGTTGATCACACTTCAAAGGTATACAGTTTTCCCATTTTCTACCCTACTCAAACCCCTCTGCTCTTCTGATTCATGCTAATGAAGCAAGCAATCTTTGGCATGAAATATTTGGCCATATTAACTACAAGTATCTTTCTGATTTTAGTGAAAAATATATGGTCATAGGGTTACCAAATATCAAGTTTTCTAAGGGAATATGTCAAGGTTGTATCCTAGGAAAACACCCAGAGCACAAGTATGAGAAAGCTAGTGATGAGAGAACCTTTGCACCTCTTGATTTGATCCATAGTGACATTTCTGGTCCATTCCCTCATATTTCCATGAGTCAAGCCAAATATGGACTGACCTTCATCAATGAATTTTCTAGGCATTGTTGTGTTCACTTCCTAAAGCATAAGTCTGAAGTTTTTGACCTCTCCAAAGTCGTTAGAGCCTTTGTTGAAAAATAGTCTGGGAGGAAACTCAAGATCCTCAGATATGAAAATGGTGGTGAGTATGTCAAGTATGAGTTCCTTCAGTATTGCAAAGATGCAGGTATTCATATGCAGCATTCGATCCCTTACACACCACAACAAAATGGTGTTGCTGAGAGAAATAACAGATCATTGAAGGAGATGGCAACCTGCATGATGGAGGCTGAGACTTTGCCACTAAAGTTTTGGGCTGAAGCTATAAACTATGCATCCTACATCTAGAACATGGTGCCTCATAAGTAGCTTGATGGTATGACTCCTTTCAAATCTTGGAGTGGGCACAAGCCAGATGTGACCCATTTCAATATTTTTGGCTCAAAGGCTTGGGCTAGAATTCCAACTGAAAAGAGGAAGGCTTTGCAACCCCAAAGCCAAGAGTGCCTATTTGTTGGGTATTCTGAAGATTAAAAATGGTATAATCTGATCAAATTGAGAACTAACAAATATTTCATTGAAAGAAGTGTTCAGTTCCAAGAAGAGCCTTTAACAACAGTTGAAGTTGGAGAGTCCTCTTCACCACCAAAACCATTGATTTAAGTGGAGAGACTAATGAGTTTGTTGATTCTGATATGTCTGATAATGATGATTTGATTTCATATCCTAACTATCCTACAATATCAAAATGGGCATCAAATACCATTCATGCAGCTGGGGAACTAGCTGGAAATCCTAATGACACTAGGGGGACTAGATCTCAATTTGAGAGTGCCCTTTGTGTGAAAGATGCTCTGTTTGCTGAGAAGTGCTATATTATGGTTGGATCATATCCATAGACATATGAATATGTAGCACATGATACAAGATGGAAAACAACCATGAAAGAAAAATTCAGCTCGCTCCAGAAGAACAACACTTGGGAACTGGTTGATCTTTCCCCAAGGAGGAAGCTAGTTCAATGTAAGTGGGTTTTCAAGACCAAGTTTTCTACTGATGGTTCACCTTTAAAATATAAGGAAATATTGGTAGCCAAGGGATACTCACAAGTACATGGTATTGACTACAATGAAACCTTTGCACCAGTGGCAAAGATGGACTCCATAAGGCTAACTCTATCCATTGCAGCTTCGAGCCAATGGGAAGTGCATCACATGGATGTGAAGTGTGGTTTCCTAAATGGAGATCTCACTGAGGATATTTACATGCAGCAGCCTTAAGGGCTCATTTCTAATCCATGTTTAGTGTGCAGGTTAAATAAATCATTGCATGGGCTCAAGCAAGCCCCAAGGGCTCGGTATGACAAGATTTATAGCTTTTTGTTGTCACTGAGTTTTCTTCGATGCAAGTCTGATCCTAATGTCTATTTGAAGCTGATTCATGGTTCTTTGATTATTATTTTATTTTATGTGGATGACCTACTGATTATAGGAAGTTCAAAGAAAGAGATTTCCTCCTTGAAGGATGCAATGAACCATGCATTTTATATGACAGATTTGGGATTGTTGAGCCAATTCTTGGGTCTCGAAATTGCTCAATCCCAACATGGAATCAAAGTACATCAGTCCAAGTATGCTTCATATTTGATCATCAAGTTCAACATGAAATATTGGAAGCCAAGCAAGACTCCCTTCCTTTCAGGAGTTAAGCTTTGTTATTCACCTGAATGGCACCTCTCCGTCCGAGTGCCGACATTCCTTATGTTGGCACAAAAAAGGACATTTATGGATTGAGGGTTGCCTAAAACACTATAGATGGGAATATTATGAACTACAGCTGGTTATTTTTACCTTTAAATATGTCAAGTGTTGTACACGCCTCTTCCTATATGCAACTCGCGTGTTGTACGCGAGTATCGGTTATTGCATCTCGCGTACAGATTTGTACGTGGGTTACCCTTAGAGAAACTCGCGTGTCATACGTGAGTTTCCAGTATTAATACCTGCGTACACCTTCCTTTGACATTAAAAATAATAAATCACGATTATCTGAGATTTGTTAATCCCTTAACCATAATCACCTTAACTGTCTCAACCTCCTCAACCCTCGAAACTGCCTTATTTCACCAAGTATAAATAAAGGCCTTGGGGAGGGTATTAATCACATATACTTGAGAGCAAAGTTATGCTGGTGGAGTCTATTCAGAATTATTTTGAGCAGTGGAACTCACAATCCTTTGGTTGCAAAGGAGTCCTTATCTCAGGCGTTGGGTTGTAATCTGAACTCATTCACTATTGTTCATAAAGAGAATCCTTCTTCCATATTTGTCTTGAATATCTTTCATGTATCATGGTTTGATGAATACTTATGATTAAGCACTCTGTATATGATTTATCTGACCTGTTTTATATATATGTATTATCTTGCATTTGGAGGATTTGCTCTTGACAGGTGAAGGAGAAGTATCCCAGAAGGCTTTGGAGGAGAAGCAGAGTGAAAGAGGAAAAAGCTAGGATCAACCGTCGTATATTGGGTGAGTCTTTTATATCCTCTTATTTCCTTTTCTGTACTCTAAGGTCGATTGTTTGCAAGTTTTATGAGTATGTTGGTAACCCCAGACCTTCGGTTATAAGGCGTTTATTCCTGTACAACAGAATTGGCGACTCCGCTGGGGAGCCCAGACTGCTGTAGGTTGTTTCTGTCACCCCTGACCAGTCTTTCCTTTGAAGTTTGTATGTGGTATTTTATCCTGGTTCATGCTTATCACAGTGTTTGAAAGCATTGTGTATTTTTCTTATTTTTGAGAAAATTTTTGTACCTATACACAGGTTTCTCTGCTACACAGTTGCGTACAGAGGCCTGCATACGCAGGTTGCTCTCTTGGATAGTCGTGTACAGTATGTGAGTTGCCCTTATACATAGTCGTGTACAAGCCTGGAAATAGGGATTTTTTAGGATAGGGTTTGCTTGTCCCTCTCTTTGTGTAATTCATGTTTGTTAGTTGGCTTTCTTTATGGATACTGTGTTGTTTGTCTGAAGACCTTGCTGACCACACTTTGTGCTTTTTCGTAAATCCCTTGGGTTTCTTTTGTTTGGATTGTCTTTTGTATGCATATTGAAGTAGCTTGGCCTATTTGGGTTATAGGGTGAAGTGTCTCTGTCCGGATCAGTGATCAGGGTTTTGGGCATTGTTTTTATAGTCTATTCTTTTTATAGTGGTTGGTTTGTCACTTACCTTTGTTGTTTATAGTGATTTCTTGTCATTGTACACACCCAAGCTAGGGTTCCGGGCTCCCTTTGTTGGTTGATTCTTGGTTTTATTGACCTGTTTACTTCAATTTTGCTTATTTTACACAGTTGATTTGATCCAAGTATACTCAAATTTAGTGCATTTTAGGTGCATGGTAGAGTTTGAGCATTTTAAAAAGTGAAATGAAAAACACTGTCAAGCTTTTGCATTTGCTTTTGCATAAGTAGTTTTCATTTCAGTTTTAAAATATAATCTCAAAAACTGCAAAAAATATAGTCTTAGTTTCTCTTTATCGTTTGCATTTGTTCATCAATATATATTTACAAAAAGAAAAAGAAGTTTGATTTAATAGTGGTAATTTGCTTTGAAAAAATACACCTTTACTTTTTTATTTCTTATCGAGTCAAAAAACACCATAGTTCATCACTCCATTTCCTTCTGAGTAAGAAAAAACCCTTTAAAATGAACGCAATAATTAAAATTTACTAGTAATTTTTGTTTTTAGGGGCCTTTCACCTACTAGCTTAGGCTAGACTTGTGGGATAGGAAGTGTAAACTTTCCATAATTTTTAAAATCCAGACGTAGTGGATCTTTCTTTACGTAAATCCTTGACTTTATCAATTGTATCTGGGAAGCTCCTCTCAAATGGGAGTCAAGCATGAGGCTGCGTGGAGGCATTGGACTGAGGAGATAACCCTCTGATTCCTTGTCAAAATGTAAATAAGGACTTTTACACATCTGGGGATTCTATCCTAGACAGAGTTTCGGGCTCAGATACCCTGCCCATGCGTACGATTCAAGCTTGCGACTGTCCCCCCAGACTGTTGGTATAGCTAAGGTAGCCTTTAGTCTCTTGACATTTAGGGTTCATACCTAGGTAAACCGGAAGGCTATTTCTGGTTCACCTTGGACGGGCTTGGAAGGTAACCCTTGTTGTAAGTGTAGGAGAGCGGTTAGGTGATTCCTCCACTTATGCCTAAGAACCACTTTAAGGACGCTAAGTAATCGTTCTTCAGTTTTCTTCGGGAAAGCACATATTTCACCCTTGATTGATTGTTTGAGGCTTTGGGATTTTTATAGTGTATGCTCTATGGTTCTGCTTGTGTTTAGTTGGCCTTAGGGTTTGATTTGTCAAATTTTCAATCGTGGAGAACCAACCTATAAGAAGGTCAAGAAGGTTGAGAAACCTTCCTCCTCTCGTTACATTGGAGCCTCCACCTCCACCCCAAAGGCAGAGATTGGACACGAACAGTTCATTTGAACCGGTAGGGATAAGTGAAGTTCTTGGTGAACTAGAACTGATAGCTAACCATTTTTATCTTGATACAGTTGAGATAGAAGACTTGCAGACTGACAAGTTTGCAAGGAATTTTAACACCCCCTTGACTGATTTAAACGATCCTGTGATCGTTCAAGTTATACCTTTTGATTCACCTGTTTTAGGTGTCCCTCTGGGTAGGATTATGTCTTCTACAGGAGAAAGTTATTTTGTGTTCACCTCATCCATTCCGGTTGAAGGGGTACTACCTCCCCCGGTAAGTGCCCCTAGATCTAGTATACCTTCTACACCTTTGACTCCAGCGAGTCGGGTGGTTCAACCACCGGTTCAATCAAACCTAGATGGTAATTCTAGTGATATGGTTACTGGGATACCTAGTATACTTACTGTTCCTTCTTCCTTTCTACATACTGCCCAGAGTGGTCCGGTAGGATCCTCGGCGTTCATCCAAGGATTTCCTTGGAATGGGGGGCACATTCCCCCATCCACTCCATATGTAGGCCCATCACCTTCCTATGTAGGAGTGCAGTTTGGGAACAATACCTCTTATGGGAAAAGTTTCCAAACCCTGATTTCAGTTCCGTTTACGAGCTCTCCCTTTTCGTTGTTTAGCGGAGGGATACCGGCTCCTGTCTTTCAGACCCCTGTTTCTATTGGGACAGCCAGAACTTCTTATACTGCACCTCCCACACACAATCCTGTGGCTTACAAATGGAATCCATTTCAAATTAATCTACCCACTTCACAACCGGTGGCAGGGGGCAACCCCACTTTTACCTATGGGCATTCGGGGGCAGGTCCCTCTAATCCCCAGGCTGGCACGTTTAGTACCCCGGTTCGACCCAAAATTCCATTCCTGGCAATGTTAATCTTGCCAGATTTGTCAAAGTTGATGAATGACCCGGTGAGGCACAATCCCTTATGGCCACCAGTCCCCACCAAATTGCCATCGGACATCCCTAAATTTGAGGAAAAAGTTGGTGAAGACCCTGGGGCTCATGCCACCACATTCCATTTATGGTGTTCTTTGAATTCATTGAATGAAGATTCAGTTAGGTTGAGGTTGTTCCAGAGAACCTTAACAGGTACCACAAAAAAATGGTATATTGAATTTCCCTCTACTGCTTTAAATAGTTTCTGGGACTGGGCTAGTGCATTTCTTAGCCACTTTCAGCTTCCGGTCCAATATGATTTTAGAACGGACTTGTTGTCTACCTTTAGGAAGAACAAGGCTACCCACATCTCGGATCACATCCAAGAGTGGAGGAGGTAGAAGAGCCTTATAAAAGCCACTATCCCTCCTGAGTTTCTTCTAGAGTGGTTCCTTAAATCCCTGTTGCCTTACATATCTAAGGACATATCCACCTTAGGAGTGACGAATGAAGAAGAAGCCATTATTAGGGCCCAACAACTAGATTTTATTTATTCACAATTTGGGATTTTGTATGAGGTTATCCTTGAGGCACCGAGGCCTATGCATGATGTGGAGAAGCATAAGCCTGGACCCCATGCCGATGCTGTGGTTGGGTCCGTTAACTCTCCAACCATAGAATATTTGGCTAAGCAACTTCATCAGTTGTCCATCAAGCAGTCTATGGCGGAGGTAGCAAAGGCTGTCCCCTCCCCCTAGAGTGCAAATGTTTTTACACAAACCTCTTAGAATGGAAATCAGTAGCCCGGTTGGAAGAAAAAGAAAGGAAAGAAGGGAGAGGGAAACCAAAACAAGAAAAATCCCACGAACAATGCTGATGGGGGCAAGAAAGAAAAGAAGAAGGTCAAGTTCCCGTGTAAGTTGTGCCACGAGGACCACCTTACTCGCCTTTGTCCCCTTATGGAACAAGCCCAGAAGTTGCTTAAGGCTCAACAATCGGCTATCCTAAAGGATCCTTTTCCCCAAGGACAGAACTCTACCTCGGCTTCTAATGTAGCAGGGGGCACTTAAAATGCCCCTGACCCAAATTATATCAACATGGTTCGATCTTTGACTTTGTTGCAGATAAGGAATAAAAATTATGAGAAAGAGACTCCTGAGAAGGGTAAAGCTGTAGGTGAAACTTCTAACCCTCTCACAATAGAGAAGCCTGCGGAAACTATGCTAAAGATACCAAAAGGTGTCTTCAAGAAGACCTTGCATAACCCTCACACTACGACTACTTCAAACTACTCTGTGGTTGAAGATTTAGCCCAAACACCATGTGCAATGTCAGGTTTAGAGTTGTTACAGAGTTGTCCCACTCAACAGGATGCTCTCTTAGCAGCTTTAGGATGCATGGATTCATCGAGTCTCATGGTGAAGTTTCATTTGTCTGATGTTAAAATTTGCCTACCTTACCATTATCCCTATCAATAGATGTCATCCATGGTGGAAAGACCATTGGAAGGGCAGTTTTTTATGAGTGTGCTTCTACATGTGTTATGTCCTTGACCTGTTGGAAAGCTCTCGGATCCCTAGATCTGGTTCCGTCAAACACTTTACTTACTGCTTTCGATGGAAGGTCCTTCCGTCCAGATGGTATCCTGCCAGCTTTTGAAATTAAGCTGGCAAGGAAAGCAGTGTCTGTTGAGGTAGAAGTGATTGATGCTCCTTTGGACTATAATCTGCTTTTGGGAAGGAATTGGACTTATGCGATGTCCACTATTGCGTCGGTCATTTTTCGTGTAGTGGTTTTTCCACGTGAGGGAAAGTTGGTTACTATTGATCAACTTGATTACACTCGAAAAGGATGTTTAGAGTCTAATGAGTCTGCTATGCCATTGGTTGATCAGGTCAAACCTGCTGCACAGAGCTTGGGGTCTGGAATGTACACATCACTGATGGGCACATTTGATCTTCCAGCCCCAGTTAATTATATTGGTTCTACTAGTGTGGGGAATTCCATAGCTATGGTTGTCGATAGGACTAATCCTTGGGTTCTCCCATCCCCCCATGAACCGGATGTACCCTTATCAGAAATGGAGGTAGCTTATCAAGCTATCACTCAAGCCACTGTTGATCCCATGCCAAATCCTCTAACAGTCTCAGAAGATCTGGAAGAAGTCTACTTGCCCGCATGGGAAGAAAACTCTTCATACTCTATATATTGTTTAGACATGGTTTTACCTTCTGATGAAGCCGTTTTGGAAGCCATGAGTGGACATGGTAAGATTTGTGAGGATCTTCACCATCATTCCTATTTTCTTCCAGAACTAAGCAGAATAGAAAATCAAGAGTTTCGCTTGAGACTGTCAAAAGATGTTGATATACATATCAATCCCTTGCCTAGGGAAGGAATGTTTGTTGAGGGGAATATGGAAAATATTTATACCACCATACCTATTAACATCTCTGTGAATCCTGATGTCATGGAAAACATATATATAGGTGCAAATTGCTCTCCTGAAGAGATTGCCATATATATTTCCCTGTTTAAGGAATTCCGCGATGTCTTTTCCTGGTCATATGAGGAGATGCCAGGCATAGATCCATCGATTGTTGAACATGAAATCCGAACATATCCTGATGCCAAACCAATTTGAAAAAAGTTAAGACTTGTTAACCCGCGCAAAGCGGCAGTTGTGAAGGCTGAAGTTGAAAAGCTGTTGAAGGTTGGTTTTATCTATCCCATAGCTTTGACAGAATGGGTGTCCAACCCTGTTCCTGTTGATAAGAAGCAAGGGACTATTCGCGTCTGTACCGACTTTAGATACCTTAACAAATCATGTCCTAAGGACAACTATCCCACGCCATTTATAGACCAGATTATAAATGCTTGTGCGGGAAGTGAGGTGTTCTTGTTTATGGATGGTTTCTCCGGATATAATCAAATTCAAATAAAACCGGAAGACCAACATAAAACTGCTTTCATTTGTCCTTGGGGTACCTTCGCGTACAAGAAAATGCCCTTTGGATTGAAAAATGTTGGGGCAACCTTTCAATTGGATATGAAATTTGCTTTCCATGATATTAAAGCCATTGTCAAACCATACATTGATGATCTGCCTGCACATTCTCGTAAGAGGATTCAACATCCAGATCATTTATGGTTGATATTTGAGAGATGCAGACATTATAAAATCTGCTTGAATCCCCACAAGTGTGTATTATGTGTCGAGTCAGGAATATTTCTCGGGTTCATTGTCTCTAGTAGAGGCATGCAGGTGGATCCATTGAAAGTTGAGGCCATTGTAAATCTGCCTCCTCCTCATTCTATTAGGCAACTTCAAAGCCTGCAAGGAAAGTCTATTTTTCTTCGACATTTTATTGTTAACTATGCCAAGATTACTAAGGGTTTCATGCGCCTGCTCAAACAGGACACCCCATTTATATGGGATGAAACCGTACAACTTGCTTTCGAGGCATTGAAAAAAGCTTTGTTGTCGGCACCTTTATTTCATCCACTAGATTATTCTAGGGAATTTATATTATATCTGGCTACGTCTGAGTCGACCATTGGGGTAGTACTAGTCTAGGAGGACGATAAGCTTGTATAGCATGTCATTTATTATCTTAGCCATGCTTTGGCCAGACCTGAACTTAGATACTCCCACGTTGAGAAATTAGCCTTACCAGCCATTTATGCTGTTTAGAGGTTACGTCACTACATTTTACTAAGGACCACCACAGTAGTGGCGGATGTGAATCCGTTACAATATGTTTTATCCCGACAGATTGTTGGGGGGAAATTTAACAACTGGATAGTCATTCTCCAAGATTTTGACTTGGATTTCCAGTCTGCCAAGTCTAAAAAGTCCTTGGATTTTGCTAAACTTATAGCAGAATTTCCTACTGAAGAAGATGTAGCAGTTGAAGATGACTCATTCCCAGATGAGCACATCTTCTTGATATCCACCTATGATCCTTGGTATGGGGATATTCTTATATATCTCTAGACTTTGAAGTATCCTGCAGCTTCCTCAAGGGAGGAACGATGTAAATTATTCCTTCATGCCAAGAACTACCTCATCATAGGATATACATTATATTGAAGAGGGGTAGATTCCATTTTGCGTCGATGTATTACCCATGAGGAAGCTGAAATTGTCCTGAATGATTCCCATAGTGGAGCATGTGGGGGTCATTTATCTGGGTTAGCATCGGCCCAGAAAATATTACGTGTCGGTTATTTTTGGCCCACGATCTTTAAAGATTGTGTGGAAGCAGTGAAGCATTGTCATCTGTGTCAGCTTTACAACAGAAAAATGCAGTCACATCCTGCTCCGTTATTTCCCGTTGTCTCGGTAGGCCCCTTCATGAAGTGGGGGATTGATTACGTGACATGCAACCGAGCCTCGGCTGGGGGGCATAAATACATCATTGTCGCTGTTGACTATTTTACTAAATGGGCAGAGGAAATGCCTACTTTTAAAGCCGATGGGGAAACATCATCTTTCTTTGTATTCAATCAGATTATAGCTCAGTTTGGTATACCCAAAGTGATTGTCACTGAACATGGCAGTCATTTTCAAAATAACATGATGATGGAATTGACTACCATGCTTGGATTCAGACAAGAACATTCATCTTCGTACTATCCGCAAGCAAACGGTCAGGTTGAGGCTATCAACAAAAATTTAAAAACTATCCTTAAACATACAATTGATGCAGCCCATTCTAAATGGCACATCATGCTATGTCCTGCTCTTTGTGCCTACCGAACCAACGTAAAAACTGCAACGGGTTTTTACCCTTTCCAACTCGTTCATGGAGTGGAAGCAGTTACTCTGATTGAGTGTGAAATCCAATCTTTAAAGATAGCTATTCATGTGTTACCTGACACGATGGAGCATGAGGAACGTCTGGTACATTTAGAACAACTTGATGAACAACATAGAGATGCGTTGACCGCTAATCAAGCTCATAAAAATAGGGTCAAAACTAAGTATGATAAAACGGTCAAACCTCTGGTTTTCTCTGAAGGGGAACTTGTCTTGCTTTGGGACCAAGACAAAGAACCCCTGGGGGCAGGAAAATTCAAGGCTATGTGGTTAGGACCTTATGTCGTGTCGAAAGTTTTGAATAAGGGCACATATGAGTTAGTTGATTTTGATGGGAACAAGCTGCCTGAGCCTAGAAATGGGCTCTACCTGAAAAAGTACTATGCTTAGGCTTAGCACTTTTTCTTGTATTTTTATTGTATGTATTTTTATGTACATTAGGTTGTCGGTTTTGTTTTTTATATTATCTTCTGGTTGTTGCAAATGTCTTCTGAAAGGTATATAGGGTTCGTTGATGGCGCCAGCCGTCACACTTGTAACCTAGCTTCAGCATCATGGGTTATTTACTCTCCCTCAAGACAGCTTGTTGCCGCTAGAGGCGCTTGCTTAGGTCATGCTTCTAATAATGTTGTTGAGTATAGGGCTTTAATTGAGCTCTTATGGGATGCTTTGTCACGTGGTATCACCCAGCTTGAAGTTCGTCTAGACTCTCAACTAGTGGTCTCCCAGCTCAATCAAGCTTATCAGGTACGAAATCATATTCTGTTACGTCAGTTCATGCAA
>LPNX010986525.1:30788-73881 GCA_001517045.1 Pseudotsuga menziesii | reverse complement strand
ATATATATATATATATGTAAATTATCTGTCCATAGATAGGTCAAGTCTAATCCTCAGATCCCGTCATATACAAAAAAATATACAAAAATGTGGATCGCAGTCCATCAAAATGTCCTAGATCTACTCAGGACCACCCTGGTCACTTGGACCACCTTGGTCCCCATGGTCCCTCTATAATCTGGCTTCCTCGGCCTCTTCGGCTTCAGCAGCCTCCATAGCCTCTATGTATACAAGCACCGCTCTGACCACTCGCCTGAAAAGACGTAACCAGACCGGTGGAACTCCAACAACGAACTCCTGCATGGCAGTCGGGATATGCTCTATCCTCAAGGTAGGAACTCTTTGGGTCAGCCTAGCCAGCTTCCCCTCTAGAACCATGATCAGTCCTGGATCTTCGCCTATGACAAGACGAACAAACATGCGTGGATGCCCCTCAGGGCGGACCGGTCCAATATCTGCATTTTGACACATTTATAGGATTAATATTTTTACATATGTATATATCTATCATTTTAAACTTCATAAAAAAATTTAAAAATGATAAAATTAAAAAAAAAATTGTTTACCTAGCTCTCCCCATGCTCCTCCTGGAGGGAGGACAAGGTCTGGGTAACCTCGAAAGTCCATGCCGGCATATGGAAACTGCTCCAGTGCCGGTAGCTGTCGTTCCCACCAGATATAGAAATCATCATCGTATACACTATGTACTGTGTCTCCTCCTCCTTAACGGAGGAAGATGTCTCCCCACCTTCTTAGCCTCGGCTAACGTGGAGATTGGACCGGTAGAGGTATGGAGGGGCTCAACCCTGGTACTCTCTCAAAGAAGAAGGCAACCAATATGCTCGCATAACCAAAGTTCTTTCACCTTCCTCTCTTGCAATTGGACAGTTGTCTTTTCATGATAGGGACAACTCCCGAACACCAATCATAGAGAGCACCATGAAAACAGTCCACTGCCAGCCTCATTTGGTTCCGTGTAGCCAAATTTAATGAGGAGGATCCTGAAATCCTCACGATGGAGATTGCAAGAAACTGTAGAGTAAAGTCACGGATATGTACAATAGGGACACAACTCCCTCTCTTTTGGGTACCTGGTGTGCAAAACACATCTATGTAGTTCTGGACACTTAAAGGGTCACTGCCCCTGCCGGTTCCCTCTAAGTTAACCGGTGCTCCTCGTCATGACAGACCGGTAATGAAATACATGTCCTTAGTAGTAATCTCCAAGGTCTCACCCTGTAGGTGAAACATCCCCAAATCATGATCCCAATAGTTTATCATGAACTCAAGTAGGCGGACATTGTCCTGCATGGGTGACGTGCAAAAGAACTTTAATAGCCCACTTGTTCGCAATGCATGTATAGTGGGCGCACTTTGGAGCGCTTCTTGGTCCATTGTTTCATGCTCCCATTCCCTCCATTCCAGAACCATCTTTACACCTAGCAAAACAAGTAATTTGATTCAGTAATTTCATAGAAAAATTCTAAATTTTTTTATCATATTTAGCTTTTCATCCTTCACGCAGTACACGCGACTGTCTAGTTAGACATGTCACGTACTGTACGCGACTGTCTATATAGGAAACTCACGTACAAGATGCGTGTACACGAGTCTTCACACTATGAACCCGTGTACGCGTTGTGACATGTTTCAGGATGCTTTTAAACATGAAATTCAGACTCCAAATTAATAATTTCTAGCATCAAAATGAAGAGTTGAGGGTGTAGGCTTACCTGCAACTTGCGGAATTTGATTTCGTTGGTTAGATTGTCCACAATGATCGAACAAAGGTAGAGGGAAGAAATTGCTTTTTATGGCTAAAAATTTCAAATGGTGGGTTTTGTTTTGATTTTTGATTATTTATAGAAATTTTATTTCTCTATGTGGGTTTTTTCTATAGTTTGAAAATCCATTCAACTAATACCATATTTATTTTTGCTTTGAAATAGGTTTTTCACCATTATAAAGTGTTGTTTCTCTAATAGGGTGGTTTTTTCATTTCCAATACATTTTTGGCATCTTTATTCAACCCACATTAACCTTAGCATTCAACATTTTGCCATGGACTATGGTATTATAAACCATTAGTTCCCTATTTTTACCATTGTTCTTCCGTGGATAGGACCCTTTTTTCATGAGTATCTTCTTTCCAAGCCTATGTTGTTCTTTGGTACTCATGCCGCAATTGTTTCAGGTACAGGGGTATCCTTTTAGCTATTTTTCATGCCAAATAGAGATTTTTTTGAATCTCTTGTTACAAGCTATCCTTTTATAGGACTCCCCGCCCTTATGGAGTTTATTTAGTCCAAGGTTTGACTCCTTCAAAACAAAATTGACTACCGATTTAACTCATCTGTTCAAGCTCGTTAAGAATATGTGAATGGGCTTATGCACTGGTGGTAGGTTATCTGATTCTCAGACCATGCAGAATAATACGAGAAAGGATCCCTGTCTTTTCTATTTTGAATTGAGAAGAGTAATATCAGGCATAGTTTTATCACTTTTCTGGACCCGAAGGACTAAATTTACGGAAAAGGAACACCTGGTATGAGCTTAGTTTTCTCTTTTTCGTGCTCTAGACCTAAACATGAAAAAGATTCCGACTGTACTTTGTGTCTTTGTCATGCTCGTTAAACACTTAATATTGAAAGCAACGATTTTATTGTTGTAAGTCCCATTTCTCGTAATCAAATCGATATTTCCGAGTGATCTTTCTTTCCTTCATACTCATAAAACTCAAGCTATTTTATGCTGTTTTGGAAGGAGCGTTGGGTAGGTGGTAATTTAACCTTTTTCGGACCTTCCTGACTAAGTACGAAAAAGGTTCACCTTTTTTTCTACGGAAGTTAAGAGAGTTCTTCTGTGGTATGTTTTATACTTTTTCGGCCTCAGGAGACTAAATTGGACGAAAAAGGACCCCCTGGAGTCTTCTTTGGAGTTTTCAGACTCCCTAAATGTGAAAACACCAATTGAGCATGTACTAGTTCGGGCTCATTAAATCCATGAATCAGTGACACTATCAAGCATTATTTTCCCGTCTCTTCAAGCTTGTTAAAAAATGAAGAGGGATTCGAGTTAACTTTCCTAGACTCATTAAAATTTAACAGGGAAGGTAAGGAAGAAGTTTTCTCTTATTTTCAGTAGTGGCAGCATGTCATCCTTGAACATAGCACTTTTTGTCTTTTTCGATACCCATGTTTCAGTGTTCACTTTTTGTTCAGCTATTACTTTGAGTTTCCTACTCCTCCTCATTGTCTGTTATACCTGGGGAATCTGATCATGTCTCCTACATGACATATAAGTCTAGTTGTTCTATCTATAAGTTAAGTGCTGCCTTGGGTCATCTCTGTGTCGTGCTCATTGTTCAAGGACTTCACCCAATGTTTGATCTATATCCTGATCCCATCATTGTTATATCTATTATCTATTGTGTCTCCCTTCTATTACCCAGTTCCTAGTCACTCTTGTGATCCGTTAGAGGATCTATTTCCTTCCTCATCATAGCATGGTTCTGTTTCAATACTTCCTGACGACAAAGACCTAGAGTTTTGACAATTGTACCTCAGGATTCACTTTCCTCATTGGTGACTTCCTTTGCTTTAGTTGTCGATTATCACTTATTGATTGAAAAACTGTTGACTCCTTTCCATGTTCGACTTCAACATACCTCTATTCACATGGCTTGGATTGTACTGGTTCTTTGGGATAGTTTATGAAGACCTTAGTTCCTCACCTATGGACTAAGTTGCATAAGATTATGTTCTATTCATGTACACAGCTTCCAGATCTTTGAAGACTCATCATTTTTTGTATATTGTGGCCTCGATCCACCCTTGTAATATACATGGTTTCATACATGTGTCATATGATGTACTTAAATATTGTAAAGGAGCTAGTGTTCCAGTAAATTGAACATAGCATCCTCAGATATGACTTTGTATATGAAATTACTATGTATTTGTTTCAGGTACTTTCTCTGCTCCATTGGATTTCTGAGTTCTCCAAAGATAACAATTATAATGTATTTTAGCCATCGTTTCCCTCTGACCTCACACATTATGGGGCATCTGTTATTAACCTGAATGGCACCTCTCCGTCCGAGTGCTGACATTCCTTATGTTGGCACACAAAAGGAAATTTATGGATTGAGGGTTGCCTAAAACACTATAGATGGGCATATTATGAACTACATTTATCATCCATCCAGCTAGTTATTTTTACCTTTCAATATGTCAAGTGTTGTACGCACCTCTTCCTATATGCAACTCGCGTGTTGTACGCGAGTATCGGTTATTGCATCTCGCGTACAGATTTGTACGCGGGTTACCCTTAGAGCAACTCGTGTGACATAAACGAGTTGCCAGTATTAATACCCACATACACCTTCCTTCGACATTAAAAATAATAAATCACGATTATCTGAGATTTGTTAAGCCCTTAACCATAATCACCTTAATTGTCTCAACCTCCTCAACCCTCGAAACTACCTTATTTCACCAAGTATAAATAAAGGCCTTGGGGAGGGTATTAATCACATATAATTGAGAGCAAATTTATGCTGGTGGAGTCTATTCAGAAGTCTTTGGAGCAGTGGAACTTAGAATCCTTTGGTTGCATAGGAGTCCTTGTCTCAGGCATTGGGTTGTAATCTGAACTCATTCACTATTGTTAATAAAGAGAATCCTTCTTCCATATGTGTCTTGAATATCTTTCATGTATCATGGTTTTATGAATACTTATGATTAAGCACTCTGTATATGATTTATCTGACCTATTTTATATATATTTATTATCTTTCATTTGGAGGATTTGCTCTTGACAGGTGAAGGAGAAGCATCCCAGAAGGCTTTGGAGGAGAAGCAGAGCAAAAGAGGACAAAGATAGGATCAACCGTCGTATATCAGGTGAGTCTTTTCTATCCTCCTATTTCCTTTTCTATACTCTAAGGTCGATTGTCTGCAAGTTTTATGAGTATGTTGGTAACCCTAGACCTTCAGTTATAAGGTGTTTATTCCTGTACAACAGCTTGAAGAAGCATGTTCTTCTCCTGTGGTAAATAATACACTGTATAGGCAGTTGATTGGGTGTTTGCTTTATCTTACACAAAATTGACCTGATATATATTATGTAGTTAGTGTGGCTTCGGGATACATGGATCAGCCTCATGAGATCCACTAGAGAGAAGCCAAAAGGATCCTAAAAATTGTTCAAGGGAAAAGAACTCATGGGATCTTATACAAAGCAAAATCTGATCTTGATTTGATTGGATTTACTGATGGTGATTGGGTAGGTGACAACACAAATCAAAATTCTAAATCAAGATATGTGTTCATTCTTGCAGGAGGACCAATCAGCTGGTCAAGCAAGAAGTAGAGTTCCATAGCACTCTGATCTATAGAAACAGAGTATAGAGGAGTTGTAAATGCAGCAATTCAATGTTTGTGGTTGCAGGGGATACTTGGTGAATGTGGCTTTGAATCAGAGTTTTCAACTATTATCTACTGTGATAATTTGCGTACCATTCGAATATTCAATGATCCAGTTCTGAAACAATGAACCAAACACATTGAGATCCATATGCACTACATCAGACAACTTGTGCATGATGGTACCATTGTTCTACTCTTTTGTGCATCTTCAAAACAAGTAGCAGACATCTTCACCAAATTTTTTTGTGAGAAGACCTTCAGTAATCTCAAATCACTGCTGGGGATTGCTGATCATGTTATAAAGCATTATTAATGACAACATTTCCAAAAAAAAAATTTCTTGTCCATGTTTAAGGGATGGTTTTCCCATTGGGCTTTTGCCTCTTTCCTTGGTTGTATGAACAAGCAGTATGTAAAGGGTGACTAAGCCTTGTTTCTAGGCCCTGTAGTTTTCTGATATTTACTCATAAATTCATGCTTAAGGGGTGGTGTTAGAATAATCAACCCATAGTTACCTACATTAGACATTAATTTAATTAGTTTTTGTCTTATAACCTAGATTCCTAGATTCCATTCTATGCTAGTTGACTTCTACATGTCCTAGAAGTCAACACTTCCTAAAAATGAGTCATGAAGTGCTTGGGAAACATCTTGGAAACCAATTTTATCATGTCTTCTTTATTCCAGATTCTCTATGCTCTTTTTTCTGAAAAACTACCTTTCTTTATAGTTGTTTTAAGGCAAAAGGAAAAGCTGGTCTAGGTGTAGTTGCCTTGTTTTTTTCCCACATCATCCTCCCTCATTTTCTCCAAATAAAATCATGTATGAGTTGTCTTTCCATCCCTTTTTATCTTTCCCACTTTACTTAGCAAATTTGTGAGCATATTCATAGATTTGGAAACAGCTTTATGCACCTATGGGGGATTTGACTAGATTTGGTAAGCCTGCTTTTTGACTATTTTGAATGGAATCCTTATGCATTAGAAACTCTCATGTAATTATATATTAAAGCAGCATATTACTTCACAAGTTTGGCTATTTTACACTTACTCAATACAGATTAGTGTTATGCTCCAATTTCAGTCTCATTTGGTGTTAATTTTGCATGTTTGATTAGCAATTTTGTGAGTGTAATTGTTCTATCTCTTGGGTTCAATTTCCACACATTTATGTTTATAATGAGTCATGCTATGTTATGTGGTTAACGAAATTATGTTATGTTTTTTTTTATATGAGGCAATAACCAAATAATGTTAGAAATTGTAATGTTGTTAAGATTGTAAGTTCCATCTAAGCTAGTCTCAAGTGAGATTGAAGTGTAGTTTATATGAAAAGAATGAAGTTCCATACATGCATCCAATGGCCTTCTTACCTGTATTGACATTTGTATTGTAACCTTCTTGGCAACATTGAGAGCTGAGAAGAAATAAATGGTATAACTTTGGTGTTCTGTTGGAAAGAAGAGTAAGGTGTTTAAATGGTCAACAAGTGAAGGAGATGGTTGGGTAAGATGTTGCGTCATTGACTCAACCAACTCAGTATGGTGGAGATAAATATAATCAATTTAGGGTGTGTTTTGTGACATATTTGTAACTAAAATAAAGATTGAATTAATTAAATTAAATTAATGAATTAAACAAAGAAAGTAATAATGAAATAAATGAACCGATAAACTAATTAAACCTCCCTCACATTAATAAATTAAGCAGGAGGGGGAGGGAGGAACACTACAAAACTGATGAACTAATCCACCTATAATAATAATAGCAACTACAACAGCAATTATAATAATAAATGTGATGTAAAGTGTATGTAAATGTATGCATATTGGTAGATGTGTTTTATAGTATCATGAGTATGCATGTTGATGTGTTTTATTTTCACTACAAATAATTTATTGAATTGATCATGTTGTTGATAATTATTTTCAATATATTTTGTATGCAGTGAAAACAAGTATGCATGAGTAGTAATGTGTATCTGACTACATGAAATATCTATCAAGAGAAAGTAAAGCTAAAGAATGATGTTATGACTACGACTGTAAAAATTATTAGTTGGATAGGAAAAGGGAGGAAGTTGTTTCCTTGACCCTTAAATTATGTTGTCTAGATCACCATGATTTCACTCTATTGTATGTGAAATCCCTTGGATGGGATGGATCACCCAATGAACTGCATGGCGACGAAGGGATGTGTGATCTTAGAGGGGTGAGTGTAACAAGAAAATGAGGCACTACATAAATTTAAATAGTGACATAGAGGATCAAATGGGCATGGTGTGTCTGAAGAGTGAAGTGTGTTAAACCTCCTTGGGAATCCAAGTGAGGAAGTGAAATGTATGTCTCTAACTAAAGAAGACATATTAAGATAAACTTAAATCATGGAATCCATGTGAAATGGACAAATACATATACATACAAGTAATTGAACTTATGCATATTTTGTTTTCTTATTTTAATATGATGTGTATATATATTTTCCCATCTGTGATTTTGGAAAATATTAGCCCATTATCTCATCAAATAAATCAAAGGAAGCCAGTAAACTTTGACCATTCAATATTAAACATATTGACATAGCTAGCATGGCAATGTTATTAGGAAATATTATCATTAAGTTCTTGTCGATTATTAACCCTTTTATGCCTCTTTACTGAATCATCTAACTCAAGAAGATGAGCCATTAATTACTAAATTTGATTGCATGCCACTGACCTTTAATGGCAGAGGCCATTGTCATCATGAACTAAAAATAGTTTTGAATACTTGCATTCATCTTCTTGTCCACCATTATTGGAATCAAGATTTTAATATAGTTGTTATCAAAAGAATCCCATATGAGGTGATGAATATATTTGAAAATGTTGGTTATGATTGGTAATTCTCCATACAAGATAACATGCTTGGAAAGTACATCACATCCTTCTCCAAACTTAGGAACAACACAAATATTACTGAGGGCACTCTTGAATTGATCCATAGGTTTACTATATAACCAATCATCAATGAATTGAAGGTCATTTAATTGAAAACCAACAGATTTCCTTTCAATTCAAAATTAAACAAACAAGTTGGGAAATTGATACTCCTTATGTGTTATTGGACAATTTCCTTCTCCTATACATCCTTTGAAATCTATGGCAAATATTATCAAATGATGTGTCTATTGTAAGAGAAAAAAAAAAGTACTACTTATTTTTCAAGAGGAAAGGAATGTAAGGACAGAGAAATATTTGGTGGTCATAGATGTGGAATATGAATTGTTGCAAGTTCATTGCTAATACATCAATAAAGATCATATTTTCAATATACCCATCAACCTTAAAAGGTCATTTCATGTAATACCATCACTAAGTAATTAATTCACTTGCAGCGTATGGATTTCTACATATTTTCTTAATCCACTTATTGATGGATGTTAGAACAAGTTTTTATTTGTTACTGAAGTTTATTTAACTATTTTATTCTTTTGTATTTATTTCGATGAAATGAATCGTGAAAAACCATTTGAGTGCTTCCACATGATTCGTTGATGGTAAATGGGGCAAACCATCAACCCTAATTGTGTATTCTAATCCAAAGGGATTAATCAAGTTAAACTTATTACTTCCACAACTTTGAGGAGAGAGATCTCAAATTTGGCTAATGATTGCTTGAGGTAACCCTTGAGGCTATCAATTTTATTTAACTATAATCAATACATACTAGAAAATCTAAACATGATTGTTGAAAATATCTCCACTCAATATGGTGTGCGCCAATGAAAAAATACAAAAAAGTGTGAAGAATTATTCATACAACTAGCTAAACGATTTTTTGAGAAAATAAAAGGTTGCCTCATGAATATAATGGGTAAGGATACATTGAAAGTAGTGATGCTTTGAGGGCATGATAATACATGTTGTAACCAATCAGATTGCAAGATTACCAGTAATACACAAAAAGAATCATATAAACATAACATATGCAAGAGACAAGAATGGTATATAAAATAATAGATTATACTACTCAATACACAAGTTGTTTCGTACAAAAAACCGAACCAAATATATATCTGGCTCAACAGCCTATATATACATTTACAAAATAGTTATAGTAACAACCTATCGGTTCAACCAACCGACACGACCTATGAGGTCGACCTAATCTACAATTACTTGACTAATGATTCTAGTTGGCTAAGCTGACTAGCTCCTCCAACATTTCCCCCAGGAACAAAATATTTCCTCGTCCCGAAGAAATAGGGGAAGTGGTGAAATTTCTCTCTTAAGTAGTTTCTAAAATTGCTTTCTCATGGACTGTGTTGTCTTATTGATGGTTGCTTCTGTATGCAAAATTCTACAATAGATTTTGTTGTAACTGCTAACTGATGTTGGAACTCTTCCCAAGTGCAGATTACCTTCTGGATATCTATTGTCAAGGTTGTAAGACTCGAGAAGTTCAACCTCTTCTGTTGTATCGTCAAGTCCACAATGTTGCTCATGTAGAGGCCTAGAAGTGGTGCTCTCTCCTAAGCAATGTCTAGTAGTCTTTTCATATGCTAACAAATCTTGTTGAGGCTGTCTAATCTGGGGTTGGTCTGGCTTATACACTAGTGTGATTGTTTCTCTAATTTGTTTAGTTTTGTTGTTTCTAATATAAGTTGATCCTGAATTGTCTTCTCTGTCACTTTTATGTTTCCTCACCGGCTTTGTAGTGACTTAATGATCTCACACACATCTCACGGCTACTAAAATACTTGGTCGTAATAGGTGAACCAACTTCCCAGGACTTCTTGTATGACAAAATATTCTTCAAAGTGTTCTTTCAATACTTTATGAGCTTCTGAAAATGGTGTATACTGATTTCTCAATAGTATAAAGTTCTCTTATGTATGTTCTTCCTTCTTTGCCTATAATTGTGCCTGGAAACTCAACACGACACTTTCAAATAGTTGGTATGCTTCTTCCAATAGTCTGTTGGTGTCGAATCCTTCTGGTACTGGGATGAATTGTCTTGCAAAATCCCCGCATATTGTTAGAAATTCCATTTGTTCTGTATTCAATTTTTTAATTTTTCCTTTCTTCTTTATTTTCTTAGTCTTGATTCTTTATTTAGGGCATCCACTAGTCGGTCCATCTCTTCATCTCTAATATTTTGTGTGTCCACTGTTGTGGGCAATCCTAACTAAGCTAGGTGAATGAATGATGGTACATGTTGTTGTGTCAACTATATTTTGTTTTGTTGTTCCTTCTCTTTTTTCTATCTCTCTTTTCTCTCTTTTCTTCTTGTCGCTCTTGTTCTCTAGTATGTGCTTCATTTGCTTCTACCAACGATGGTCCAAACTATGGTTGTTTTGTGGTATTGCTTGGTATGTTAGGGTTTAACTGTGTTTCGAGAAGGAGGACAATAGATGGTAGTGTAAGTGACAGTGGTGTGGAAGAGGGAGGTTAGGCCGAAGGCGGTGTAGGTGAGAGTAGTTGTTCTAAATTCGATAGAGGGTTTGGGATAATATATGTCAATAGAGGGTTTTCTACCACTGGTGGTGATTTGATAGGTTCGTTGGGCTCGACAGATTCTATATGGTCGACCATTTCTTGATTTAGTGCTAATACTTTGACTTAGTCATTTTCAACAAGTTCATCTGAGATGGTTCCTTTATCTTATTCATTAATCAGAAGTAAAGTATTTTCAATGGATGGTATGAATGATGATATTTTTGCTTCCACAATTTCAGAGGTTTTGTCGGGATTCCTTTGAAATGTGGATTTGATGACTCCCACAATCTGTGGTTTTGGCACAGAAATTTGTGGTTGGTCAAGGAGTTGGGGGATGGCAAGAATCTTTTGTGAGGTGCCTGAATCGACAACTGGTTTTGTTATACTTAGTTTCTAAACAATAGGGAAAAGGTTGGGAAGTTGGTTGATAAACTCTTATAGGTCGACATCTTTATAAACTTTTTTTTGGAGTCTTTTAGGTAATGATTGCATGTACAGGTTTGTTGGTGTAAGAGATGTTAGAGTTGGTAAGCCTTCTTGGACTATCTGGGTTGGGGATGGATGTAGTGGAGTGGTGGTTAAGTCAACAGACTTGACATCAAGAGGAGTAACAATTTTTACCTTATTTTCTCTTGGATGCTTCTCATCTGCAGTCATGAACTTTTTAAATTGTTCTTTGACTGGTACCTTTCTTTTGGTAGCATCCTTTAGGATTTTCACAACCCTAGCATGTATTTCATCTTCATCATCAGATTATTCTGAAAGAATAAGCCTATGTTTTCCCTTTCCTTTAACTAGAGTCCTTTTCTTCTCTCAGGATTTAGATATTTTGACAGCTAATTGATGAATGTTTTCTTTTGTCATAACATACTCTGGAGGTAAGTTGTAAAGATGAGTCTCTTCATTTGTTTGTTCTGCTTCCTCCTCCTGTTGTGTTAGTTCAATTTGTTGTTTCGTCGATGGTACTACAACTACTTGAAGAGTATTTACCTCCTCTGTCAGGGTGTCCTATAGGGTAAAAGTGTTGATATGAACACGTACTTCATAATCATCCTCCTTTTCCTAGTCATTCAAAGGCTTGATAGTCGGCTGATTAATATTCTTTGCAATTTTTGGTATTGTTATCTTCATGTTAGATTATCGAGATAGTTCTACAAATATACCCTCAAGTTATGGGTAAAAATAGAGAGGCTCGGCCTTTCTTGCGGCTCTCTGCATGAACCAGACTACAGTGTGGTCCAACTCTAATTGGATATGTGCTGACAGTGGCAAACTTATTCGAATAGTCCATAGTAACCTCCATCTAGTCGTTTTGATTTTTAAGTTTTGGAACCAAGTGTCTAACAAGACCATAGCCACTTCTAGTTCCCGAGGATTCCCAGCCATTGAAAATGGTTTGAAATTCCACATATCGAATCTTGTCAGCTCATCGAATTGTGGATATCTAACAAGTCGTATGTAGTACATTGTGATACATATGATTAAATATTGGAATTTGAATGGTGTTCCTTCATCCTAACACTTTACGCAAATGTTCTTAAAAATATATGCTAGGTATTGTGCCCATTGGTAATATTTTCCTGTTTTTGCTATGTTGTCGACGACTTCCAACATGTCGAACTTTAAATCACATATGTTTGCTGTATTTGTTAGGACTACAAAGACAATATTTTCTTCTATATTGGTTGTAGTGTACTGAATCTGGCTGGTTACCAATCCTCTAGAATTCTTCCCTGCTGGAGTGCTTGTTAGATTTTCGACCAGTCCTGGATTCGATCCTACGGGAACTGGTTCACCTTTCTCTGATAGTCTTGTAAGTCTGTAGATGATGTCATCAGACACTTCTATAGGTCTGTCAAAATATAATTTTCCCTTGTGGTACCCGCTAACAATGAACTTTTCTTTCAATGGATGATGATGACTTGATTGGACCATTGGGCCTTATTTTTGTCAACATACATCATGGTTGTGAAAATGTCAATGGAATGAGCGGTATTCGTCATGTTGATGGTTATGCTGTCGGTGGTTATTTCTTCCGAATGATATTATTCTACTTCCTTCCTGATAGTTTATCCAAGGTCCTATCGTTTTTATTTTGTTGTATTGTTTCCTTTGTCGATTTTTAGGTTTTATGGTTTTTATACATTTTTCCAAATTTTGTTAACAACTATGAAACCGTTTTTTTTGTTTTTTTTAACATTTTTTTCAGTTTTCATATCGCTTTAGTCGGCCAACATTAGCAAGTTTCTGAAATACCTTGCCTTGTAATGTTCTCAGCCATACTAATCCATTGGCATTGATTTCTTTGACAAGATAAGGTCCCATCCACTCTGTATGCAATTTTTTCGATTTTCCTTTCACTTGAATATTATATAACAACGCAAGGCCTTCAACTGACAGGTTTTTATTTTTAATATTTCGGTCATGCCACACTTTATGTTGTTGTTTCTAGATCTCTGGGTGCTATATTGCAGTCAGTCGATGTTCCTATAGATTAACTAGTTGCATTAATTATTCTTGCTTAGCCTCTTCAACATCAATGTGCAATATATAGGAAATTATTGGGGTTTGTTGTCAAAAGTTCAGAGGGACGATTGTTTCTTGGCCATAAACAAGTCAGAACAGTGTCTGATATGTCGACCATTTGTATGTCGTTCTATATTCCCATAGGACAACAGGAATTTTCTCATCCCAATCATCTTTTTCTGTTTTGCATATTTTGTTTAGACCTCTTGTCAAAGTTTTGTTAAATGTTTCATATGCACCATTGGACTAAGGATCGTAAGTTGTGCTCCTTCTATGTTCAATTTTGAACTCTTTTGTTAAATATACAATAGTTTTGGTAATAAAGTGTGACCCCTGATTGTTGATCAAGGTCATTGGAAAACTGAATCTAGTAATAATATTTGCGACTATAAATTTTGCGGCTACCTCACTAGAATAGGTTTTGACAGGTTCTGCCTCTGCCCATTCAGTAAGATATTCGACTGTTGTTATAATATAGCGTGCTCCTAACCTTCTAGTAGGTATTGGAAATGATCCTATAAAATTGATAACCCAAATTTCCAATGTTAAACTTGGGTTTACTAATATTAAGGGAATCTCAGTGCTTGGTAGGGTTGAACCTAATCATGGACAATGGTAACATTTACTGACAAATTTTCGACAATCACGGTATATTGTCGACCACCATAATTTGGACTATTGGGTTTTCTTAGCAGTCGTGTCAGATTGGAAATGTCCTCCAGCTGGGCCATAGTGTGCTTCATGCATTATTATTTCTCTTTCATGCTCCAGAACGCATTGATGGAGTACCTCATCTAAGCTAAGTTTATAGAGGAACCTGTTTATTATGCTGTAAGGTGCAACTTTCATTACTATTTTTTTTCTTTTTGTCACTCATTCCTTGTGGTGCTTGTCCATTTGCTAAAAATTGTGTTATCTCTTCTAGTTCAACAAGTACAACTTCTATTCTAAATAGATGTGCATCTGGTAGGTCATCTTTGACTCTAGTCAGTTTCTCCCCTATGTCAATTCTCGACAAGTGGTTGGGTCCGACATTTAATTTTCCTAGTCGAACTACAACTTCAAAATCAAATTCTTGAAATAGTAGTAACCATCGACAGATTCTTCCATGATGTAGAGGATTATTTACTGGATATTTCAATGCTTGGTGATCGGTGCAAAACACGAAAGGGTTAAATAGAAAATAGTGTCTATACTTTTGAAGTGCGAAGACCTTTCCTAATGCTTCTCTTTCTATCATGCAGTGATTACGTTTGGATTTGTTCAATTTTATGCTACTATAAACAATTGGATAATCCATTTCGTAATCTCCTGGTTGCGTCAGTATTGCACCAATTGCTATGTCGGATGCATCGATGTGTACATGAGTTTTTACTGACCAATTTGGGAATTGGAGAATATGTCCTTGGACTATTTTTTTCTTTAAAATGTTGAATGATGCATCACATTATTTATTCCATTCATATTACTGATTTTCTTTTAGAAACTCTTCTAGAGGATATGTCATGTCTAAATAATGATGAATACATTTCCTGTAGTATCCTATATGCCCCAATAAAACTCTAACTTTTTGGGGGTTAACTAGAGGTTTCAAGTCGAGAATGATTTTGATTTTTGTGAAATCAACCTTGATGCCCTCTTTGCATACAATATGTCCTAGTAGGATTCCTATAGGGGTTACAAAAATACATTTATTTATGTTAAGTGATAGCTAAATTTGTCTACATCTTTCTAACATTACCCTTAGCCATTTGTAGTGATCTTTTAACATGGAGTAGATTTTCCAGTCGTTGAAATATACAACCATTGTTTTGTAGATGTATTCCTGGAATGATTTAACCAATATTCTTGAAAATATGGCTGGTGCATTTTTTAGACCAAACAACATGACTTTGTAAGAAAATGAGCCAAATTCACACACGAATGTTGTTTTCTTTTTATCCTCCTTGGCAATTGGTACTTGAGTATACCCTGAGAAGCCATCTGTAAATGAGTAGAATTCATGTCCTTCAAATTCATTGAGAATTTCATCTACAAAAGGAATTGGGAATGGGTCTGTCAGGTTGACTTTGTTTAGCTCACAAAAATCTACACAAATTCCCAATCTTGTAGGGTCATGCTTCTTTGGTTGTACGACCATTGGGATTTCCCATTCTGATTGGTCGATATGGTAGATAATTCTAGCCACTAACATATTGTCAATCTATTTTTTCACTATCTCTTTATATTTATGAGCAAGTTTGTAAGGTCGTTTATTTATGGGTCTTGCATCAGGTTTAATATCAATATTCATTTCGCCTATTGCTTGAACTAAACCTTTAAGGTCTTTATAATCCCATGCAAAGACATCCTGAAATTATTTTAGTAGGTTAAATATTTCTTTCATCTACTCCTCATTCCAGTAATCTCCAATTCTTTCCATTTTTGGTCTATCATCATTAGAGATGTTGAATTCTTTTGTTTTAACCTTTACGTCCATCCATTCTGGCACCTTGATTTCGTTAATTTGTCGACTTCCTTCCTTGAATTGTGAAAATGATGTTGGGAACTCTTATGTTTTCATTCATTCAAGTTCTTATTTTTCATTTGATTTGACCTTGAATATTGTTCTAATTGGTTTCATCATTTCCAAATGGTCATATTTCCATTGAAATATTTTTCCACTTGTACGCTCAGTTTCTAGTCGAAGTCTTGTCGACCATGGTATTTTATTTGACCGAATATTATGACATGATGCTTTCAATCGGATGTGGGTTTCTATCGAATTGTTATAACAGTCGATTTAAGGAATGTTTTTCTCTTTTTGTAGCTTTGACTAGTTGGTCATATTCCAGTATAAACTTGAATTCTTTGATGAAATTTTCTTTAAGTTCATTCCATAAGAACGTTTCACCTCGTGCTTCCTCCATCTTGTACCACTTATTTGGTAGATCATCTAATGTTGATGGAAATAAGTGCGACCATATTCGCTCATCTTTATAAAAAAGTATTTTCCACTCGTTTTCACATGTACTTATGTGTTTTCCAAGGTCCTGACCTTATGTAAAGACTGGTATTTGTGCTTGATTTGTTAGCTTCTTTCCTCCAAATATTTCAAAAAAATACATTGAAGTTGTCGACCACATTTGTAGTCTCGACTGGTGGGTATCCCACCACCAAGCAGCTTAACCCGTAAATATTTCGACAAGGATTTGAAGTCAGTATTGTTCACCTATGTTAATGGATACTTGTTCAATATGAAGGACTGGTGATTCCCTCTCTTTATACCGAAGTGACGGTATGTTTTCTATTTTTATTGGTGCTAAGGAAGGGTATTCCCTAACTTTTCTTTCGAATATTTTTGGTATTATGAACACAGAAAAAAATTGACGTGTCTGTTTTTTCGGAATGGCCTGAATGGTCCAACACTCCCTTCTTTGTAGTTCATAGTTTTCCATTTCCTAGTCATATAATTCTGCATCTGATTTTTAACCAACCGAGTCTGGGTTTCCTAAATGAATTTTTCCATATATATTTGGTTTGGCATAATCTTCAATGTTTTGTATTTGAGATAGATGTCAGACATTGACTTCTTCATATATGGGTTTTTTCCATGGCTCACCTTCTAAAGGATGAATAGGGACAATTACTTTATGGTCATTTCCTTTAAGATGTATCCTTTCTTTATCTAGTAAAATTGATGCCTTCATCTTTAGACCCCATGGACGACCCACTAAGGATGGAAAGGAGTTGGATCCTTCCTTAGGGTTAATGATTTCGAAATCAACTTTTGTGGTAATACCTTTTATGGTTGTGTCGACCTTTCACCAAACACCAATAGGTTCAATTAGAACTTGGTCAGATAGTTTTAAATATATTCCTGATTCACTGAGTCTAGGTATGCCTAATTGTTCCCATGTATCTCTTGTCATAATGTTTACTTGAGATCCGAAGTGGAGAACGACTTGTCGGACATGGTATCCTTCAATTTCTAAGTCGACAAGTGGGTCAGCGTCACTTTTATATTTTTGGTTTAAACTGCAAATTCTTTTATCTTGTTTGTTCATGCCAGATTTGTTCTTGATATTGTATAATAAGTCAATAAATTGTGCAACAAAATTATCATTGTGTATTAGATTAATTATTTCTTGACATATATTTTGTCGACTATCATCATTTGCTTCCTGTGTGGATAATTCTTGAAAAATGTTCGATGCATCGTTATATCATTGCTTTTGTATGACAGGATTATGATAGTAATCTTTATTCTTTATCTTACTTATTCTAGGATTTTCAATGCCAATTTTAGTACCTTGTCTAGTGACTATTTCAAATTCTTTATGCAAATAACATCACATTTTTGGACACTTGACAAGACATTAACATTCTTACTTTTATTAATTTTGTCTAGCATGGTGGGAAAATCCTCTAAAGAGTGATCATCAACACCACAACTATTACAAAACTTGAGGTCAGTTCAATCCTTGTATGGACACTCAGCATGTCGATGTCCTTTATTCAAGGATGTGTAGCACTAGATCAATCGTCGTGTTCTATTTTCCCTATTCCCAAAGAATCGGCCTCGACCTGCATATCCCCCACGATGATTATTATCATAATGGTGCTAATACCTTTGGCCTTTGTGCCTTTGATTTCTCTATTCGTTCTGGTCATTGTTATTCCTTGGAATGTTGTCATTATTATTATGTGCAACTACATTAGTTTGGTAGTGTTACAACAATAAAAAAAAGTAAATAAATAGGTTATAACTATCAGTAATGGTAATTAATTATTAAATATAGTTATGAAGAGAAATGTCTCTTCAATATTTGATGGCCAAGCCATATTTAAGGAGGCCATATCCATTCTATTTTATCATCCATTCAATTAGTATACATTTTATACTTTTAATTATTTGAAGATGGAACATGTTCCTCCCTAGATCTGGATACAGGCTGACTTAATCCAGATACTTATTATCCATTACACCGGATACAGTGTAACATTTATATCAGAGTTATATGGCCCTTGGCCATTATTTACACTTTGTGTAAATTTATTTTTTAGGGTTTCCCTAAAATATAGGACATTGTCCAAAAAAGAAAAGAAAAAAGAAAACGTAAAAAAAAGGTAAAGAAAAGAAAAGAAAGAAAAAAGTTAAAAGAAAAGATAAAAGAAAAAAAAAAGTAAAAAAAGAAAAGATAAAGTAAAACCAACACATGGTTCTGCTTTCCAACTTCAACCCAAGTTGCACCCCCCTCATTCCATGTAGCCCTACAAACAAAAACAATGTTAATAAAATAAATATTATTATTATAACATTAATATTATTATATAATATTTTAAAACTTATTAATCCACGTTTTGATAAAATATTTAAATATAATATTTTATATTTATTATTTTATTTCAACACATTAAATAATTATTATTATTATTATTAATTGTTACAACAATAAAAATTAAATAATAGGTTATAATTATTAGTAATAGTAATTAATTATTAAATATAGTTATGAAGAGAAATGTCTCTTCAACATTTGATGGCCAAGCCATATTTAAAGCGACCTTATCCATTGTATTTTATCATCCTTTCAATTATTATACATTTATACATTTAATTATTTGAAGATGGAACATCTTCCTTCCTAGACGTGGATACAAGTTGACTTAATCTGGATACAGATTATCCGTTACATCGGATACAGTGTAACAAGTAGATCGGGTGCTAGTTCTATCGGTTCTTCAAATTTAGGTGACAGTCAGTTGTTGCGTGGATTTTGACCTTGCATATTGCACACCAAGAATATTTTTCATTCTTCATAATGTACGAACAACATTTTTTTCGCGTGTAGACCGTTCTCCTGGTAGATGTCGCAAAATAATTTCGACTAAATGAAGCGTACATCTTGTCGACAATTATCTTTGGTTTTCCCAGTCATTGAGAATTTTGTACACCAAATGTATTGGCCCTTGAGGTTTAGATCCCATAACGATTTCTGCATTATCTCTAGTTGTTCTTTGATATGGCTATCAATAGGGTTCACCGGGTAGTCCTCGTCCATTTCGACTTGTAACTCCTTTGTAAGTACATCTTCATAGGTATTAAACATGTCCAGTCTAATATGCAACCAAATCTTTTGTAATAGTCCTGCAACAAACAATTGGATTAGTAATTGCTTGTCTATGTTATAGTCCAGCTGGATGAGTAGGTCTTTTAGTCTTTTGTCGTACTCTCAGACTGTTTCTGTCGGTTTCTAGACTACAGTTTTTAAATTTTTTGTATCCAGATGCTTCGCATCTAGAGTCTTGAAGAATGATAGAAATTGTTGTTTAATTTATGCCTTCACAACATTCGACATTTTTTTAGTATATGTCATATACCATGTAAGTGCCTACTTTTGCAGAGCACCAACGAACTATGCCATCTGTCAATCCTCATTTGTAACAGCGTTCGCTTCCCAGGTTGACTCGTAGACGAACCAATGTCATCTGGGATATTCATCGTCCTCGTAGAGGGGGATGTGTGTAGATACGTGTGCCATGTCCCTGCTGTCATTCCAGTTTTTCTCTATGGAGTGGTGTTCCTCCTTCAAATTCCAGGGCTGGTTGTTTTGATGTGTGTGCATAGTGGATTGGTATTTGGATTGTGTAGGAGTGGAAAGGAGTCTACTTGACAAACCTAGTTTTTTGTAGGAGCCTCATAGAGAGAGAAAGAGGGTTGGCTCTCTTCTCTACACCCCTTGAATAGCACTGGAAGGGAATTCATGGCCCGAGGGACTGGGCAGTAGAGAAGGGAATGATTCCTTGTGTTGGGTGTGTGTGGATGTATTAGGAGTCAAGCTAGTTCTGGTGTAGGAATCCTTAGCTCTTCAGTGAGCCCAATAGCTTAGCAAATAGTGCTTCCATATCCTAATAACCTGATAAACCCAACTTGTTGGCTTGGTTATGTGTTGTTGTGTACTCTTGGCCTGATAAACCCAACTATGTTGGATTGGCTAAGTGGTGTATCCATGTCTATGTGTGAGACTGCTAGTGTTCCCTTATTCCTTGTGGGAATCATGCCCAGCTCAGGGGTGGCAGTGTTGCTGAGAGATTAAGGAGCACACTAGCCTAAGGTTGGGTAGGTGGAACATTACAGCAACATAGTTGGTTGCGGGACAAGTTTCTTCATAAGATAAGTATTCTTGTGTTTAAATCTCTGCAGTTACATTTGATAATGAATTACAATGAATATGCGAATGAATGGAATGGGTTTTCCTCCAATGTGTGTTAAACATTTATGCATCTTTGCATGTTATTACTTCAATGCATTTTCATTTTATGTTCATGGGGCTAGTTTCCCGGATTAGATAGTAGCACTAGTCACATCCTCTCCTCCGGTAGAGGGGCGAGGATGTGACACTCGAAAGATTTGTTATATCTCATTGTCTTTCTCCCTTGAATATTCCTACCCATTTTCACTCTCCTTTCTTTATTTATTTTTGGAAGAGCTACATTATGATCTAATAGTCGAAGAACATCACCCACCCTTTCAGGATCCTTGTTATCCACTTGTTGAGGTCTTGAATAGTTCAGTCTCCCTGTCATCCACTTGTTGAGGTGCGAAAAATTGGAGAAAGAGACAAATCAACATAATAAAGGTGTTTCACAAGGTATATGTGAAGCTCGTCCTATCCTTCTATAAATCTCTATTATGAGTAAATTCCCACGATAAAGGGAAAACTTCATGGCTTGTAATTCGATGTAATTGTTTAACTTGATAACCTCTCCTGAATAATGAACAAGTTATTTTAATCCTGTGAATATCTTGTTCTGTTGTTTTTTATTTCCCACCCATTAAGAACCACTAATCTAGGTTAGAAGTATTACCTACCAACATTTAACAAAGATGAGAAAGATAGTGTCTTAGGTCACCTTTGTGCTTGATTTATCACAACCATTCTTTAGCATCAACCAATAGCATGTGTAAAAGAAACCTTAAAAATTCATCAAATTAACCTTTGAGTAATAAATATCATCCAAAAAGAGGTGTGCATAGAATTAAGAGCTCCAATAAACCAAGATAAATAGAAAAATATCTCATAATGGACCCATATCTTGTTGTGTTTTTACAATGGGAGGGGAGATCTATTTATATAAGGATAGCCTCACCTAGTTTTAATTTATGAGCCTATAAGATCATGTGAAAATTTCAACATATGGATTTCTCACCCATAATTTGGGGGCTAAACCACTCATACCAACATAAAAATAATACTAATAGTGAAATTAGGCTACACCAAGTGCTAGGTGTTCCAAAAGGAGGGCACTATGCTCCAACTAACCCCAGCATATGTGTTCCCTCAATGTCCCCCTTCATTATCCTTGTAGGATTCTTCAATAAGGAAGTGCAATTTGTGAATAACATGACCCAGGGGAGGGGGTTTATATCACAAAATACGTCCAAGTGAGAAAATAAGGTGTGTTATATGGGGTACACAACCCTTTACAAAGTGTTCTCACCTTTTAATACATGGAAAATAACTGAGTGTGGTCATGCATCTAAGTGATTAGCCCCCCAAGGGAACCAACGCTGATAGGGAGAAAACCTCTTAGAAGTGGAAATCAAGAGGGCCATCCATGACATGATTAGGGGTATTTAGACCCAAATCAACACTCTACTAAAAACTTCGCCTTTATATAGCATAAAATAACCCCTCACTCTATTGAATATGGAAGGAACGCTGCAAATACTCTGAGGTGTAAAAAGTTTCATCGTTTTAGGTATGGAATTTTCTTGTTGATATTACTCATGATGATCATTCAAAAGGATGATTATTTGAGCTGGCTATTAGCCATAAGTTGCATCTAGGTGGCATGGAGCTCATCAATGGTGGAAGGGATGGCCTTCCTAATCTGTGAGGTTGAGTGCATGCTACCTAGAGTTACAGGGACCATTAGAATCCAAGGTAATGAGAGGAGGAAGTTATATCACAATGAGGGTTAAGGGGGCCATTGAAGTAAAGGTAAAAACATGTGACTAGAAAGCCCACAAAGAACAATTACTATGCCATATATGTGCAATTAAAAAAAGCAATGGCTGCATTGGTGAAGTACAAAGGAACAACTAGAAAAAACTTAAGGAACATGGTGCCATTTAAATTTCTTGGGAGATCACAACTTTCCATTCCTTACTTGAGATATGGAAAACGGTGGATTGCAGAATGAGGGTAAAAGAAACTTTCCATTGGTTTCTTAGTCTTACTAGTAAACCAAAGGTGATATAAAGGGATAACAAGTAGATTGGGAAGTGGGTAAAAGTGCAAAAAACATTCTTCCATATACAATAGAGCATATTTAGTCCTTTGAGGTAAAGGCTACATACAATAAAAACAAATATTATAATTAAACATAGAGGAATCTAAAATGGCCTCCCTACAGAAGAAATTACAACCATTTTGATATACTACATGGAGTATGTATATATGTATTTCATTGCATGTATATGGTACAATAAATTACTTATCTCGTACCAATTCCCATATGCTAACTAGTAAATACATTGCAATGGAGGGACTGGGGTCTTGCAGACCAGAAGTGGCACCTCCTCATCCATTATTTCTATATTTAGATTGTAATTATTTTCTTAGATAATACAACACAAAATGCATTTATGTTTCTTGCCAAATCGATGTGAAATAATAAATACATTTACTATTCCCTCCAATTCACCATGCAAAAAGAATTGCATTAACGATTCCCTCAAAGTCACTGCGCAGTTTCCTGCAAAGTGGGGTCTTTTGGTTTTAACTTGTAAATTGGTTATTTTCGTGGATTCATTAGATGTATGTATAGTTATTATGTGACTACAAAACATCCAAGCTTCAAGATGCAGCAGAGAAAGAAAATAATTCCATGTTCTACAACCACAAAGAAAAGATGGATTGTGTTTTTGTTGTATTAATTGAAGCTTTAGCACATTCATCCGGAATTCTAGGAAGCTCTCTATTTCCAAGTCTCTCAACAATGCCACTAAGTGCATGGTCTATAACACATATTTTTTTGGGAGTTGGTCTTAAAACATGGAGGGGGATACCAAGCAAGTGTTCCTTAATCAACTGTATGTAAAGAAACAGAATATTCTAAAAACAATTGGGGATAATTTTTTAGAGCTCCATTCTTACCCTTGGTTCAAAGTTGGAGCTACATGTTTTCACAACTATGATTGTTTGGTAAGGATAAAAGCCAAATTTTATTGCAACAATGACTATAGTATGTATTCATCAAAGTGGAAAAGGAAGGAAGATATTTTGTGGACCTATCAGCCATAGGAATTATAAGACATGAGTAGAACCCCCCAAAAGGGGAGAAATACTTTAACCTATCTCTCCCCATTCTTCTGATATTGCATGCATGATGTTTGACTTAAGAGAATGTTCATGTTGTTTAATGCATATTTGATAAGTATGCATGTGATTATGTTTGATTGTGCTAATGTTAGTAAGAGTGCATAGTTTAATTGGTAAATGTCATGTGTAGAACATGAAAACATTTATGCTTTAGCATGCAAATGTTGAAATGGCGCATAAATAGTTTTGTTAATAATGATATGATAACATGTGCAACAATGAGTGACATTGTAAATTTAATGTGATTAAAATAAAATTCTTGTGTGCTAGAGAAAGAAGAAGCAAGTTAATGAAATCGTTTCATAGAAAACAAGATGATCAACAGTTGTTTGTAAGAAATATTTGATAAAGGAGCATCAGAAACCCCACAAGGTTGGTGTTGGTTAGGTAACCTTGGTAATATGATTTCCAAACTAAAAAGGTAATATTTTTACACCTGAAAAGGAAATTAATCTAGGTAAGAATTTTCCTTAATTTGAGTGATAACTGATTAATGTTGATGTTGAACATGTGCTCATGGACGACAAAGTAAATATTATTCTCTTTATGCATGTGAATGAGTTAATAATTGAATTTTTTCATTTTGAAAGTGTTTTTTATGAGGCCATGGTAAATTGGAAAGGAATCATGGAGCACTACATAGGTACCCATACGTCACCTTGCTGGAAGGGCATCTAAGTTGCAACCTTTTTGCTGACATTGAATACACCTAAAGGGGAATGGATGCATTCCTTGCATTATTTCCAAGTGGAAAGGAAGGAAACTAGATAGTCAACCAAGTGTCGAGGAGAATATTGGGTAGTGTTCTACAATTTTGGGTATAAATTTTAGTTTTCAAGGTGATGTTATAACATATTTTTTTACGTCATATGCATAGATGCTCATGTTGGCCTCATTTATGATATTTCCCTTCTTTCATACCCCTTTTCCCAATTGTGGATCCTTTACCTTTTATCCCTTCTCAGAAAATCCCCTAAAAACCCCTGTTGCAATTCATATCCACCCTATATATGACTAGCCAACGTATGCATACCCTGCTAGTGTCTATACCACATATGTATCTATTTAAGGGTAAACAAATATATTTTCAATTATTTCTCAAGAAAAGTAAAATAGGTTTTGTTGGTTCTAACCTCTTGTTTCCTATGAGTAACTACTGCAACTTGTTTAACTACCTATTTAAAAGTATTAAAGAGGCTTAAGAGAAGAAGAAAATGGGAGGATATTACCAAAATCATCATCATATTGTCATTTTTATCGTAGAATCCACAAACCCTAATCCTATATTTGCAAGATTTTCCCATATCTAGAGATCTACATTTTCACTATCCTTCACTCTTTATCTAGTGAAAAAATCATTGTATTGGTTTCTTGAACTTTCCCTAAGTGAAGCACGAAGAAGAGTAGCAAGTGCATAGACTAGGTGGAGGAACCCAAACTTTAGTTTTAGAACAATGTTGCAATAAGTTACATGTGAAATGATGATTGTATTTGTTGTTCTGATTTATAATGATCTATATTTTTTGTCCAAATTATTGTGTTAATTAAATTGTGTTAAGATTGTAAGTGTCATCTAAGCTAGTCTCATGTAAGATTTAAGTGTAGTTGATATGAAAAGAATGCAGTTCCATACATGAATCTAATGGCCTTCTCACCTGTATCGGCATTTTTATTGTAACCTTCTTGTCAACATTGAAGAGAATTGAGAAGAAAGAAATGGTATAACTTTGGTGGTGCTGGAAAGAAGAGTAAGGTGTTCAAATGGTCAACAAGTGAAGGGGATGGTTGGATAAGATGTTGAGGCATTGGATCAACCAACTCAGTATGGTGGAGATAAATATCATGACTTTAGGGTGTGTTTTATGATTGGTTTGTAACTAAAATAAAGATTGAATTAATTAAATTAAATAAATGAATTAAAAAAGAAAGTAATAATCATAATAAATGAATCAATAAACGAGTTAAACCTCCCCCACATTAATAAATTAAGCAGGAGGGGAAGGGAGGAACCCTACAAAACTGATGAACTAATCCACCTATAATAATAACCACAACTACAATAATAATTATAATTATAAATGTGATGTAAAGTGTGCATAAATGTATGCATATTGGCAGATGTGTTTGATTGTGTCATGATTATGCATGTTGATGTGTTTTATTTTCACTACAAATAATTTGTTGAAGTGATCATGTTGTTGATAATTATTTGTAGTATATTGTGTATGCAGTGAAAAGAAGTATGCATGAGTAGTCATGTGTATGTGACTACATGAAATCTATATCAAGAGAGAGTAAATCTAAAGAATGAAGTTATGACTACTACTATAAAAGTTGATGCAAAAATTTGGATAGGAAAAGGGAGGAAGTCGTTTCCTTGACACTTGAATTATGTTGTCTTGATAACCACAAGTTCACTCTATTGTATGTGAAATCCCTTGGCTAGGATGAATCCTAATGAACTGCATGGCAGCAAAGGGATTCCCGATCCTATAGGAGTGAGTGCAACAAGAAAAATAGGCACTGCATAAATTTAAATAATGGAAAAGAGCATCAAATGGGCATGGTGTGTCTGAAGAGTGGAGTGTGTTAAACCTCCTTGGGAATATAAGTAAGGAAGTGAAATGTATGTCTCTGAATAAGACAATAAGATAAACTTAAATTATGGAATCCATGTGAAATAGACAAATATATAGACATACAAGTAATTGAACTTATGCATTTTTTTTTTCTTATTTTATATGCATGTGTATATATTTTCCCATCTATGATTTTGGAAAATATTAGCCCATTATCCCATCAAATAAATAAAAGGAAGTCAATAAAATTTGACCATTAAATATTAAATATATTCACATAGCTAGCATGGTAAGGTTATTAGGAAATATTATCATTAAGTTCTTGTCCATTATTAACCCTTTATGCCTCTTTATTGAATCATATAACTCAAGAAGATGAGCCATTAATTACTCAATTTGATTGCATCCCACTGACCTATAATGGCAGAGGCCATTGTCATCATGAATTAAAAATAGTTTTGAATACTTGCATTCACCTTCTTGTCCACCATTATTGGAATAAAGATTTTAATACAGATGTTATCAAACGGATTCCATATGGAGGTGATGAACAATTTGAAAATGTTGGTTATGATTGGTAATTCTCCATGCAAGATAAGGCGCTTGGAAAGTACATCACATCCTCCCCCAAACTTAAGAACAATACACATATTACTGAGGGCACTCTTGAATTGATCCATAGGTTTACTATATAACAAATCATCGATGAATTGAAGTTCATTTAATTGAAAACCAACAGATTTCCTTTCAAAGTTAAACAAAAAATTTGGGAAATTGATACTCCTTAAGTGTTATTGGACAATTTCCTTCTCCTATAAATCCTTTGAAATCTATGGGGAATATTATCAAATGATGTGTCTATTGTTATAGAAAAAAAGTACTACTTATTTCTCAAGAGGAGAGGAATGTAAGGACAGAGAAATATTTGATGGTCTTAGATGCGGAATATGCATTGTTCAAGTTCGTTGCTAATAAATCACTAAAGATCATATTTTACCATCTACCCATCAATGTTAAAAGGTCCTTTCATGTAATACCATCACTAAGTAATTAATTCACTTTCATCGTATGGATTACTACATATTTTCTTAATCCACTTATTGATGGATGTTAGCACAAGTGTTTCTTTGTGACTGAAGTTTATTTAACTCTTTTATTCTTTTTTATTTATTTCGATGGAACGAATCACAAAAAACCATTTGAGTGCTTCCCCATGATTCGTTGATGGTAAATGGGGTAAATCATCAACCCTAAGTGTGGATCCTAGTAGCCCAAAAGGATTAAGTGAGTTAAACCCATTGCTTCCACAACTTTGAAGGGATAGATATCAAATTTGACTAATGATTACTTCAAGTAACTAAGAAGTAAACTACGAACATTGTTTTTTAGAGTTAATTTACTAAGAAGTAAACTTTGGTTAAATGGTGTTCTTGAAAATACTTTTTTTATCATTAAATCTTGAATTGATCTCTTGGTTTTATTTTGATTTTGTAAATGATTGTAGAAGTTTTTATTGCTATGATTTGTAGTCTATTTTGGTAGATCTCAATGTAACAAAGGATAATTATTTTAAATTTGTTGAGATACATTAATTTTACTTAAAATACACTATGGGTTTATTGTCCTCTTTTGGAGGTACCCACATTCTCAACTTCCATGTTCTTTTCATACTATCTTATGCTACAACAAAATGATTTAATCTTTTTGAAACCTCTACATTTCCTTCTTTGTAATTTCTACAGGTAGGAGCTATCTTAGCTAGATTGATGTCACACAAGTTAGCAGTTACCAACTTTCTTAATAAAAAACTTGCTAAATGGTCCTCTTGGATGGATTCACCATTCACCTCTACGTGCCTTAGTGCTGTAAAATTAAAATCACCTCCTACAGTGATAAAGTCATTCTTCATACATTCAAATTTAAGAAATTTTCATCCAAAGGCTTGAATGTAGGAGATTGGAAAATTGTTGAGAGAAGTCTTGGTTTCAACCTATGTTCAAGCCATTGAAATTACCTATAGAGTTAACACCACAAAAATTATAGTCTAATAGAAGTGAAGATAATAATTCTACAACTTTTCCCCCCTCCATCATAGTATTGTGAAGACATATGTTTTTCTAATCATAAAAAAAGTACCTAGGACAATTTTTTGTGGGGAGCAAGGATGATTTTAAGGAACCATACTTATTTAAAAGTGTATAAATGTTGACGAATATAACCAATTCTTAAAATGCCAACTATAAAATGATTGGAAATATTTTTCAAAAAATATTTTAATTTCCAAGGATTTTATATCATTTCTATAATAATCTGGCAATTTTTAGGGTCAAAAAATTTTACCCCATCAAAATTGGGTGAAACAAGGCTTCAAAAAATGCAAAATGGTGAATCATTTTTGGGAGAAAAACATGGAAAAATAGCTCATTGTGCTAAAATTCACCCCTAAAATTATCCCTGGTGGGGAGTTTGGTAGACCTGCTCTAAAGGCCCCAACAATTATTTTTTTCTCCCCTTTATGAATATCTCGTTTTGCTTTTCATTGGGAAATTGAGAGCAAGGACTATCGACCTACAAGTGAAGGGTCCACCCCTCTCCTAGTGTCCAAATCAATTACACCATTAATTCTCAACCCTCAGAGTGACTTGAGGAGGGCTTTGAAGACCTCAAATGGTAACATTTAATGGAGAGAACACATTATTGCCTATGAGAAGGAGAAGCATGTATATATCGAAGGTTTAGAATCTAGCTTTGAAAACGGTTGTTCCTTAACATAACAAAAATACTTGGACTTGGGCTTTTCAAAACATTGAATAACAGTTTATGAGCCTTATTGATATCACCCCATAATTGATTACAATCCCTTTTTTACTCAATTTGGTTTAGGATTTTAGGTGAATCCATGATATCCGAAAACAAAGTAATTATGATCAAAATCATTGCATTTCATTGATAAGTGAATCTCCTCGATTGAATTTTAAATTCCTTGGGCAACATCCATTGTTGGCTCAATGAGCTCGTTAGGCCCTAGTGCCATTCTAACTCCATCATTACAAAGTTTCTTTGGGTTTTCCAAGGGATGTATCCTTCACAATATAGCCTATGATCAACCATAGTTAGGATCACTTTCTCTGCAATTGAAGCATGCAATTTTGAGTCCCATATTTCAACTCGATTTGGTGAGCATGTTCTAGTAGCTCAAGTGGGTTTTTGACCTAAAGAACCCACACTGAAATCCAACATCTTACACTTCGATTTTAGATGCTCATATGAGTGACAATGAGAGAAACAAAAGGAACCTAGACATAATCCAAAGTGTGCTTAACATTGTTTCCCCACCTTAATCTCCATATCTTTTGGTAAATCCTTTCCAAGGTTCAAAATTACATAAATTGTTCAACTATTCTCCTCGAACCCTACTCCTACTATCTATGAATTTAAAATCCTGAAGGCATACCTAATTCTTTTGAAAATGTCTTTTGACCAAAGCTTTAATATAATCCTTGGTAGCTTGACCCAAAAAGGTTCGAGACTTTCATTTTCTTTAAGGGTTCAAATCCCATATACTATTTTAGAATCATGTTTCATTTTTCAATTTTAATTTGATTATATCCTATGTATTTCAAAAGATGGATTCCAATTAGCCACAATCCAAAGAGAAATACCAATGGAAACACTTTCCAACCAAACACACCTCTTAGAAGAATAAGAAGAAATTTTAACATCCACGAGGCTAAAAGTAGCCTATGGGAAAAAACGCCTCACAAACTAATTTGTATGCATTTCAACCCTTTTCCTATTCAAATTGATGATGAGGGGCCCCAATTTATCCACGGTCCTCTAGCTGAATAGATTATCCCAAGAGCTAGCTATCAAGATGTTTGCATATTTGTCTGTGCAGTCTTTGAAGGCTTCACACTCTAAAATGAAATGGTTTTTTGTCTCCACTTTTCTGGAGGTGCAAAAAATGCACACCCTTTCTTACCAAGCTTCTTTTGGCCTTTTCCAACGCACAGTTACACAACGAAGTTGATGCGAATTAGTTCTTAACTGAGCAATAAGAATTTTGTCTCTCCAAGATATATTGGCCCCTATGTGCAATTTTTTATGATGATTGTAAGGGGGATTAAACTCTTCAATATAATACTTCTTCTTTCTCTGTATCCCTTTATCCCAAGTTCACTTGTGGAACTTAACGATAACAAAAGTCTCTATCTCTTTACTATTTGTGGGGCACGCGTCTTCTATCTTTTGCACAATATGTCATTGAAGATGACCTTAGGCCATCTTCCATCTTTCATTTGCTCAATTATTTTTAGATATCTTATGAGTCCCACCATTGCAAGTGCTTCAATAGAGGTAGCCCCCATTTCACTTACCATGATCTCATATGGGAGTGGACTTTTAATTTTGAACTTGTTTGTAATCAAACACTTTTGAATATTCTCAATTTGCTTCAGCCATAAGTGAGAGGCACTGCTTGCCCACCCTTCACAACCATAGAGCCCACCCTTCACAACCATAGAGAACAGCCAGGATCAATAAAAGGCCCAAAAACGTTAGTGCAATCCTTCAACCATTGGTGCCGAAACTAATTACCGTACTTTATAGTCTTATTGGTATTTAGGATTTTATCTTTACAATTAGTTTATCTCATATTTTATAGTAAATCTAGAAATTAGAAATGATAGCAACAACTTGCCTCTTAAAAAATAGAGATTATCTTAAAGATATATTTTGAAATATAAAATTGGAAACCGTAATCTCAACTATAAAGAAGGCCTTCACCACAATCCAGCTTTGTTGGAATCACCACATGAAAAGCTTTTGAAATGGGACCAAGGAAATTAATACCATTTAAATTACATTCAACCTTACATCTACCTTTTTATTCGATGCCTCCACCACGTTCAGACACTTGTCTCATATTTGAAGTCCTTCACACACTTCTCTAGTGTTTGAAGTCCTTCACACTGGTGGCTGGTGGCTCCAATATTAACGACATCAATTTGGTAGAGTTCTCTTAGCGGTTCTAGTCACACTTCATATGAGAGTGTTGTAGCCTTACAAATGGAGAAGGAGAGGCAACCAGGGGAACCCATGTGCGCCTTCCCTGCTGACATTTGCAGGTTCTAGACAGGCACCAACTTCTACTCTCTCTCACATAGTGTGGTCTCTGTGATGCTCCCATGGTTCTGCTCTATGATACTCCCATGGAATGGTTGCCATGTTAGGGCGTACATGGACGGATTTGAGTGCTGGACTTATGCACTGATTCTCCATATATGTTCCGTGAGTGGGTAGAGTTCTATTCGCCGTTGTGGTTACAATTCAAATCAGAATTTTGTAGCCTTACAAATGGAGAAGGAGAGGCAACCAGGGGAACCAATGTGCACCTTCCCTGCTGACATTTGCAGGTTCTAGACAGGTACGAGCTTCTACTCTCTCTCAGTATGGCCACTGTGCTTGATTTTTGAACTGCTTTGTTGGCTTCTATTAGGCTTCTTGTGACTGCATTTGCATTTGAATAAATCATGTTTTTCATTGTGCTATTTCTTAGGCTTGTGAGGTTCTAATTCCGTGCTTAATGTCACACCAATTTCACCGTGGCCCGAGAGTTTTTCAGCAGTCAACCTGGGATTCGAAATATAGTCAGGTTTTTATTCCTATTCCAGGGTCAAAAACTGGTGTTGCCTGAGTATTGTGTATGTATATAATTTTTGAGGTTATTGTTAAAAAAAATTACTCAGATGGTATATCTGGCTCTCATATGAAGCAGTTAATAATAACCAGTAGCAGAACCCATCTTATTTGTATCAACAGTCAAACTATCAAACTATTTGAGGAGAGAAATATAGGCCCGCACTCATTGTTTTTAGTTCTAAGTGAGGATGTTGGGATCTTGCTAGACCTAGACCCCCTCCGGTTCACCCCTCTTCCATGCAATCACCAGTTGAAATACAGACTAGGAACCTAAGTCACCAGATTGGGCGATTTTTTTGCCATAAAAATCGAAAATCGCCGATTTTTAGTGCCTGGCAAACTAGGCAAACTAGTTCGTTAAAATTCGACGATGTTAAAATTGAATAACCCATGCTGTCTGCGGGTAAACCCTAGTCATGAATTAGTCATGAATTGCTTTTGCGTTAACTGAGTCGCTGTCATGAATGATTCTGTGAGTAAATAGTTGAGTGTGGAGGCCGCCGTCGTTCCGTTAGTCATAGAGGGAGCCTCGAGTTTGCAATTGTTGAGACCCTACGGGGCACGCGTAGGATAAAAGACAACCAAATCGCCCCGCATTTCCGGCAGGTTTTTCAATATAATCCGTCAAAATCGCTTGGGAAAATTGTTATTTCATTAATTATGTAAATTCGACAATGTAATTTACCTTTGCTAGACTACACATCCGATTTTAAAACGACCCGGCTCATCCAATTTGCATTTTAAACACTCTAAACACTTCTAATGAGAGCAGGAAAATCATTAAAGACAATGAAATGTAAAAGCAAATGAGACAAAAGAGAAATGGTAACCAATAGCTTCAGCCTCATGGCCTTCCCATTACCCCAGCCCTCTTATAACTTCTTGTAATTCTCTCAAAGGGGTTTTGGGCATTTTGCTGCCAAGGGAGGAGGAAGCAGAGAGAGCTAGAGAACTGAGCAATTGTTGCTGGTTTTTCCATTTGAGTTTTTAGGGTAATTTTTTTTTTATTATTATAAGTTTTATTGTGATTGTTATGTGGTGGAATTTGGTTTTAAGCTGCATTTAGAGATCGCTATGTAAATCTGATATTGAATCAGTTGCCATCCATTACTGTCCATTTAATGATTGAAGATTGATCGGGGGCACTTTCTCAGATGAATTTATAATTCTGTAATTGAAGCGGTTGGGTACGTTAATTCTGAAGCGGTTGGGTACTTTAATTCTGTACTACGTAGTTCTTTGGATGGGCTGTGACTCTTTCTTTATGACTGTATCTTGAACCGAGTCCTGTAATCAGCAATTAAGTTCTTAAATTGACTTACAGACAGCTGTAATTCACTTCCAATTAAGGCATTGAATAGTGGGCTCACAGAAGCATTCTCTTTTTCCTGGGGCTCGTACGATCCATAGCTAGGCATTTTCCCTTCTCCCTTGGCTGCACAGCATTGTGTTGGGTGGCACGCTTTGGCTGTTGTGCACAAGTGTTGAATTGGGCATATAATTATTTTCATAAGCTTGAAATGGAATGACGATGTCTTATTACCTTTATTCTTTAAAAAAAACCAATTCTTATGTTTTCTTTTATCTTATGTTGATTTGAATTGAATGACTATGTTTACTCAAAAATACATTAAATATTTAAATTTTAAAGAAAATGAATTATTTAAATTTTAAAGAAAATAAATTGGAAAGATTTGCAACAAACCTAAAACAATTAAAATAATAATTGGTAGCAAATATGAAACAAAAATTTAAAAACAATAAAACAATAAAAAAATAATTTTAAAAACAATTAAAATTATAAAACAATAAAATAATATTATAATTTATAACATAAATAAAATAAAATAAATGAAAAAACAAAGCATTACTAACTTGGGATTGACTCTCACCTCCTTCGAAGTTGTCTAAGTTGAGACAACTCACCAACAACGACCACAAATGAGCAAAGTCAATATACCACCAACGAATGAGCAGAGTCCAGGCCACTAGTGACCAACATTGACCACGACTGATTGACCTCCTTCCCCTTGTCAATGACAAGGCGACTGAATCAATTATGATTGGCGAATGAGTGAATGAATATGATCCCTGTATAACCTCTCCCGTGTCGTTTTTCCCTCCAAAATTTATCTTGCAAAACTGCATAAGGCTTGGCATCTGCGGGGTCCAATCTTTGGTGATTTTCTAGGTGATTCCATGCTGAGTTTGTGTGAGTGTGTGTTGAGTCTCCCGAGTGCAACGAGCTTTCTAGTTTAGGCGAGTATGGGTCGGTTACTTAGCTTGGACTTCGACTCGCTTAGACTCATTTTTATTACATTTTTATTAAGGTCATGAGAGAAGAATTCAACCATCAACACCACCAACATCAAGGTATATAGAGGGGTTGATGTGCTTGATTAAATGTCAATTCCATACTCTCATACATGATAGAATTTGGTGGAAATTTGCAATCTTGAAATCCTGAAAACTATTAAGTTTGTTGAATTCGAAATGGGATCTAAAATTCCACTTTTTGTATATGAAGTCTGGTGAGGTTGGAACCACTTTCAAACATTATGAAACACTTAATGGTAATGTTAACAATTTAAGTAAAAGTGACATTAAGAATTTAACATTACCATTTACTATTTCCAAATCTACAGAGTAACTAAACATATCAGATTATTTTTGGCAGACAACTCAATTGCTTCAAGTCGAGACTCGACTAAGTTGATCGGCTTGGTACTAAACCGATCACCCGATTCGGTTTGAAGAATAAGTCAACTCATTAGAGGGTCATCTTGGTCAACTATACCAAGTTTGAGTCCAAGTTGACCGATATTTAAAACAAGGATTGAGATTATGGCTATCTTCCTTTCCATATGGAGAAACTTTAAATAATTTTTGAATGTTTACCATTTGTGTTTGCTTGTTTGTCTCATGTGGAATTGTGAGGGGACTTGTATAAGAAGGAACTTCAAGTGAATTAAGGTGTAAGCATTGGCATTCTAGATAGAGCAGACTCGTGGCCACCATAAACAAGTAACCAACAAGATAATCCATCAACAAAACATAGTAATTCTCTTAACTGCTGATAATTAGTAGAGAGAGGCTTGAATCTATTTCAACATTGGCCTTACATAGTATTGCAAACTTAGAAGAATTCAAGCCTAAAAGCGAGTTTTACCATATGGATTGCCATAACTATTGATTTGTACCTACTTACCTTCTCTCAAGTTTTTCCAAATGATGTTCTTGTCATACAATGATTCAAGCTTATTGTTTTGGTGCATAAGTGAATGGAAGCAACATATTTGTATATACATATGTTCAATCAATTTTTCTCCATATGCACTACTTTTGAACTATGTTGCACGAAAATCCTAAAATGCCCACGTATTGGTCCTGGACACTCGCAGGAACTCAAAAACTTCTAAGAAACTTCTAGGAAACTTCCAAAGGCCAATGAGCAGCTTGAGACCAATGGGAAGTCTAAAAAACCCTAGTTTATGGAAAATGAAAACAAATTAACCTCTAAATCGTTTTTATAGCTACCTACAAATTAGCCTATCATTCTTATTTTATTATAAGATAACGTGATATTGAAAAAAACTATATATAGAAATATATATACCCCATTTCCCTTAACGTACCCATTTTGGGGTGTCACATTTCCAAGCATTCTCGTTTCCGAAACTTGTACACGTTTCCACGTTTCGTGCAACTTAGCTTTTGAATCTTGATGCATATGCATCACTAGGAGATATTCTCATATAGTCAAAGTTTTTGGTGGTTGCTTGGATGCATAGAATTGGTGAATCATTGAATAATATTCAGTTGTGAGGTATTGGGCATATGTTTATGTTCAACTATTTTATGTTGCATATTGAATGAGAATCTAGAGTAGAGTTACCATTACATTATTGGAGAGTATCTCATACAACCTCTTGTCTCCCTATCTTGACAATGCTTGTTGGATATGGCCCAACCTTGAACATAGTTGAATAAGCCTGAATTCATTTTTGACTGGCACAAAGAACAGAGGCCTCAGAATCAATCTTGAAGACGAAGTTCTTAGTGATATTATTCAAAGATCCTTTGTTTTAATTAGCCTCGGTGCTCTACAACCCAGTATGGGGGAGATGTTGCCACGTAACGTAATGTAATGTAACATAATGTTATGTTACCAAAAATAAAAAAGTAGGTGAGCAAAGGCACCCAATCTCCTTAAATCATGAAAAGCTGGTGCTAGACTAACTGAAGAGGATCTAATTGTTTCCCATCGGATCATAGCTCAACATAGACTAGGGTAAACTAATGGTGGGACTCCCATGACTTATTGTGGATTCCTAAAATATAAAGATTGGCCTTTGGAGATCCTAAACTCATGCAGACTGACGCATCAAATCGTAGGTGGGCGCCATATAACTTCTCCATGGAACTAATGAAGTAGAAACATACTCCTAAGCTAGGAAACTGAAATTTAGACTATGGTGAACAATGGAGGATTACAAATAATCCTAACACCCCCCCTTAATCCATTCTAATGCAAATTTATAAAGAATTGTAACTGCTCAATAAACTAAGGAAATGGGGAAAATCTCATGGGAAAAAACCTTCCCCTAAAAAATGAACAGTAGGGAATTAGATCAAGCTTTCACACTAGAGACAAAATTTCTCTTGAGTAAAAATATTTGTGAAAATGTTTTGTAGTTTGAACCTCTGTAGAGCAGTAATGTAGTGTGATGGTCCTTGTGTGCACTAGTTCCCTGATAGAGTGCATGTGAACCTCTCCACCTTCTTCCAATCTGATGCAAAATAGGAGAAATGTCATTACTTTTGAAACCAGACTTGCATCTTTCGAACCTCTATGACAGTATGGAATAGTTCGACTTGGAATGCCATGTCCTGGGGGCTTTGTTGAGCCTATACAATGGTTTCCTCAGCTTGCATGCCAAGAAAGAATCATCCGTGTACCCCTTAAGTTGTTCCATGTAGATTTTTGCTTCCAATTTACCTTGTAGAAAGGTACTTTGTCTCTTCTTTTTGCAGGAAGAGAGACATGATCCAATGTCTCAGTGTTCTTCAATGACTCATATTCCTTATCCATGGATTCTTGCCTTGGTGAATCATGGCAAGCCACTTTGTAGAACTGTTGATCAAACCTCACTATCATGTAGCATATCTCTAGGAGTTTATAGCACCTCTCTAGGATAAGTGGATTTGTATGACATAACGCAAGGTTCTCATCTTGAAACTGAGATTTAGTTCTCCTTTTGTTAGATGAATCTCCAGCCATGTTCCCAACAGCCTCAATGAATTTTTGATCCCATTTAGGCCTGGGATTGGGAGTAGGGACTGGATTTGGATCTGGATCTGTTTGAACTTCATCATTAATACCAAGATCTTATTCAACTTGGTCCTCAGCTTCGAATTATGAATCATCATGAGAAACATCATCATATGCAGATGGTTTAGGTAGAATGAATTTACCTTCCCTTTTAAATGGATGTAGAGATTGCACTGGTTTGAGTATGGAAAAAAATGTGAGAACTCATATTCCTTAGAGGTATGGTTTGCAACACCTTTCGCTATCAGCTTCCTAGTAGAGATATATGAGATCTCCACTGAGTTAGTTTCAAATACAACTCACTTTGGTGAGCCTGTATGAGTCATTTGATAAATAAGCAACATAATTGCTCCTAAAGAGGGCACATATAGAACATTTTTGAACGCTCCATGTTCTAATTTTATTGTACCCTTCCCTTCATCTTGAATCTGCGTATCATCTCCCATGTGAATACTTGGACCATTAGTTAGATTTAATGAAGATAATGATTATTTGTAGGCAACCATGTGGTTGGATGCTCCCGAATTAATGAGGAAGGCTTGGGATTTCGAAAAACCAACCTTCAGTGCATGGAATCTCTCATAATATTCATTCTTTCCTCCATAATCATCCTTCCTTGCACCTTATGGAAGGGCAATATTATGTTGTTTAGAAGTCTTGACATCCGATCTATGGTTTTATTCATCCAACCTTTCTTACAATAGGAACACTTAGCCTTTTCAAACCTCTTATGTTCGTCCTTCTTAGAACCAAAATCTTGACCTGAAGGATCAAACTCCTCCTTTGATTCAAAATCAATGTTTTTTTTGTCCTTCCCCTTCTGTCACCCTTTACCTTGCACATTCTTGGTATCCTCAGCCAAAAGAGCTTGATTCTTGGAGGATTTGAGGGCTCCCATCTAGATAAACTTGTCTTGTTCTTGAATGAGGGATTCAATTCAATGCATAAAGTGAGGGCATTCGCTAATTTCAGGTTGTCAGTATACCAAAGTGGAAGGTGGACACAAATACTCAATATTCAATATTATCAATAGCCACATTTGACTAACATAGTTTTATTGATGCCTTTCTTTTCTAGGTAAATATCTTGGGGAAATCCCCCAAGAATTTCCTCCCCCTCATTTCAAGGACAGTACTTAGGGTAAACACTAGATTCTATAGGGAACAAGGCCAAGTTAACAATAGGGATTGAATCCTTTACAACAATAAACTCATTATAATCTCAACATGACACTTGGGGATAGAACTTGGGTGGGGAGGATTACACTCCATCCCACAACCACTTGAGTTAGACCCATTTTTTACCTTGCTAACACCACACAATAGTTTGCTTGAAGACTATGCAATGATATTTAATAAATTAAATAACAACAATTGACAAATCCCATGTATGGGAAGAGCATGCCCACTAAGATTTGAACTTACATCAACGTCTCCTTGCATGTCTTAAAACCCTAACCCTTGCTACAACTCTCCCTTATACTTACTCACAACCTTGATACCTAGCGTCCTCCTTTCAATACCCTATACGTCTCCTACTCCACCCGTTTGATATCTACATATCGCTTCTTTCACCGTGCACCAAGTGAATATACGAAGCACACTCGCTAACATCTCTTCAAACTACAACAGAATGGAGGCACACCATGCAGGAGCATGTTGCACCTCCACATAACATTTTGGACTCCCTCTTCACACCTTGATCATTGCCACAATAGTTGTTATAAGATACCACTAATGTATTATTGACAAGTAATGTATTATCGACCTTTGCGTACACTGCATTTTTCTCTTTCTAATCAAAAGATTTTTGACTTTATAACTTTATAGTAGTTTATGATTTTTTTTTACAAATATTTTAATATTTAATAATAAAATATGTATGTATCTAATATTGCGTAAAATGGTAATTAATTTTTTATTTTTCTTCTTTAAATTTAAATGTAATTTCAAATTTTTGAAAATCTGAAAATCATATTTTCAGAATATAATGAGCTTCTATGTCTTGCAAGAATAGTTAATGTGATTTGGTGTCCCACTAAGTAGACTTATGATGTATAGCAAAAAGAGAAGGAAATTAGAGTATAGGAAGTTGCAAGTTCAAACCTAGAAGTGGTTACTTTAGGTACCATGAGTGCCACTAGGGGAGTGTTGTTTCATTTTAGGCCAGCTTTGACAAGTCTCAGGTTGGGTGAAGGTGCAAAGGTAACGAGATCCTAAGTGGTAGTTGATTGTTTAATTACAAGGTTGCACAAACCGTGGGTGTGGTCAGAATCGACTAAAGAATCTGATATGGGTGTGCCACTCTTCCCAAAATTAGGAAGCGGGGATTTGAAAACCTAACCCTAATTAACCCTAATTATCCTATGTAAACAACTAATTAAAACAAGGTGGAAGAATCTGATAAGGGATTTGAGAATCCGATTTGGGTGTGGCTAATCCTGGGGACGAATCCAATAATTGTGCTTAATTATGATTTTCAAGGGGACTAGACCAACATGATTATGGAGGTCAATCTGTTGATGGGAAAAAAATAGAAAGTGGAAAGAAATAGGCATGCTTGTCATGAATCCTTGAAAATAATCATAGGAAAAAACAATTTTAGTGACCATTAAATCTTCCTCGGGTTTATATATATATATATATAGAGATAAATAGATATATAATATTTTGTGTATAATACTGGTTTTAATTTAATTTAAATATTAATGTTTAGTAAAGATCAAATCAATGCATGGAATTGTAAAATGAATACAATAGACAAATATGACAAGGGGGAGGCAAAAATACATCCCCAACGAATGCTTAAAAGAGAGAAAAAGAACCTAAAAAATGAAAGTGTTAAAAGAACTAGAAAGTGTCAATCCATTGAAATGGGGAGTAATGGAGAGGCTCAAGGAGGTTCCTTGGTTGAGACTTGTTCCTTCGGAGAACCTATCCTTTCGAGACAATGGTTGCATTGCTTAGCCTATCCTTGCATTTTTCATTATTTGACCTCCTTTCTAAGAAAAAAAATAGGAAGAAGAATGTTAGGGTTACATGGATCATATGCATTGAGTCTCTTTGTGAGGAAAAACAATAGAAAGAAGGTTAGGGTTTACACAGAGGGATGCTTCGAGTCTATTTTATAGGCAAGAACAACACAAAGGAGGTTAGGGTTTATATGGACATATTCTTTGGGTCTTTTTCTTAGGAAAGTGCAACATAAGAGGTTAGGTTTTCATGGATAATGCTTTGAGTCTTGGAGTTCATACATTGATTGTCTAGTTCATTGCAACGAACTCCACAACCCGTCTACAACCTTGACATTGCCATTGTTTCAATATGTTCCATGACAAGTGGGGTGGGTTGTCTTTGTATTTTTGGGTACTCTTAGAGAAAAAAATTGTAGCCTTACGAAGGAAGAATGAGAGGCAACGAGTAAAACTCACGAGTGCTTGCACTATAACTTGCCATTTGCGGGGTCTAGACATACAAGAAGCTACACAAATAGTAAGTTCTACTCTCTTTGTCTCTCACTCTTCCTTCTAATGTGGGAATTGTGTTAGTTTTCCAACTAATATGTTAACTTCTATTGGTCTTCTTGAGATTGTATTGACATTGAATATATCGTTTCTTCATTGTTCTATTTTCTTAAGCTTGTAACGTCCTAACTAATTGCTTAATGGCACCCCCCTTTTATTGTGGCCTAAGAGTTCCTCACCAACCAACTTGGGATTGGAAATATAGTTAGCTTTGTATTTTAACCTCTAGGATTAAGAACTCTTGTTACATGAGTATTGTTTATATATATTATTGTTAGGTTATTGTTTTTTTTAATTAAGATTGTATACATGACTCTCATATGAAGTAGTTAATTATATATTATTTTCATTTGTTCTATTTACATTGAATATATCGTTTCTTCATTGTTCAATTTTCTTAAGCTTGTAACGTACTAACTACTTGCTTAATGGAACCCCCATTTCATTGTGGCCTAAGAGTTCCTCACCAACCAACTTGGGATTGGAAATATAGTTGGATTTGTGTTTTAGCCTCTAGGACTAAGAACTCTTGTTACATGAGTATTGTTTATATATATTATTGTTGGGTTATTGTTTTTGTTTTTAATTATTAAGATTGTATACATGACTCTCATATGAAGTAGTTAATTATAAACAATAGCACAAGCCCACCTTAATTAAAAAAATAATAAAACTATCTATCTCTCAACAAAAAAATAGTCCCTCTCTCCCTCACTTGATTGTAGTTCCAAGTCAGTGTGTTACTACCTTGCTAGTCCCATGTGAATTTCCCCCTTTTCCAGGGTTTTTAGAATCGAGGATGATGGTAATCACCAAATGGCATATCAACTGGTAACCCCAAGGGACTCAATGGGATTTGATGTTGAGGCCTAGGTGAGCTTTCACATGAGCGTCTACCAATTGAGGACCTTTGGGTTAGCAACCATAAAAATATCATCGTATCAATTGAGGAGGACCCTTGGGGTTAGAAACCATAAAACTATCATGGTATCAATTGAGGATGACCCTTGGGGTTAGTAACCATAAAACTATCATGGAATCTACAAAATTGAAGGTACCAATATCAACCTTAGGATGCCAATATCCAATGATTTTTCACCCATAACCTCACAACAACTTTGTGAAAATAAAGAGATTGGAATTTGTAGGTTACTAGGGGAAAAATTGAGGTACCAATAAGAGAAATTGTATATCAATTGATATTAGTGTGCAAGTAATGAGCAAGTATTGGATGCATACACTATCAAATATGTGGTATAAACGTCATTACATTCCTAAACTAAGAGCTCATTGATAGTTATTTCCATCCATTTATCATATTACATGTGGATTATGGTGTGTTTTATTTTGTGAAATTGATATTTCTAGAATCTAGGGATTCTTTAATATTTCTAGGCTATTGAAGCAATTGAAAGGTGACACTATTTTTTATTATCACCATTCATGACTCATTTATACGAATTATTTAGGTTCTCCTTGTTAGGTACCACAACTACCTTGTCTTCTTACCTATGTTTTGAAGGGTTGAAGGTATTACAAAAGGTACTAGATCACCAAATGGAAAAAACCCTAGTTACTTTTTAGTGAAGTGAGCAGTGAGAAATTGATGAACACAATAACACAATATTACATTATGAAAATACTTCACTTTATCTATGAGATTCATCTGTAAAATAAAGAGTTTGAGATGTCTTATTTGTCCAAAACCCTCATAGCTAATAATAATTGAAACTTTAACTTTTATAGACTAAGTAACTAAGGTGACTTTATTAAACATGTAATCCTTGTATTTAACACCTCCTTTTAAGGCTTACATTGCTAATTGAAATTAAGCACTAATTGAAAAGAAAAATATCATAAGTAAACATAACCAAACCTTCTTCAAAATCTTAGCTTGGAAAACAATTATTTGGGCACTTGAAGCTCTTAACTTTTTGGGCATCGGATCTTCAAACTTCTGAATTATTGGAAAACCATCCATGTTGAGATATATCCACAATGCTCCATCTGGGTGTATCATGACCCTCATAAACGTATAATTGCCAAGATCCATAGATTCATGGGCTATCTATGTAACCATCCATGCCAGTTTAATGGTCAACTCCTCCATTAGGATATAGACCAATTCCACCATTAAGTCTTGACCCCTCACATTC
>LPNX010986525.1:0-20602 GCA_001517045.1 Pseudotsuga menziesii | reverse complement strand
CAATCTCAAGGGGTGCGAAGTAAGTTCAATGGGCAGAATAGTCCCCAGGAACATTTGAAGCAATGTTATGCAGCATGGGAACATGTACCTCGCGAGGAATGGGTGCATAATTTTGTGCACACTTTGGAACCTATAGCAAAAAACTGGTATACAGAGGTCGAGCTTCGACACGGTACTGTAAGTTGGGATGATCTTGTTGATAGTTTTATACTTACATTTTCTGTTAACGAAGTTTGCCCTACTTTAGATGCAGCTGTCAGACTGATCCATGACAAGGCAGGTGGTGATCAAGAAAGAACTGAGTACCGAACTAAGGAGCAGAACCAAGAAGTTAGTGCACCAAACCTAACAGCCCCATCACAGATCTTACCAGGACAGACCGCGGAGCAATGTTGTACCAAGGCTGCCAGTTGTGACGAAGCTAAGACAGTGATTTTACCGGAGCACAAAAACACGGCAAAGCTTAAAATCCAGTCGTTGGAAAACAGCCGAACTGACGGCATGGGAACTTTAATTACCTTAATTATCTGTACTAATGAGATCATGGAAAATCCAGTACCGGCCGGACAATACTTTTATCGGATTTGGTGCCTTAAATGCGTCGTCCTAACAGATTTGATTGATAAAGTGTATAAGAGGATCCCTAAGTTGGAAAAAAACACATTCTGCATTTCCTTGACACTTACGAGTGAACCCATGATAGACGAGCGAGAGCTTCAGGATCTAGTAAGAGAGTTCAAACAAAGAGGTCTCCGGAGTCGTTCTGATCCCCCACATACCCCTGTGCCCCGTGAAGAAGCTCACCCAGCCCCGCCGCGGCCGATGCAGACACGGTCCGCTAGGAAAAATTTTAAACCTGAAGTTCGTTCTAAGCAGAACGAAGACCGACACAGGAAATCAGGGCAAACATCAGGGACTCACCAGATGGACCCGCCGAGTTCAGCACAGGTCCCGACTGAAGAAGAAGAGCACATTAAACCACAAAGGCCACCGTATCTCCAGCCTGTCCGACCAGGCGTCCAGCCGCCCCGGTGGACAAAGCAGTTTAAATTAAGCACACCCTCGCTGCCACCAGGTGTACAGCTGTTTGGCACCATGACAGGAAAAATAGACCAGCTCAAGTATGTCGACCATGACACAAATGATCATAGAAAGTTTCCACAGTTCGCACCTGCTCAATACTTGCATCGCGTCAAATACCCAGACAATAACGTGACACTATTGGAAGTGCGACAGTGGGCTGCCAGCTTGGACACAGCTGGCCTGTTAAAAATGCTTTATATTCCTCATTTTGGGCACAACACACAGGTGACCGTCGTGGTTAAGCAACTGTTAGCATTAGTACATGACAGCTACCTGTGGATAGGAGACCAGCAACTTCCTATCGATGCCGAGCTTATTCATAAGATCACAGGCTTACCGATAGCAGGGCCTGATTCGAGCACTGAATTTCCTTCAAAACATGAGGATACGAAGCTCACGCAGAGCATGAAGGACCGTTTCAGCCTGACCAAGGGGAAACGAGGGTATCACACTTCCACGATTGAGGACCAGAACATCTGCTTCACAGCTGAGCTCCTAGCGTGCAAACTCATGCGAAAGTGCAGACCCAGCGAAGTGCCTGCCCCGGTTATCAGAATCGCTATAAACTGCCCTGAGGGGTACACTTACAACTGGTCTGCATATCTTGCGAGGGAATTCCTGGAAGATGCCCGTGATGCGCAGGAAAAAGGTAGGCCTTTTCATTATTCATGGCTATTAATACTTATTGCACTAATCGGGTGGAAAGAACCCACTGAGGCTCAATTCGTGGAGGCACCCCCAGGCATGCCGGGTGCAGTAAGATACGCATCCCTCTGGCTGTCGTCCGACAGAACATCTCAGCAGATGACGAACACTGTGTTCGCCTTTTATGGCATGAGTATACACTATGAGATCTTGCGCGTACCACGACTTACCCATGACCTGTTCTCTCAATATGAAGGTGCCGCGAACTTCAATGCCGACATGCATCATGTTTTCATTCAAGCCCGTGCAGATCCAACACATCAGTGGTTTAAGTTACCATATGTAGTAACCAAAACAGACATCCTGGACATAGTTCAACAATGGCCAGCTGACTGGTTGAAAGATGCAGGAAAGAAACCCACTATTCCAGTTCCCCCTGTTACCCAGACAGGCATAGGTACCAGTCAGGAACAGCAGCAAAGTCCACTAGAAGACAGCAAAGACCTAAGTGACTCGCAGCAAGAGGGAAACGATCAAGTTGGAGATGGTAACCATGAAGAAGAGGATGAAGAGTTGGCCAAAACTCTATCCGATCTTAATCGATCGCCTAAGCGCAAATCACCAGAGGTGCAGGAAGTAAGAAAGCCTCAGTCCCGTAAGAAGACAAAGACATCGAAGGACAAAGATCTAGACGAAGGAGTCACTGTGTCGCTGGAAGAGCTTGAGCAAGCTGTTGATAGGTCCACTGAAACACTAACTCAAAAGTGGTCACAGTTCGCGGATGTGCATCTTGCTGCACTCATGGGTGTCGCAAACAGGGTGGCAGAGCTAAAAGAGCTAGCAACAAAATCAGCGACTAATATAGCGACAAGTAGTACCCCAGCACCCGCGCAGCAGGATATGAGACAATGGCCAACCAAAGATAATAGGGGCCAAGTGTCAAGTGCAACTCTAATACTGGCTGATGCAAATTCACGACCGCAGATAGGTATGACAGTTGGAATCGACTATACCAAGCTGTCTATGACATAATTGCACCTCTTCCAGTTAGCCATCACAAAGGAGATCCACGCACGAGATAGCTACTCTCAAATACAGTTGCAAGACACCATGAAGCAAAGCCAGAATCTTGCAGCAAGGCTGGAAGAAGTGGCACAAAATAAGAAAGCAACTGAACATACAAGAGCTACATTGGCGCGAGCGCTAGATGAGGCATGACGGAGTCTTCCTGACTTCAACATCCAAGACGAAGAGGAACCAGAGAAAAGAATTACCAAGCTGAGAGACTACGCCCAACAATCTCGCAGTGAAATTGAAAAGTTAAAAACAGAACACCAGAATCAGATCGCGGAGCTTCAACTTCGCATCCCTCCAGAAACTCCACCTGAGGTCCAAGAACAGCGCCATAGGGACATCCAGGCCTCAGCAGCGAAAATATCAGATATTGTGGGAAGCACAACAAAGCTACTGGAAGACAGTATCGAAGCATGGGCGAACCTACAGGACCACCCAGATATAGGTAAGGTACAAGAAACCATCAATCTATGACAGGAAGAATTAGATGCAGTCAGAGCAGAAATTAAGACGCTGCCTCCTATGCAGAAAATGGCTAAGGTAAAGCGAAGTAAGGAGCTCCAACAGGAAATTGACTGCTGCAGGACGAAGGTAACACTACTGGAAAATTCGCTACAGCCACTTGTTGACGAAGCATTGGAATTGAGCAATGCTGCGGAGAGTCAGCTCAAAATTTTGAAGAACTACGATACTTTTGCGCAAGAAAAACCTAATGAAGTATCATCCTCAGTGTTGCAGGAATTGGTGGAAAAAGAGAAAGTAGCTGAAGACATTATATACAACCTCAACAGTCGTTTCCATATCCTTACAAAGAATATCCTCCCATCAGAAGAGTCGCAGAGTACCCCGGGACGGGCCACAAGTGAGTCTTAGGGGCCTGTTGGGGCTCCGACCCTGAAGGTCCTTAGTTTTGGTAACTCCACAGTTTTTGAGGAAGTGTAAGCGGAGTTACAACCTAAAATAGTCTTAGGGGTGTCGCGGGTGGGTCGAAACCCCTCCTTTTGTAACTAACTCTTGGGTTAAATCCAGGGTTAGGGTTTTGGGCGCCCATGGTGTAAATCCATGGTTTTGTAACAGTGCGCTATATAAATAGGCACTTATGTAAAGAAGTGGGGTTAGGTCTTGAATGATTATCTTATGAAGCTATTGTAATGCGAAGATAAGAGATTGTATAAGGGTTTTTGTAAGAAGGTTAAGTCCCAGCTGTGTGCGTGGACGACCTCTGTAGCTGTGTGCGCAGAAGGGGTTTTGTGGGTAAAAAGGAAGATCTGCAGCTGTGTGCGTAGAGGCTTGCTGCTGTGTGCGTGGCTTTGAGGACTAAAGAGATCTGCAGCTGAGTGCGCAGATCAAAACTGTTGTTTTAGTTGTAAAGAGTTAAATAAAGCGTAGTTCTATGGACGTAACCCCTACACTGGGGGTGAACCATGTGACATCTGGTGTTCTGGTTCATTTGTGTGATTTGTTATTATATTTTATGCACTGTTAAGTAAATAACTGATAAAGTAATACTGCTGTTAATAACTAGCTTCGTTGTGAATTCCCAGATAAGGGTTGTGCAAGTAACTATTTATTTATCTAATCACGAAGCTGCATAAATGATATTACAAGCACTGTGTTAAGTGATTGTTAATAGTTAAAGACTAAAGGTATAGTAAGATTCTCTCTTCTGCTTGCAGAAACCTAATTCTGCGGCACCCCATAGCTGTTTCTGGTGAGACTGTAGCCTGTTCACAGGCTGCTGCTGAAAGGGCCAACACTGTGGGTCTTTTGTTGGTGCGAAGTAAAAGGAGAAACCCGGGTCTGCCCATTTAGCCCAACAGTGTTATATGGTGATTTAAGTCGGATCAGTTTAGAATGCTCCATCGACAAAAGCTAAGGGCCATGTAAAATATATCATAAGGGCATGGGAAGGAATCCATCTAGTTGCCATTCTGTGAAACAAAATCATCCATTAATTGTTTGGAAGCCTTCTTGGGCCTTTGGAGTGATTCACGATAACAAAGGTTGGTTGTGTTGGTAGGTTTCTTAGGCCTTATTATCATATTTTTAATGGTGATGGGATGAAAGATAAATTTAGAGATCATGGTTTCCTTCTTAGCCTATCCTTTCCTTTTTCATTATCTGACCTCCTTTCTAAGAAAAACAATAGGAAGAATAGGGTTAGGGTTATGTAGATGAATGCATTGAATCTCTTTGCGAGGAAAAACAATGGGAAGAAGGTTAGGGTTTACAAAGAGGGACACTTTGAGTCTATTTCATAGGTAAGAACAACACGAATGAGGCCAGTCTTTACATGGACATATTCTCAGGAGCAACATAAGAGGTTAGGTATTTATGGATAGTGCTTTGAGTCTTGGAGTTCTTACATTGATTGTCTAGTTCATTGTAGCGGACTCTACAACCCATCTAAAACCTTGACATTGGGATGTTTCAATATGTTCCATGACAAGTGGGGTGGGTTGTCTTTGTATTTTTTGGTACTCTTAGAGAAAATTTGTGTATCCTTATGAAGGAAGAAGGAGATGAAACAAGTGGAACTCACAAGTGCTTACACTACAACTTGCCATTTGCAGGGTCTAGACATTCAAGAAGATATTGTATTTATATTGAATATATCGTTTCTTCATTGTTATATTTCCTTAAGCTTGTAAGGTCCTAACTACTTGATTAATTCCACCCCCATTTAAATGTGGCCTAAGAGTTCCTCACCAACCAACTTGGCATTGGAAATAAAGTTAGCTTTGTATTCCAACCTGTAGGATTAAGACCTGTTGTTGCATGAGTATAGTTTATATAAATTATTGTTGTGTTATTGTTTTTGTTTTTAAATATTAAGATGGTATACCTGAATCTCATATGAATTAGTTATTATAAACAATAGCACAAACCCACCTTAATTAAACCAACAATAAAACTATTTCTCAAGTGAAATATAGTCCCTCACTCCCTCACTCATTTGTAGTTCCAAATGAGGATGCTACTACATGCTAGACCTAGCAATTTTCCCCCTTTTCTATGGTTTTTAGGATGGAAGATGATGGTAATCACCAGATGGAATATCAACTGGTAACCCCAAGGGACTCAATGGGATTTGATATTGAGGCCTATGTGAGCTTTCACATGAGCGTCTACCAATTGAGGACCCTTGGGTTTAGCAAGCATAAAACTATCATGGTATAAATTGAGGAGGACCCTTGGGGTTAACAACCATAAAATTATCATGGTATCTAAAAACTTGAAGGTACCAATATGAACCTTAGGATGCCAATCTCCAATGTTTTTGCACCCATAACCTCACACCAACTCTGTGAAAACAAAGAGATTAGAATTTGTAGGTTACTAGAAATGTGAAAGAACTAGAGATACCAATAAGAGTAATGGTATATCAATTGATATTAGTGTTCAAGTAATGAGCAAGTATTGGATGCATACACTATCAAATATGTAGTATAAATGTCATTGCATTCCTAAACTAAGAGGTATGGATATATTCTTCTTCTTATTATTGCTCATTGATAGTTATTTCCATCCATTTGTCAAATTACAAGTGGATTATGGTGTGTTTTATTTCATGAAATTGATATTTCTAGAATCTAGGGATTCTTTAATATTTCTAGGCTATTGAAGCAATTCAAAGGTGACACTATTTTTTATTATCACCATTCATGACCCATTTATAGGCATTATCTAGGTTCTCCTTGTTAGGTACCACAACTACTTTATTACCCCTGTAATCCTTGTATTTAGCACCTTTAGTTAAGGCTTACATTGCTAATTGAAATTAAACACTGGATGAAAAGAAAAATATCATAAGTAAACATAACCAAACATTCTTCAAAATCATATTTTGGAAAACATTTCTTTGACTGTGTAGAGCTTCATGAAAATGCTTAGTAACCCTTGCAGAGTGTTGCCTCCTTTCACACACCTGGGTTGCATGGCAGAAATATTCAAGCCATTCGGTGTGTCCTTGGGGGCAAGTCTCGAGTCAAGGCTGTCACCTTGTTCTTGACTCCTCTATTTAGGCTTAACTCCTAACGAATCCAAGGACAATAGACCCTATTAAGTTACTAAGGCAAAATTATTTAGTATGATGATGGTATAAAAGAGTAAGTTTTTAGGAGTTTCGATTTAACAATTGTAAACAATAGATAACATGATGAGATAATCACAAGTAAGCACGAAAATGACACCCAATCACATATAGATTGAAAGAAATAAGCAGTTGACCAGTGCCTTGAAAATGGAGTCGAAAAAAACAATTAAGAGTGCTTGCAAGTGTTGGAATGAATGTTGTGCAATTGTATCTTGGTTGATTTTAAATTAATGTAAGAAGATGAATAATTTAACTTAGGCGAGGGGACTCTAGATATACCCAGGGGGTACTTGAAGTATGTCCAAAACTAAACCGTCACGTCTACCCGCAAGGAATATGTGGGCCTAATGGAGTCTCTGAGGCTGTTGTTCATAATGCACCCGAAGGTGTAATATAGATCGGCACCTCGAGGTCACTTTTCAGGAGTTCTCGCTTCCTTTGGGTACTTTGCCATCGTAATGGTTTGATTGAGGCGTTGGATTTTCGCCTAATGGTTTGTCAATTTGGGGAGAGTGAATCCTAATTATTCTATTCACTCAAGTGCTTTTGATGTAGCTTGACTGACTGGACGAACCGCAACCAAGTACAAAGCATACACACTGGAGTCTTTGTTATTTTTAGTAAATTTTAAAGTAGATGTTCTTGTTAAAAAAAACCCTCTAGGAACCTCTTTTGATCCAAGTGGACCTCAATCGGGGAATCAAGGAGGGGTTTATTTTATTATGAATAAAGAAACAATTAATGAAAATGGAATCAAAGATACACAACACCATTTTTCTAATTAGTCCTGCCACACATCTCTTTCCCTTTGAGGGTTAATCGGGAAGTCGTGGGGTAAGTAGTATGATTACTTTTGAAATTAAAATATGGAATAATGAAAAATTATATCGATGTATACAATCCTACATGTCAGCACGAAACTGGAGCATAAAAAAGGGAAGATTGCAAAAAGTGAAACGGGCGTAGATCCCCCCTCGGGGGATGGGGAGCGGGCTCGAAAGAGCCTATTCAAAAAAATATTTTATTTTATTATTATTGGTTACAATATTAGCAAACTGAAATATCATAAACCTCTTGGTCCTTTATGGGATGAAACCAAGATCTTACAACTTTCCAAAAATTTTAAATTTCAGTCAAAGGGGAGACCCTTGGGGGGATTTGAACGCTCCCGAGGCCACTTTCGAAAAGCAGCTTCTTTTATTTTTTGTTACACCTACTAAAAACCAACAAGCATGTTAGAATAAAATATGCCCAAAAACAGTTTAAGAGAACCTTTGGGTCAGCCTACCTTAACTCGAAAAAAACTAAGTTAAAACTAGCTAAACATGTGAAAAAGGAACCAAGGAAAGCAAGATTTCCTTGGGATATTGGATTGCTATTTGTGCAGCCAATGAAATATGCACTGATTTCTGGATTTAATATTTTTGAAACAGAAAAAGGAAATCTAGAGCATGCAACCTATAGATTTTCTTTAACTTGCCATGAAAAACAAACGATTTCCTTATGCTAGATCTATAATGCTTAATGATACTTTTCATAAATGAGATCTAGACTATGATCTTTTAAGTAGTAGATCTATTTAATTTTTACCTTTAAAATGGTAGATCTAAATTATAACAAAGCTTTCGAACACAGTAACCAGGTGAGAAAATTGATTTTTTTAAGGAGAAAGAGAGAGAAAGAGTATTGGAAGCCTGGGAATGTTGGTCTTTGGAGTCTGCTTTGGTGGAACACTGAGAGACTATGTCATTCAGAATATATTAAATATGAGGAAGATGCAAACCAGCTCAACCTCTTCTACAAGCGAGAGCACCTGCAACTTAGAAATCCTTGCACAAGCAAATGGTTAAAACATAGGTGTCGCTGGAAAAGATAATTGGAAAGAATGCAATTAAACTTAAAATACATGCAACTCCAATAGATCTGAAACAAGCAAACAGTAAGAGCATAAATCAAACTAGAATAAACTCTTACCCTAACAGGAGGGATCTCTCTCCTTCAAGGCCAACAATTAACCAGCAAAAGCAATGATAAATAACACAGATTATACCTCATATGCATTGACAATCACCATCCACACATGAAGAGCATTACACCATAGATCTTGCCTCCAAAGCTTCTTTATTCCAGAATAATAAACAATAACATAGTACAAAAGAAACAACACCTCAATCCTAGTTCTAAATAGCTTGGAAGAGGTGGTCTGAGCTTTATTTATACAAAAAATAGGAGATCTAGCCCAGGGGGGCACAAATCCTAAGGAGACAGAACACTCCAGCTGAAGGAGAGTCCATCAATGTTGATCTGAAGCTAAACTGAGCCTACTTGTCAATCGGGGGGCTGATTGAGCTGACATATCAACCCACAGACTGACACATCAATCCATAGAGCTTCCAGGAGAGCCCACGTGTGAAGGAGAGAGAGAGGGTGCAATTCACCATAAAGGATGGTAAAGATCAACTCTGGATCTATCCAGATCACCTCCTTCAGTCAAGGATTTGTCAGATCCAATCAATCTGGTTCAGATCTGACTGATTTCAATCAAATCAATTGAGAATCCACTGATCTAGGATTTTGGATTTGCTCCATTATTCATCAATTTATTAATTAAAATAATCAATAATTGATTTTTTGGGTTTTTGTGACTTGAGTGATGGAAAATCACTCGAAAACCTGAAGAAAGTGGGTCCATGGGGTTTACATGGTGCTCTTAGCTTGAAAATAAGCACCTACATGAGTGAAACTGATTATTTGGCCCACTTTTATTACAAAACCAATTTTTCCAATTAAACTATTAAAAAATAGCCTAAGTTTTTGGAAAAATTAAATTTTAATAAAAAACACTAAAAAAATTAAAAAATTAAAAAAATTGAAAAAACCTAGGGGGACTTAGACATGTTCATATGACTCGACCATGATGCCTTGCATGTTTATACATTGACACATAGACTCTAATAACCTCAATAGGCCTAATTTCTAAGCCGACCACCCCAACTTTAGAGGTATGGAGTGAAAAACTCAGAAATTATCAATGGTTTATTCAACAACCAATAATAACCAAGGGAAAAAACACCCTGGGCTGATCGGATTGACAAATAAAGTCTAAGAGACCAAGTCTTTTACAGACACTATCATGCTAGAACATTTATTACATTTCCCCCATGGGGTATGAACATGTGATATAGTACAACAAGCACTTCCCAGAAGCACTTCCAAAGTTCTTCTGAAGTCCAAACAAAAAATCTTTGTCCGATTCACCAGGCTCACTTGATAAAAAACCACTAATTACAACTTAGGTGGTAACATTCTAGCTCCAACTATGGGACGTGTGCCCAATTTGGTCATAGGGCAAAGAGAGGATACGAGAACACCAAAATATCTAGTTTATACACCTTGTAAAAACATCTCAACTTGACAAGAAAACCGCAGTAGCACAAGCTTTACATAAAAAACCAAATGAACCATTAAGCTAATTTATTTAAACAAAATAAATGTAACTAACTAATGAAAAAATGTTTGATTATAGCTAAGTACAAAACAAAAAATGCGGAAAGTAAATGCTCTTTTTCAAGGAGCTTATTTTCCTACTCTAAGCATGATATAAAAAGCGTTAAGTGTAATAAAAATTCCAATGTAACCACATAAGAATTTTATTAACATAAAAAAAAATTTCTTGTCTTTGGTTACCAGCCAAAGTAAGGATACTTTATTCAAAAAATGCAAACCTGCGTGATGATCTGGAAGGGGCGGGACGGATGGGAAACCATAGGCATGAATAATGTCGTCAAACTTCCTCCCAAACTGGTAAGTGCTTGCGCAGGCTGCTTCTATCCATGATTAGACAGGGTTGATGTACAAATCGGAATGATGAGGCAGATTGACTATACCATCATACTGATCATCAAGGCTTACTGGATGACAATTCATTGTATAAACCCCAAATGGCTCCAAATCATGAGGAAACTCTATATGTGAAGATGCTAGTTGAAACTAATATTTTACTAACTACATCACATCTGTCTTTTCACAACACTGCTTCTCCATGTCTTCATTATTGATACCTTTGTGCGGCTCTGCATGATATGACTCTGAATGATCATATAAGAGTTTTGAATGCTTCTTTTCCATACTAGGATTTTCCAAGGTCTCCAGATCCATGCTTCCCTCTATGGAAGTATATTAGATTGGACTTCCACAAATTTCTAAATAAATAGTCCCCTTGTTGGATATAGCATAGGTAGGATTCTTAATAAGATATCCAAAAAAATCCCAATAGTCATCACCATCATCTATGCTAGATGTGATGGACTCCCCATTGCTGATATCAAGTTTCAATATCAAGTTCTCTTTGTCTTCATTACTGATACTGATATATGGCTCAGACTGATCATGTGGATAAACTGCATGCTCCTTTTTCATATCAAAGTTTCCCAAGGCCACATGGTCCATGTTCTCTCCTTTATATATGCCATAGACAGAAAAATCAACAAAACCATCAAAATTTTCTGGTTCATTATTTTCCTCTTTATTCATGTCATAGACTGGATTTTCCATGAATGTCCAGGACTCCTCATCAACATCTTTGTTGGGGATAAGGGAGTCTTCATCACTTGTATCATGATCCAAGCTATACTTGTCCTCATTTTCATACTCATATTCTTCAAGTAAAAGGTCACAAGGTAGTAAACCTTCCAGACTGTCATCATTATATGGAGAACATGTAGGAGTCCCATCATGTACATTACAGTTTTGATCATAAGTTTCACTATAATATTCGACAATGGTTTCATCCTTAGGTTTGTACTGTTTAGCTGGTGACAAAGGGTAGGCCTAGCCTACCATGTACATATGATCAGGCTCGCTTGAAGTTGTTTCCTGAATACTGACCTCGGGAAGTCCATGTTCCATGACTTGATTTGCAACATAACAAGTGCTTTCTTGGTGGAATTGTTCACAGGGTCTACACCATGGAATTACTTCTTCTACCATGTTAGCTGAGTCTAACTGGTTTGGAATCCTAGGCTCTTGCTGAGGAAATTTCTTTTGATACATCTGATTCTGTTTAGGCTGAAAGTTCCTAGGTCCATTATTTCTTTCCATTGTGATTATTCTATTGTGCATATGATTTAGTTGTGCGGACTAATTTGCCATAAGTTGGTTTTGACTAGTAACCAAGTCTTTTATCATGTCTGTTAGCTTTTCCATGGGATGTTTAGAGGCTCCCTTTTCTTCTGATTCAACGAATTTTTCCTTTTCTTTGTTGTATGAAGTGTTTCCGCTTGTGTAACCTGGAATGTTGGATTTGCCTAAAGACTGTATATTCTTTTCTATTTTCTAGGCCAAATCCTAAGCGGTTTTAAGATCGGTCGGCTCTTTGTCTCTTAATTGGTACCTCAAATCACCAGTGAAAGCTTCGATGTAAGATTAGAGGATGGAGGCATCCTTTGGCTTGATTTCTTTAGGAAGGTTTGCAACCACACGCCTGAACTTAGTGTTAAATTCATCCATGGTTTCATTCTCAATCTTCTTAATGTTATGAAGGGCAGCAAGCAGATGTTTTGATTCTTTCTTTTCTCCCCATTTCTTCTTGAAACCCTCTAGGAATTCACTAAGAGTTTTATATGAATCATCATCTAGGTCGACGTACCATTCTTCAGCATCATCTTCTAAGGATAAAGCAAAGAGCTTCATTTTGACATCATCATGTTCATGGGCAACAGCATTGCATTAACTGACCAGGTGCTTTTCAAACTTTCGAAGGTGATACTTGGCAGTGATGTCATTATTGCCATGAAATATGGGGAGCTTCTTGATAGCATCTTTTGGAATGGCATGGGGAGCACCTACTATCTAAGAAAATTCAAGGGGTTTGAACAATTCCATCATTTCTTGATATTGGTGAACATGACTCTCTACAAATATGTGATGGATATTTGAGAGGGATTGGTTTCCTAAATTTTCAAGGTTTCTACTAGAAGTCTTCCTATTCAATATTTCCCTAATAAACCTTTCGGGATCAAGGAGAGGATTGAATAATTGATAGTGGTTTCTTTGGTTAGAAATTCTTGGAGGGATGTTAGACAGTGGAGTCTCCAGATGGATTGAGTTTTAATTTTTATGTTTTTTAAAGACAAGATCAATCAATTTTTTTTTATCTTTTTAGTTGTTTAGAAAAAATTTAAGCTAAGTCATACCCGGAAATAAAACGACTTATCCCCAAGAACGACGCCAAAAAGTGATGTCGCCTTTCACATACCTAGGTTGCGTGGCAGAAATGTTCAAGCCACTCGATGTGTCCTTGGGGGCAAGTCTCGAGTCAAGGCTGTCACCTTGTTCTTGACTCCTCCATTTAGGCTTAACTCCTAACGAAGCCAAGGGCAGTAGACCCTATTAAGTTACTAAGGAAAAATTATTTAGTATGATGATGGTATGAAAGAGTAAGTTTCTTTAAGAATTTCAATTTAACAATTGTAAACAAAAAATAACATGATAAGATAATCACAAGTAAGCATGAAAATGACTCCCTATCACATACAGATTGAAAGAAATAAACATTTGACCAGTGCCTTGAAAATGGAGTTGAAAAAAACAATCAAGAGTGCTTGCAAGTGCTGGAATGAATGTTGTGCAATTTTATCTTGGTTGATTTTAAATTAATGTAAGAAGATGAGTAATTTAACTTAGGCGAGGGCACTCCAGATATACCTAGGGGGTACTTGAAGTATGTCCAAAACTAAACTGTCACGACTACCCGCAAGGAATATGTGTATTGAATGGATTCTCTGAGGATGTTGTTCATAATGCACCCAAAGGTGTAACAGAGATCGGTGCATCGAGGTCACTTTCCAGGTGTTCCCGCTTCCTTTGGGTATTTTGCCACCGTAATGGTTTGATCGAGGCATTGGATTTTCGCCTGATGGTTTGTCAATTTGGGGAGAGTGAATCCTAATTATTCTAATCACTCAAGTTCTTTTGATGCAGCTTGACTAATCTGACGAACCACAACCAAGTACAGAGCATACACACTAGATTCTTTGTTATTTTTAGTAAAGTTTAAAGTAGTTGTTCTTGTTAAAAAGAAAACCCTCCAGGAACCTCTTTCGATCCAAGTGGACCTCAATTGGGGAATCAAGGAGGGGTTGATTTTATTATTACCAACGAAAAAATCAATGAAAATGGAATCAAATATACACAACACCGATTTTCTAATTAGTCCTACCACGCATCTCTTTCCGCTTGCGGGTAAATTGGGAAGTCGTGGGGTAAGTAGTATGATTACTTTTGAAAATAAAATATGAAATAATCCAAAATTGTATCAAAGTATACAATCCTGCATGTCATTACTAAACTGAAGCAGAAAAAAGGGAAGAATGCAAAAAAGTGAAACGGACGCAGATCCCCCCTGGGGGGATGGGCAGCGGGCTCAAAAGAGCCTACTCAAAAAATGTTTTCTTTTATTATTATTGGTTACAATATCAGAAAACTAAAATATCATAAACCTCTTGGTCCTTTTACAGGATGAAACCAAGATCTTACAACCTTCCAAAATTTTTAAATTTCAGTCAAAAGGGAGACTCCTGGGGGGATTTGAATGCTCCCAAGGCCACTTTCGAAAAGAAGCTTATTTTATTTTCTGTTACACCTATTAAAAACCAGCAAGCATGTTAGAATAAAATATTCCGAAAATCACTTTAAGAGTACCTTTGGGTCAACCTACCTTAACTAAAAAAAACTAAGTTAAAAATAGCTAAATAGGTGAAAAGGGAACCAAGGAAAGCAAGATTTCCTTGGGATCTTGGCTTGCTGTTTGTGCAGCCAATGAAATATGCACTGATTTATAGATTTAATATTTTTGAAACAGAAAAGGAAATCTAGAGCATGCAAACTATGGATTTTCTTTAACTTTCCATGCAAAACGGACGATTTCCATATGTTAGATCTAGAATGCTTAATGATACTTTTCATAAATGAAATCTAGACTATGAGCTTTGAAATAGTAGATCTATGTAATTTTTACTTTAAAATGGCAGATCTAAATTATAACAAAGCTTTCGAACACAATAACCAGGTGATAAAATTGATTTTTTGAAGGAGAAAGAGTGTTGGAAGCCTAGGAATGTCGGGCTTTGGAGTCTTCTTTGGTGGAACACCGAGGGACTATGTCATTAAAAAGATCTTGAAGATGAGGAAGATGCAAACCAGCTCAACCTCTTCTATAAGAGAGATCACCTCCAACTTAGAAATCCTTGCACAAACAAATGGTTAAAGCATAGGTGCTACTGGAAAAGATAATTGGAAAGCATGCAATTAAACTTAAAATACATGCAACTCCAATAATTCTGAAACAAGAAAACAGTAAGAGAATAAATCAAACTAGAATAAACTCTTACCCTAATAGGAGGGAGCTCTCTCCTTCAAGTCCAACAATTAACCAGCAAAAGCAATGATAAATAACACAAATTATACCTTATAAGCATTTGACAATCACCATCCACACATGAAGAGCATTACACCATAGATCTTGCCTCCAAAGCTTCTTTATTCTAGAATAATAAACAATAACATAGTATAAGAGAACCAACATCTCAATCCCAGTTCTAAATAGCTTGGAAGAGGTGGTCTGAGCTTTATTTATACAAAAAACAGGAAATCCATCCTAGGGGGGTGCAAATCCCAAGGAGACAGACCACTGCAGTTGAAGGAGAGTCCATCAATACTGATCTGAAGCTGAACTGATCCTACTTGTCAATTGGGGGGCTGATTGAGCCGACACATCAACCCACATACTGACACATCAATCCACAGAGCTTCCAGGACATCCCACACGTGTGGAGGAGAGAGAGAGGGCACAATTCCCCTTAAAGGATGTTGAAGATCAACTATGGATCTGTCTAGATCACCTCCTTCAGTTAAGGATTTGTCAGATCCAGTCAATCTAGTTCAGATTTGACTGATTTCAATCAAATCGACTGAGAATCTGCTGATGTAGGATTTTGGATTTGCTCCATTATTCATCAATTTATTAGTTAAAATAATCAATAATTGATTTTTTGGTTTTTTTTACTTGAGTGATAGAAAATCACTCAAAAACCTGAAAAAAGTGGGTCCATGGGTTTACATGGTGCTCTTAGCTTGAAAATGAACACCTATATGACTAAAACTGATTAGTTGGCCCACTTTTATTGCGAAACCAATTTTTCCAATTAATGTATTAAAAAATAGCCTAAAACACATATTTCATTAAATTTGGAAATATTCTATTACAAGGACTTCATCCACATTGATTTTTTTTGGAAATCTCTAAATACATATTCTATTAAATCTAGAAAAATCAACTCAAAGAACTATTCCATTAAATTTGGAATAATTAATTCAATGAACTACTTTCTCAATTAATATTTTTTATTTATTTCAAGTAAAACTTTAGTATTCAACTATTCAAAAGGAAATATTACATCTCAATTAGAACTAGAGGAAATATTACATCTCAATTACAACTAGATGAGTTAGATCTAAAATTTAGAACTTTTGGTAGATTGAGTTCCTTCAAAATAAAAAAAGTCATAGCCTTTGAATCCTACATAATTTATATTAATATTATTTATAGGTTGTATTAGATGTTAAGTTGATTAAATTATTTTACGACATAATATCAACATTGTATTTGTTATTACAACAATTATAAACATTGTCATAGTAATTATTTTTGTCTTTGTTATGTATGTTGTTTTATTTTTGGAAATTGGCACCACTTATAATCAAAATGAAAAAATATGTTATGACTTTAAAGTCTAAGTTTTATCCTTGTAATGATTAAAGTAAATTATGAATTAAAATAGCAACATAATTTATTATTATTGTTGTTGGTAGTGGTAGTGTATAAACTAAGTTGATGAATGCTTACTTTAATGATATTGATGTTAGTAAAGCCTCCCTTATTTATTAATATTAATTTTTTTAATAAGCAAAATCAATTATGAACTAGAATAGCATTAGCGCCATACAATTTGATTTTTTCATATACAAGAGGAAAGGGGAAAAACCAACTAAACTAATTATTGCAAATGTTCATTATTTATTTATGAAGCATTTGAACAATGTGTTTAATTGAAAAGAGCATATTTATAATGAAAGCATAGATATCTTACAATATTTATATTATCATTAAGATTGTATATCATCTATTAATTTATGTTAGGGCACGGAGGAATCGAACCACCATCGTCCTGCTTGTAATGCAGGTGCTCTTCCATTGAGCTAGTACCCTTTACAACATGAGGGGAGAGGGACTGTGTTAACACCTAGATTACACATTTATAATCCTCCGTGACAAATCAAAATGATGACAGTCTTAGACTTTGATTCTTTCAAAATGATAAAATTCTTAGACTTTGATTCCTCACATAATTTCTATTAATATTATCTATAGTTTGTATTAAATGGTAAGTTCATTAAGTTTATGTAAGGACATCAATATTTTATATATTACTATGATTAAGAAATTGAATTATAATTTGATATGGTAACTAGTACATTGTTGGTGTTGAGTTCCTATACTAGTAGAAGGTTGGCACAATTTCAGAATGGCCCATTTAAAAACTATTTAATGTAAAGGTTTGGTACCCAATATTGTTCTCAAATTTTCCCTTGTATTTCCCTGAAATAGGCTTCCATCAATCAACATTTACATGAATTCTCTCACTTTCATCATTCTGGAAGATATATGAGGTGGTTTTTGTCATCCAAATCATCTCTCCTTCATCATCGGCTCATGATCTAACTAGCAGCATATTTCCTTTCTCAAATTCGATCATAGGATTGAATCTTGGATTTAGCTTGTTGCACTTGGGTCCAACATATACCAGTTCATCTGTCACATTATCAAAATATCCATCCATAATACTTATATTCCATGCAGTGCATTATGATCAGCATTAAAACTCACATGGATTAAATTGTCTTTATAATGCAATGTATTTGATGATAATGTCTAACATGAATTAAAGCTAACATGATGTTACTACTTAATGATTGATTTTCTGGATTAAGTTATGTGAAATCTTTTCAGTCCACAATGAGTTTTTCATGGTTCCCGTAACAAGCATGGGTGGAGTGTCCACTCAAAACATTGGTCTGAAAAACGTTCACACAATTTAATCCAGAAAATCAATCACAATGATGACAAACTGATAAAACCTGCACACTCAAAATGTTAGTACTGTATTTATTGAGTATAAGTTAATATACTAGTACAATGTTGGCACCAATTTAAAGTATACATGAGAAAATATAGTTATGAATGTGAATGCAACATAGTAGTACAATTAAATTTATATCAACTATAATAACGAATAATAGGGAAAACTCACTTCAAACCTTATTGCAAGTTCCTTACATTTACTCACAAAACAAGTCTATAAAATGTTTTTACGTTCATTCGCATAAAGTATCATCACATGAATTAACATGAAGTTGAACCAAAATTTTCATATATGTAGCAAATAATATAAAATTCCTCAAAAGGTAGCTTGAAGAGAAAACTTGATATACTACAAACATTGACATATTTTTCTTCATGTATATTAATTAGTCATTCAAAAAGCAAAATTACATTCATTAATCATCTCCACCTAATCTCCTTATATTTTCTCAAGAAAATCAAGTACAGCTTGAGGATGAAGATCTCCACAGTTAATCATAATAACAAAGAGAGTTTATGGAATTAAATTGTGTATTGAAACATCCCTACGTTTTGAGTGGACACTCCACCAATCATCAGGGGAACAAAATGAAAATCTCAAAGTGCTATTGAAGAGAGTGGGAAAAAGCTAATAATAAATAAGGTAAGGGTTTTGTACATGCATTAATGAATATAATTATGCACATTTGATATAGTGACATGTTGTGTTGATCTAAAAGACAAATTCAAAAGTTAAAATTTGAATGGTGTTAGACAGTTCGCATAAAGTATCATCACATGAATTAACATTGAACTTGAAGTGAAATTTTCATATATGCAGTAAATAATATAAAATTCCTCAAAAAGTAGCTTGAAGAGTATTTATTATACTACAAACATTGAAAAATGTTTCATGTATACTAAAATTCATTCAAAAAGAAAAATTACATTCATGAATCATGTCCACCTAATCTCCTTATATCCACTCATGCAGATCAAGTACAACTTATACACCACATTTATTTATCTTGGTCTTCCTGCAATCTTCTTTCTTTGGCATCCATGCCCAAACTATGGTATTAATTGGAATAGATCCAAGTTCTGTGTCATTGAGATTTGGTACCCAATATTGTTCTGAAATATTTCCCTTGTATTTCCCTAAACTAGGCTGCCACCAATCAATCTTTACATGAAGGGTCTCGCTGTCATCATCCTGAAAGATATCTAAGGTGGATTTTTCCATCCAAATCATTTCTCCTTCATCCTCATTACCTGATCTAACAAGAAACAACTTCCTTTTCTCTACATCAGTTCTAGGATCGAATGTTGGCTTTGGCTTGTTGCACTTGGGTCCAACATATACTGGTTCATCTGTCACATTATCGAAATCCACATCCATAATACTTGATATTGCATTGAGTGCATTACCATCAACGTTAACATTTTGCCTCGTCTTGGGCCAAAAATTATCAGAAGAAGAATCACTTTCATCCAAGGGTGTATGGTCGTTATAGATTCCATCTAATGCATCAAGAACTTTTTTCCAATAATCTATTTTTTTATTCTATTCCTCTGTAACAATTGGTGAATTCTCATTGCCAATAGTCTCTTTCCACATTTTTATGTATGATGTTATTCCTTCCTTTAGTTCTTTTAAATAAAAATCATTGTCTTTGGGGCGTAAGAAACATGGCTTCCATGTGGGCAATATAGGTCGACCTTCATCATCGATATTCCACAACTCATTGTGGTTCCGACCACTTAATGTCTCTGATGGATTCTTTATACCTCATAACTGGAACATCATTGAGTACAAGAAATTGGAAGCACTGGACATTAAGATGTCCAACTAGTGCATTTTCCCCCTCCTTGATGTACCCATTAAGAAAACTTTTGAATTCATACACTTTGTCAATAAGTTTAGGTGGAAACGCCTGTTTTTCTTCTATTATGCAATATGTATCCATCATCTCAGATAAAAAATATATATATGTGCTTTTCAAGTTGGAAGACATTCTTTTGTAGGTTCCATCTATGTCTTCATGGGTGTGCCCCACAAGCAAGAACCCAACCTCAATAGTGATGAAGACAGCAAGTGCAGTTCATAGTGATAGAAACATGAAAACATAACAATTCTTATTATCACTAGCTACATTGTCCAACTGTAACAATAAATGTGGAGGAAGAGGTTTAAAATCAAGATTTTGATTTTTTGAGCTTCCATTTAAAGATAGGAAAGCATCCTTGTACACTCTACATTTTGAGTAAATAGAGTTTTGAAGTAATGCATTTGAAAGTGGGTTTCTTGAACTTCCACTCTCATCAAGCAAATCACCATACATATCAAGGTGTGGGTCTTCAAGGTCCCCAATCACTTTGCAAGAGATGTACTAGTAAATTGTGATCCCATGTGTACAAATGGTGGGGATAAATGACCAAAACCTCATGTGTTATGCCCATGTTTTAGCACACCTGAAAACGACAAACCCAAGTTTGTTCCTGCAACAGATTTTGATTTGACATGT
>LPNX010986479.1:22094-113609 GCA_001517045.1 Pseudotsuga menziesii | reverse complement strand
ATTGTTCACCAGCAGGAGACGGAAATAATAAACAGCTCCAACAATCACCCGAAAATAGTGCTGCAACAATGGCAAGTGTGAAGAAAATCTCGTTAAGGCGTTCGTTTTTATAGAACTCTTAGACGGAAAACATTGACTTTTGCGTCTTGGGTCAACTAAAACGCCAAAAAATGTGAATGCCCTAAGTCATCTTCACATTGCCGTCGCTATAGCGACGGAGCTCCGTCGATACAGCGACGTTGAAGGAGGAAGGCGTCGATATAGCGACGGTCGTGATTACCTTCGTCGATACAGCGACGAGTAAGCGTCGATACAGCGACGGCAAGTTCATTTTGCTTCCGATTTTACACCAAAATGTATGAAACGTGGAAAACCTCTGTGGAAAAATCCACGCTTTTGTATTAGTGTCTGAAGCATATGGAATGGATGTTCTCATACCTCTTCACTCCTGTGATGTAGGAAACATAATGATCTCCATTTCTACGCTTACCCTGCTTCGTGTGAAAAACGGATTCGCCTAATGCACCTCATATATTCCCATGATACTTCCCTACCTACACACGCCAGACCACACAATAGATATCTATCTTGGGATGACATGGCAATGACATAGGAATGATTTCTCCTATACACATGCTACAAATGGTGTCGTAGGATTCAATTAATCTTCCAAGAAACAAATCATGGGTGAGAGCATCCCCGCTACTGTCAGATTGATCTAGATGAGACCCTTATGGTCCTGAGTTTTTTTCAACCTTTCGATATGGGAACTTTTCACATCCATCTTCCATGTGTATTTGAAAACCAAGCCATCGGAAAAAAACTCTTCATATTAATCTTCTACAATCATCACGTGCACAGCCTGATCAAGGGAGATCGACCTCAGCTGTCAATCCATCATGAGCCTTCATCGAGACTGTCCAATCATGAGAACCTTAACACTCTGCCAATAATTTCTCACTTTATCTCCCATGCAGCTTATAATTATGGAATGCTCCTCATCCATTGATATTCCTAACCCCTTTCTCTAGATCGTAGATCTTCACGTCGTCTAGGACTTTTCACAAATTGAGATTTCGACATTTCCCACGCTAGTTCACATCATGGAATAAACTACAACCATAGATTTTCTTTCGCCTTCATCTGAGCCATCCAAACTTTTCTCCCTTTAACCTATTTCACATTTTGGAAAAGCCTCCTCCTTCGTGCATGTTTCCCCAGTAGAATCACCCCATGTCATCAATCTGTCCTTTCCTTGATCTTGACCTTCCAACACTTATCCATTTTAATTGACCCCGCGAATGTCAAACTTGAAATTTTTCATTGCATCTCTGACCCACGGAATTGTGCTCCATTGTTGATCTTCTTCTTCATGGATCCGAACCATCGATCTTTGACACTCTCTGTTTCATTTATGATGCTGTGTATTTTTTACCATAGATTCAGATCCCCTCTTCATCTGATGGCTCCAGCTGATGGAATATGCCAACCTGATAAGTTGAAAAGTGCTTGCACAATTTTCCACCAAATAGGATCATTTTTTAATCCCTCAAGCTTATAATTCAAAAATTTAAACATAGTGCTAACAGGTTTCCTTCAAAATCAATGCCTTGCAACAATACAGGTGTTTGAGGATTGCTAACAATATCAATACTAATAACAGACATAAGATCAAAGTCTACCAAACTGGCATTGGGAATGATAGAGGATCTATGGTGATGATCTTCCCATACAGGTTCATCCACACTCATGGTCTCCATAATGGAGTCATCTGATGGAAAATTCTGTGAGAGATACTCTAGAGTGGGGAGAGAGGGTTCTAGCCAATAAGGTAGGTGGTAAGGATTTGAATCCACTAGATTGATGGAGATCGGAAGCATATTGAACAACATCATAGAGTGCTTCATAAGGGCCTAGAGAGGATGACTCAACAACTTCTTTTCCTCTAGGACCGTGGACGGTTGTGGAAATCATGTTCATAGTTGCCACTTCCGTACTAGAAAGGGTTGAGGGGAACACTCCCATGAGGGTTGAATCCTTCAACATACCTACCCTAACTGATTGATAAGGTGGAGGGGATTGACCTAGCATAGGGATATTATTTGCATTGGAGGTAGTAACATCTAGTGAACAAAAATTGAGTTGATAGATGGTCACATTTTTCCCTAAATGGGGGAATTGGAGAGTTCAAAAATATGTCAAGGAGATATATTTCATAGCATAGAACTAGTTTCTCCCTAATAGAATATTGTAATGAAATGGAGCATTGAATACCCCCACCTGAATGGAAACATTCTTTCCCCCAAGCTTGACTAAAAGGGCTGGTAATAGACCATGATTTTGGAAACCTCATTTGTAGAAATACTTCAATGTTTTGGGTGACTTCGTAAGTTCTGTAGGAATATATTAAACCCACTCACAACTTAGGATAAAATAATTAATCATTATTTGATTAATTATTCACCCACTAGCTTAATTAGTTGGCATCCACTTGCACCTTAAAGTCAATACATGCCATCTATATCCTAGGAATTATTTATTTCCAAATATGGGTTGATCTTTACCACCTTTTGAACATCCAGAATTAGTATACAGGACTTTACAACAGATTCTAGTTTATTCTTCTTTTCTGCTTTTCCTGCTTTTCTATGGATAAGATAAAAGCTAGTCAACTAGGAAACTGGGAGCTTTTGTTTCCAATCCATCCTCCATTATTTTTTCTCCATTTTCTAGGACTATCATGTTTTTTCCATCTCCTTGACAACTCACTCATGCTTTTTCCAACTCGTGAGGTCCTTGATAGATTTGGTAAGTGCTTTATCCACCTATGGGGGTTTGCTATATTTTGGTAAGTCAGCCTTTTTGAGCTTTATGAGTTGTTTCCATACAATTCTATTTTCCTATGATGGATTTAATATTTATGTACACTATTATTCATCATTATTCAATGGAAGCATACACACCAATATTCATCTCTTCATTCATGTGATTCAGTCTCTTTTCTTCTCTCTATTTTTCCTGTGTATGCTTGTGAGAATTCTTAGTAGCAAGATCTATTTCCTGTGCTTCTTTTTAGCATCATTGCACATAGCATTGATCTATTATTTCTACATGGTATTAGATCAGCAAGGTTGATCAAGTTCTACATATTTTAGGAGCACATCCAGTCTCCTATCCCTCTCTGAAGAAGTGCTTGTCTAGCTTACAATATTTTCTCCTAGTTTTTTTTGCAAGTTGCAGAGATTTTATTCTTGGGCACATCAATTCAGAAATATGGATTCTTCATCAGCTATAATTCTTACTTCCTTCAACTACCATGAATGGAAATCCAAAATCTCCATTCTATTGCGCAGTAGAGGATTATACAGAGTTACACTAGCTTTGGAGAATGATCCCAATGATGTGATTGAGAAAGCTAAGTGGCATAATAGGTTGGATGAAGCCTATGGATTGCTTTGCCTCTCTATTTCACCTGATATACTCTTTCATCTAGATGGTTTGACCACTCCAAACCAAGTATGGACTCAATTGGAGTCTCTCTTTGGATTTCAAGATGAGCTAAGAGCGCATCAATTGGAGATTGAGTTATTCTCACTGGGTCCAAGCAATTTTGAATCTCTTGAGGGTTTCTTCACCAAGTTAAAGTCACTTTTTATAATTCTCAAGAAATTTGGGATTGAGAAATCATATGATCAATTAATCATTTCCATTCTTTCAAAATTGGGTCCTGATTACTCAGTTTTTGTATCTACCTTTCATGCAACTAGGCTTGTTGTTCCTAAGTGGAAAATGCCTTCTTTAAATTATTTTCTTGATTCACTAACAAAGGAGCAAGATAAATTGATCCATATGGGTGTCCTTAACTCTTCAAAGGGCAAGGATCATGCTCTCTTGGTTCAAGGAAGCAAGAAATTCAAATCAAAAGAGAAACAAATTGTGAAGAAGCCAAAGTCAGAAATTGAAGATGAAGATTCATATGAAGATTTAATGAAGAAAGTTAAGAAGAAAGGGAGCACATCCAAGTGTTCTTATTGCAGAAAGGGTTTTAATTCATATAAGAAGTGTTTTAAGAAGAATATGGATATCATGTCTCAGCTTCTTGAGAAGCACAAGATCGAAGTTCCAGATGAACTAGAGAAGCCTCCTGATTCCTCAGAACAATGTCATACTACGCAGTTCCAAGGTGATATAAATTATGATTTGAGTACCAGAGTTCTCTCCTTTTATCATGTCTCTGATATATATTTATTCTCTGATATATCAGAATCATAAATATCAGAACCTTTCTTTGATTATCCTCCTCTCAGTCTACTAGATTCATCTCCCAAAAATTGTGATTTTTCACTAGATATTGACTTACCTTTGAGTAGCTCTTCCTCACAAGCTTGTATATCTAATTTAGAATATTGTTTGCAGGATTATATTCATGTCACAACACATATAATACCACCATCAATACCATCTACCATACCTCTGAATAATCCAAAGACTATACAAATCCCAAGATCACTAGTTGATTCCTCATTGGTTTCTTATGCAGTGATATTTATATTACATGGTTTGAAGTATTTCCTATCTTTCATTGGCTGGTTATCCATGTCCTTAGTCATATTTGGATATTTTCTAAACACTTATTTTTCATATCTTAATCCCATCCATCATTCAGATTTGTACACCTATCAGTTTTCCCCAGTTGTTCATAATTTTCCTAGTCTAGCCCTATATCCTCATGGAGCCACTGAATCCTTTGTATTTGCTGTTCCATATGCTAATGTTTCTGATATATCATATTTTTATCAGCCTCATATCAGATCTATACAGGTGCTACAGAATATTGGAATATTTACATGTGATTCACATCACAATTTTGCAGCTATTCAGGGAATTGGGTGTGAAATAAATTGTCTTAACTTTTGTACTCTTTGGGAAGGAGTATGCACAGATCTCTTTTCCATTTCAGATTATGTTTGTAGATCAGATTTTGACATCAGCAAGAATAATTCATATAATGCTCCTACTTCATCAGATGATTAGATACAAGGAGTCTCTCCTCTTCCTTCTTGCAGGTTCTACACTCCAACACATTATCATGGAGTTCATGAGAGTCTTCAACAAATCTTCCATCCAAAAGCAGTTCACTCAGCTGATTCAAGTGAAGATAAGGATATGTTGAAGACATATTATTTCAAAATTTTGTGCCTTTTCCTATCTTGAGGGAGGATTTTCCCCATGGGTTTTTCCTCTTTCCTCACTTTTCTAGACATAATAATTGTTAAAGGGTGACCATAGCCTTGTTGCTGGGCCCTATATGCATCTATATGCATCTATATTTTTTGTCATACCATCATAAAGTAAGAATTATAAGGGGGTGTAGAAATATATTAAACCCACTCACAACTTAGGATAAAATAATTAATCATTATTTGATTAATTATTCACCCACTAGCTTAATTAGTTGGCATCCACTTGCACCTTAAAGTCAATACATTTCATCTATATCCTAGGAATGATTTATTTCCAATTCTGGGTTGATCTTGACCACCTTTTGACCATCCAAAATTAGTATACAGGACTTTACAGCATATTCTGCTTTATTCTACTTTTTCTGCTTTTCCTGCTTTTCTATGGATAAGATAAAAGCTAGTCAACTAGGAAACTGGGAGCTTTTGTTTCCAACCCATCCTCCATTAGTTTTTCTCCCTTTTCTAGGATTAGCATGTTTTTTCCATCTCCTTGAAAACTCACTCATGCTTTTTCCAACTTGTGAGGTCCTTGATAGATTTGGTAAGTTCTTTATCCACCTATGGGGGTTTGCTATATTTTGGTAAGTCATCCTTTTTGAGCTTTATGCGTTGTTTCCAAACAATTCAATTTTCCTATGAGGGATGTAATATTTATGTACACTATTATTCATCATTATTCAATGGAAGGATACACACCAATATTCATCTCTTCATTCATGTGATTCAATCTCTTTTCTTCTCTCTATTTTTCCTGTGTATGCATGTGAGAATTCTTAGTAGCAATATCTATTTTCTGTGCTTATTTTTAGAATCATTACACATAGTATTGATCTATTATTTCTACAAGTTTAGGAGAACTGATGGCTCTCTAACAAGCCACCGACAATATCGAGGTTGAAGCTCCTTCATCCAAAATGGTCCTATGGAGCTTTCTCCTAACTACTCTTGTCGTGATTTGAAATAGGAGCTGGTGGGGTAATCTAGACTTGTAGTTATCCAAATTAAAATGAATCAAATTAGTGTTATCTAGGTATAATTCCCCCAATGCTGTCAACAATTTTTTGCACTATGTAAGACAACTTTGGAGTACCTCTAGGGTGGACATTGGGCAAGGTGCTTGAGCCAAATCTTCAACAACATTGTAGAATTTTGTGGCTTGCGCATTTGGATTAAAGACAGACTTCTTGAGGGTACTCTTGGGTGGGTGCAAAATCAATTCGATATTAGGTCTGTCGATTGTGAGAGGATCATTGGATGAAGACAAAGAAGAACTAGGAGAAGGAGATTTCTCAGAAGAAGGATTATCATCCTTATTCTCTACTGTTAGAATTTTATCATTTAATCTAGCATTATGATCTTAGGATCTTTAATTGAGATAATAGCATGCACAACAATAAAATACAAGAGACAAGAGAGACAAAGAATTTTCCTCGAGGAAACCATAAAGGAAAAAACCCCGCAACTTCCTAAGAGATAGAATCAGCACCAAAAGTAAAAGCCGAAAAAATAAAGATGATCTCTCGACAGCAGTAGTCTCTCTCTGATCCCAGCAAATTCTCTCTCACTCATGTGCCCCAATGAGTGAGTGTGTGTGTGATAAATAGAGAGGCTCAGCCTCTATTTATATTCTTTCATTCACTTGAAGCCCACTCCAACATGTCGGCCTCACTTAACAATTACTTACTAGATCTGACATCTCTAGGAGAGTCTAATAACCCTAGGGCCCCACAACTGTGAGTACTTTAACCCTTGACCAATAGGAGGGTTACCCACAATGACTTGACGTGACTTGTTTACATTATAGAAACTTCCCAGAATAAACAATGGGGTATGGCATGACTGAATTACATTACAGACACATCCTAGAATAAATATCGTGGTACAATACATAAGATATATGGATGAATACATTCTAAAGTTACAATTACATCAACACTCCCTCTTAACTAGGAAGGTATTCTCTCGACACAATTTATCAACACAAGTCTTCTTCTTTGTATCAACTGGATCATCATTGAGTTCTCATCATCTTTAACTTCAATTCATCTTCATCTTCAAGTCATCTTCATCTCGATCTGGATCACCACTGGATCTGGATCATCATCACTGGATCTAGATCATCACTTAATTTGGATCATCATCACTGGATCTAGATCATCATCACTCGATCTGTATCATCACTCGATCTGTATCATCATCACTGGATTTGGATCATCACTCGATATGGATCACCATCACTGGATCTGGATCATCACCTAATCTGGATCACCATCACTGGATCTGGATCATCACTGCTGGATCATCATCATGGGTGCTATATCATGATTATTATCGTCACAAGAAGTTCTATAGATCCAACCCTTTTTCATGCTGGTTGTAGGCCTAGCCTCCATTTAGGTCTTCTTTAGCACTTATATCTGACCCTGAGTTAAAATGGCCCACCCAACACTCACATCTAACCATGAGAGGAACACATCCAACACCATGTCAGAAAGGCACGCCCATCACTCACATCTGACCATGATAGGAACCAATCCAGTCATGTCAGAAAGGCCCAACACTTACATTCACTAGCATTATAGGACACACCTACTATCATCTGTGAAAAGGCACAACACTCACATTCACCAACATGATAGGACACACCTACTATCATCTGTGAAAAGGCTCAGCACTTACAACTACTAGCATGATAGGACACAACTACTATCATCTGTGGAAAGGCACAACACTCACATCCACTAGCATGGTAGGACACACCTACTACCATCTGTGGAAAGGCACAACACTTACAATCACCAGCATGGTTTTACACACCTACTACCATATGTGAAAAGACACAACACTCACATCCACCAGCATGATAGGACAACCTACTATCATCTATGGAAAGGCCAGCACTCACATCCACTAGCATGATATGACACACCTACGATCATCTGTGGAAAGGATATGCACTTACATATGATCATGTGGGAACCAATCCCACAGTCACATTAGAATGGCTCTCAGTCCCAGACTGAGGATTCTTGGTATTAGCCCTTATATCTGACCCTAAGTTAGAATGGCCAGCAGTCACATCTGACATGGAAGGAACCAATCCTCTCATCATGACAGAATGGAAACAACCCTTATATCTGATCAAGTGGGAACACATCCCTCAATCACATCAGAATAGCCATGCACTCATATTTGATCATGTGAGAACACATCTCATAGTCATATCAGAATGGCCCTCAATCCTAGACCGAGTATTCCTCGTAACTGACCAAGCACCTCCATTCAAAGAATGGAAATAGCCATTATATCTAATCATGTGGGAACCAATCCTACAGTCATATGGCTCAACACTCATATTTGACATGGAAGGAACCAATCCTCTCGCCATGATAGAATGGCTCAGCCCTTACATCTGACCATGGAAGGAACCAATCCTCTCACCATGCCAGAATGGCTCATGGACTCATCACTTCCCCTTGGAAGGAACCTCGATCTGGAGAACACCATGCTTCTTCCTGAAGTACTCAAACTTCACTCTGGCTAATGGTTTCATCAACACATCAGTTATCTATTCGTTTGTCACAACATACTAGAGCTTCATTGCTCCCCTCTGCACCATATCCTTGATATAGTGATATTTGATCTTGATATGCTTCAACTTGTCATGGAACACTAGGTTCTCTGAAAAATTCACACAACTCTGGTTGTTGCAATGTACACAAGTAGCATCTAACTGGAGATCAAATAAATCAGATAGTAGCTTCCTTAGCCATACTGCCTCACAACTAGCTGAACAAGTTGCGACATACTCTGCTTCAGTTGTACTCAGTGCCACATAGGATTGCTTCCTTCTAAACCAAGAGATCACACCTGATCCCATACTAAAGCAACACCGTGAAGTGCTCTTCCTATCGATGGCACTACCTGCCCAATTTGAATCAACATAACCTTCTAGGTTAATCTTTTGATTTTCCTCATACTTGATCCCATAATCAACTATACCCTTTCGGTACCTCAGAATATGCTTTGCAGCAATCAAGTGAACATATCTTGGATCTATCAAGAACTGGATCAAGGTGTTCAAAGCAAAGCAAATATCTGGTCTCGTGTTTGTCAGGTACATCAAGGATCCAATCATTTGACAATACATCGTAGCATCAATCGTATCTGATGAAGCATCACTCAATAGCTTCATGTTCAATGCCATAGGTGTGGTCATGGCCTTGCAGTCCATCATACTGAACCTCTTTAGGATCTCTAATGCATACTTCCCTTGTCCACACCTCCATGCCTAGAGTGTAGTGCATCATCCGAAATTCCTTCATCTCGAACTCGGTAGCAAGTCTCCTTCTTGCAACTTTAATGAGTTCCTCTTTTCTATCAGGAACAAGTCATCGACATATAACAAGAGCATCACTGGTCTTCCTCCTTCAACCTTGAAGCAAAGGTTGGAATGCACTTTACTCTCAGTAAATCCTAGAGTCATCAGTAATTTGTCCATCCTTTCATACCATGTCGAACCTCAGGATATTCTGTATTCACCCCCTCTGAAGCGGAGCATCATACTCCCTCTTTCTTCTGTACTCTATGCACTGAAACATTCTATACCGAAGTGACAAGTAGCTTCTTATGCTACTAATATTCTATGTATCAATCTAGTGTATAGACTTTCATCTTCAACCTTGTAGCAAGGTTAAGATATTCATCAATCTCATCATGTATGTGTTTCAATTCCCACTGGCTGCAAATTTCTCTTTGTAGTCTATGCCTTCTTTTCGTGAGAAGCCTCGTGCTATGAATCATGCCTTGTATCCCATGATGTTTCCATCTACTGCATGATGGAACTAAGAACTTCCTTTCATGTCTTGATACTGCATCCTAGACATCATTCTTCTTGAACTGGTTTTGTTCTTGGTTACTTTTTCACAGCTTGAAGGTTCTACATCAATGATGTCACTGCATTCATCATATTATTATTCATCTTGAACTATCGTCACTTGTTCTTCAGAACAAGTCTCATCCTTCTTTTCTTGTAGGTGATTATGTATGCAATATTTCCTACAAGTCAAATGCATTAGTTGTATGGTTAGAAACATTTCATAAGGCATATTCATAATGGCAAATTCTTATGCATAAATATATGATCATGCAACTATTTTAGCCAATACAACATTCATCCATATCTCACGGAAACTTTTCTAGATGCCCTCCATCTCCACCAAGACAACATTGAGATTGTGCACTAATCCAATATGTCAGCAAAGAGGTTTCATTATAGATAAGTAGAAATGGAGAGTTGTATAGCACCATGAGCTACTCACCCATCACATGCATATTAGTAGTATAATGTCATTAATGCAAACATTCTATCATGCATAATACATCAACTGAATATAAACAAATGCATAACAAAATAATATCATGAAATGACAACTGAATACTTATCTTTATTTATTTCGTGGGTAGACTCATTCTTGAGCCTTCAGCTTCATCATCTTCTTCATTCATAATAGCATCGTTTCTTATCCAAATGCTAAGATGGATAATAGGTTCTTCAAGAGTTGAGTTCTTCATATTCATCAGCACTTGAGGGATCTTCTTTGGATGGTGAGAGCTTGATCTTCAATTTCTCCCATCTTCTCTTCTCTTCTTATGAGTCGAGCTTCTTCTTCTTGTGTGTTCTCTTCCCAGAGTCTATTGAAAGTAATCACTTCCTTTTGACACACATTCTTTGCATGAATGAATCCCGTGATCCTGGTAGGCCATTCAAGGTGGCTATCACCACTTTTTCATTCTCCACTTCTTCTTCTACTACTACAATTTTTTCTTTGATTTGAGAGACCATTGTAAAGTATGACTATATGGTCTCTGCATTCTGGATCTTCACATCCTTCAACTGGTTTCTCAAATTAATATTCCAATTTATGTTCTTCCCTTCAAAGAGCTTGGTCAAGGAATCAAAAATCTCTTTCAATGTCTTTAGGGGAGACACTTGTGGTACAAGTTGATCTGTGACTGAATCAACAATGATCTTCTTGGCCTTGACCAAGTTCTTCTTGTGTAAGGCTTTGAGCCTCATCTCCCTCTGGAACTGGAACCTCTCTACTCATGTAGGTTTCCAATTCATTTTCTTTAAAGAGATCATATACTTCCATGCTTGGAATTTGTCAACTTCACCAACCTTATCATCAAGCTGATGTTATATATCACTTTGAAATGAGAACCTCAAATGAAAATAGCAAAAGACTAGATCTTACCAATTTGAGGTGTCCATCCCGGTTCCGAAGTTGGCTGATCTAGGGTTTGTCATAGAAACCCTAATTTTCAAAACTTGGATTTTTTCATATATTATTGGATATAAATATAGATATCTTCAATTTGATCTTTCCAATGTATTATTTTTCTAAAAACAGTGGAGGGAAGCTCCCGGAACAGGAAGCCCTAGTTTTCCAATTTCTTCTGCAAAAATTCCTGATACTGTTTCTATGATATCTCCTAACTTACTACTCCTATCTGTCTAAAACTTCGCACTGAGGTATCCTTTCTTGTCCTTGTTCCAAAACCATGGGTTTCATTAGAATTGGTTTCACCAATTGGGAATTATGATTGTTTTCCCAAGGTGACCTGTTATAGGACTATTCAGAACAACGAAGTTGTACGGACTTCCATGTGTCACTGTTTCATCTTTTGGGTCTGAAACATGGAAAACAAAAAGTAAATTCTATTCCCTTTCTAGAAAATCTTCAAAAAAATAATTTGGACCTTTGTATCCCAATACATAGCAATTATCCCCAGGTGTCCTATTTATGGATGAATCCTAGAAGAGGCTGGAACCCTAACATGGAGGGATCATATCTCCCAGAAGGATCTGATACCATGCTATATTTTTATCATTCAAGCTAGCATTATGATCTTAGGATCTTTAACTGAGAGAATAAAATGCACAACAATAAAACACAAGAGATAAGAGACACAAATAATTTTCCTTGGGGAAACGATAAAGGATAAAAACCCACAACTTTCTTAGAGATAGAATCAACACCAAAAGTAAAACTCGAAAATGTAAAGATGATCTCCCGACAACAGTAGTCTCTCTCTCTGATCCCAACAACTTCTCTCTCACTCATGTGCCCCAATGACTGAGTGTGTGTGTGATAAATAAAGAGGCTCACTCTCTATTTATATTATTTTGTTCACTTGAATCCCACTCCAACATGTCGGACTCACTTAACAATTACTTGAGCCGACATCTTTAGGAGTGTCTAATAACCCTAGTGCCCCACAACTTGTGGGGACTTTGCCTCCTTCGACCAACAAGGAGGTTTATCCTTAACACAACGGTAGGGACTATTGCCCTAAATTACAATGAATCACCTAGGGCCAAAGTTATAATTACATCAACATATATAGGTTTGTCATATAACTGACTACGATTAGTCAAGCTAATAGTTTCTGAGGAAATCATTCTGATTTCTTCCATAGAATTTGAGGTTCCTTAAGAAGACGTGTGATCGATCAATTGTTGTTGATATGGAAAGGGTTTAGTAAGAACTGTCGGTGTAGGTTTAATTTTTAAAAGTTTATTAATATATTCATGCCGAGGGAACTCCTTCGTGAAGTGGTCACCACCACACAATAGAAAGGGATACCTAGCCTTCCTCTTCCCTTTATTATCAGTCTCTGGGGCCGTAGCCTTGGGAGTCTCCTATTGGTTTCCAGTATTTTTATTTTTTCCTTTTCCTTTTTTGTTGTTACCAGGTGTTTGCATACTTTGAATAGCGTTAAACTAAGTGGAAACCGTAGGCGAAGAAGGAGTAGTAGTACAAGTACTTTGTTGCTTGGTAGGCTTGGCTGCTGACGAGGGCTAGATTGAACCGAAAAACCCATCAACATGAGTTTTTGTAGGTGGCTTATTAGGGTTTGTGCTGGGACGAGGATCCTGAGGGATTAGGTCATACAAAGTTTTGGACTAGAAATAAACCAAGTCCAGATACTGAGCATGACTGGTAGCCTGCTCTTCAGTAATAACACCACCCATAGCCACATCGCAGGAAATGGGAGGAAACAAGGATTTCATGAACCAATCAGCTAATAATTGGTATGGGATAGGATCTTTAATAAGTCTTATTAATATCCTCCAGTCATGAATATGATCTGATATATGCATGGAAGTGTTTTGATGAAGTGATGTAAAAAGATCTGTACTAGTTTCGTAACGAATGGGAAGCTGGAAATGAGTAAGAAAAACTCTTACAGTGAGATAAAGTCTACAAATGAATGTTGTGGAAGTTGAATGTACCACTTTGCAGCTTTACCAGTCAAATTTTGTTAGAAGGGCCTTAAACATACTGAATCATCCATCAAGGAATTAGAAGAACACCATAGACGGTAAGTAATAACATGTTTTTTTGGATATTCTCCCTGCTTCGCATCAAAATTTGGAATATCTGATGGTATCTTTATTGGAATTGTAGGCCATGAGGGATTATGCTTTATGGGGTTATTAATCAGCTTGGACAGATCAGGCAAGTCCAAAGTTACCAAAAAAGGAAGCTGTTGATTAGGTTGTATATACTAGTAATATTGATAGGGAATCTATATACCAATAGGACCGTAGGTTAATTGATACATTGGCTGTTGGGGATTTGGATTCGCAGATGATCCTCCCAAAGATATGCTAGATGGAGGTAGGCCTCCAGGGGTAGGGTTTCATCTAGGTGGTGGTGGTGGTACTCCACTAGGCGGGCCTCCACTAGGTGGTCCTCTTCCAGGTGGGCCTCCAAAAGGTGGTGTTGTAAAGGAATGTTTCCTATGGCTAGGGTTTAAGAGGCCATCAATGTACTGGGGTTGAAAGGTGGATGTGAATGGTTCTGAAAGTAAATATAAGCAAGTTTCAAAGATTAGAATGGTTCATACCTTAGCCAAATGAAGGTTGATCCAAGTAGCCCTTCAATCCTCTTCTTGCTCCTCTTGCTCCTCTTGCTCCAAGAGACCTGCAAAATGAATTATACCTTCCTCAAACCAATATGACCACATATAAAGCAATGATAATCAAATAAACAATAATTATCTGACTAACATCATCATATGATCATAAACAAATATTCAATCAAACATTGAACAATAATTTGGGAAGAAGAAGGACATCACATCTTTATTAATCTTGAAAACAAGTACAAGTATACCTTCTGTTCAAGTTGGGCACTTCATGAAACATTGATCTGGTTCTCCTACTTCTCTTCTCCAAGGAACTCGGCCTCCAAGCTCTGTAATACAAGGAGAATGCTTCTAGGGCAAAGGTGTGGGCAACAAGAGCTCCAAATCCTCTAGCATAACAATGCAAAGATTCAAGTCTTCTCTCATGGACCTCCCTACCTCTATTTATATTCTTAAGGAAGAGTTAGGGGTGAATACAAAGTAGTTACAACTGAAGGAGTCAGTTGCATAACTACCCAAACTACCCAAAATTCAAAATTCGTATTTTTTTGACATTTTCAGGAGGCATACGCAAGTTACAAAGACAATAGTTGCATACACGAGGAGTACACTTGGGTTGCAATGTATAAAAGTCACGTATTTAAGGTGTACATGACTATTATATATGGCAAATCATGTACATACATGGGTTTCCTTAAGGGAAATTCGCTTACACATCAAAAAATCATTTTTAGGGTATTTCTGGGCATTTTCAGACTTTGGTGTCTTCTAGAAAGTTTTATCTAACAGAAATATCTTTCCAACAGTGTAGAGATGAGGTCAAATGGAATTACAAAACTCAATATATGGGTCCTCCAAGTTATGTGTTTTTTTAGTGACTTTAAGCAACTTTCATGAAGTGTCGTCATGGAAGTGTCGGCGTGCGATGAAATCATGGGAAAGTGGTCACAGGAAGAGATGTGTCATTTTGAGCTATAAAAAATGCCCCCTAATGTATGAGGTTAGAGGGGAAGATGATAGCCAAAATACATTATAAAGGAAACAGCTGAGTTTGGAGAGAGCAGATAATCCAAGATCGAAAGGCTTGAATAAAGGTACCTGAAAGAGAGATAAATGTCATAAAAAACTGATCTCTGGGACATACAAGTCCATATACAAATCATCGCAATAAAGATACAGGCAGATCCAACATATGTATAACTGATAAAACTATCATGGTCGCTCAATATGCAATAAGGCACCATATCAAATCTAAAGGAGCCATGGCCACAAATGAACAAGGTGGATCCATGCTCAACAATTGATCATAGCCACAAAAATACAAGGTGGATCTATGTCTTACAAAAATGTCATATAAAATATAACAAGGTCTTGCACAACTCGAGTAATAGCAAAATGACGATGCTACTGTCAGCCCAAGGTCTTCAATCCAAACCGCCCAAAAAAGGTACGAATCCTAACCATGAGAATAAAGGAGCTGAAGTCGAACATGGAGGACACCGTTTGATTACCAGTCAATAATGAGAACCGTTAACAAACACGAGGGAAACCACCGTTAATGAAAATGGTCATTGAGGTACCTAGTACATTCTAACAAATGTGAGTACAAGGACTTGAAGTTGAACACTTGAAGAATCCATTGAGTATGAGACATTAAGGTATTCCCACTACCCAATAGCAAGGGAAATTGCCACTGATGACAAAAATCCCCAAGGTACTGTCATAAAACTCTAACTATCATTCCCAGAGCAAGATGTGTTGCAGTCAATAGGAAGATATCCATTGGAAGGAAGGCATTAAGGCATCCTTCATCATCCAACACAAGGTAAGTCAAAGACTAATTAGATCTAGAATTGGTACTGAATTTCACAACAAGGACCGCCGAAGACATGATGTAATGAACTGATACCAAGGAATGGTCGACACAAAAGGTCAAGGCAACTACAAAATGACTGAAAAAGGTTTAATCCTTGAACAGTGAGCATGACACAAAAGTGACTTAGGAATATTTTGACACAAAAGTACCAACAAAACAAATCTGCAATGTAGGAGACATTGATAGATTCCCCATATAACTGGAAAAGAAACCAATGGGAGGAGTAAAAAACTTTGAATCGGGTTAAGGTCCAAACACTAGGACCAAACTGTTGATAGACTCAAAACTGGTGCTTTGTTCAACGAAACAAGACTTGCTACCATGATATAAAAAACATGTGAATGAACTTCCCTTCCCCTCTTTCTTGTAAAGGTTTAACGAGTCCAAGAAAACAAACTTGGGACCATCTTCATTTTTGGAAATCTTGAAGAAAAGACAGAAGAATGCTTGATAAAGCACTGATTCGTGGATTTTACGAGCCCGAACTAGTACATGCTCGATGACATTTTCATAGTTTAGAGTGTCTGAAAAACTCCAAAGAAGACTTCAGGGGGTGCTTTTTCATACAATTTAGTCTCCTGAGGCCGAAAAAGTATAAAACATACCAAAGAAGAACTCTCTTAACTTCTGAAGAAGAAAAAGCGCACCTTTTTCGTACTTAGTTAGGGAGGTCCAAAAAAGGTTAAATTACCACCTACCCAACGCTCCTTCAAAAGCAGCATATAGCCTGATTTTTATGAGTGTGAAGGAAGGCAAGATCACTCAAAAATATCCATTTAATTATGAGGAATGGGGCTTACAATAAAAAACTCGATACTTTGTTCTTTAGGGTTTAACGAGCATGACAAAGACATAAAGTACACTCAGAATCTTTTTCATGTTTTGGTCCACAGCACAAAAAAAAGAAAACTAAGCTCATACCAGGGGTTCCTTTTCCGTAAGTTTAGTCCCTCAGATCCGGAAAGCCGATAAACCTATTCCTGAGAATACTCTTCTCAATTCCAAAGAAAAGAGAGTGTTCCTTTCTCATATTATTCCACATGGTTTGAGAAAGACATAACCTACCTCCAATGTGGATGTCCATTCACATATTCTTAACGAGCCTGAATGGACAATGTTTTCTCGGTCGTTAAGTCTATATTGAGGAGTCAGAACTGGGCCTAAAGAAACTCAATATCTTTCCCGTGAAGTTTTAATGAGTTCGAAAAAGTCAACTCACAGCCTCCTTACTATTTTTAACGAGATTGAAGGAGAGTAGAAAGAATGCTCCAAATGTGAGGAGACGAGTGTCATAGGTAAGCGAAACTAGTTCCAATCACAAGGAACAGACCTATGCATAATGCAAGGAACATGAGCAGGATGAGGACACTCGGGGAACATCTCCTCAAGGTAAAGAGTGTCGAGTTGCAAAGGCAAAATGATACAAGGCTTAGCGACGATGAGAACAAAGATGAGGGCTTATACAATGAGCCAAAAGAGTCAAATCCAACATTAGGATCATAAGCACGAGCAGGGCACATGCAAATGTAGTTACAGCTTGAAAAACAAGACAAGGCCAGTAAATAGTTGTGAATCCAACTAAAGATCCTGTCTCCAATAAACAACAACATTAGAATTATATTCATAAGAAAATATTTGATCCAGGTCACCTTGGCAGAAACACATGTGACTTTGCTATCTTCTACAAAAGGTAAAGTCAAGGCAGAATCGACCGAAGAAGATTCTATAGAACCAAGGCTCTAGGGTTTATAATCAGTAAAATCAACCTCAAAAGGAGAGAAAAAATCAACAAGGGAGATAGAGTCTGTAGGAACAAACTCAGTATCACAGGAGTTGAAAAATTCATAAGAAAAAACAAACTCATCAGGATCACCGACTTGCTCTTCGAAGGTAGAGTCCAAAAACTCAACAAGACCAACAAAAGAGGACTGATCCATGGGAAAATTAGGCTTACTAATCAAATCAGGGTTAGATTTAGTCACAACTAAACCAACATCCAAAAGAAGGTCAGACTGTATCAAAGAATCCAAGAAGACTTCATCCGAAGGAAGGAGATCATTCGAGATAGGACACATGTCTAAACTTTCAAATGGATCAACAGAGTGGAGAGCAGGCTCCATGGTCTATATAGGATGACTCACCCAATCAACTGCTGGGACCAAGTTCTGAGAAGGTAAGCATGAAAACAGAGGCTGCTTGTCAGTAGAAATTGAATGCAAAGGACATGAGGCCACATAGTTCACCTGTGGTAGGGTAGTGTCTATAGAAACACTAGGAATTAATAAAGGAAAGACCTGGTCTCTAGTTGGGTCAGGAGATGGATCAAGAAAATCCAACTGATTAATAGTGAAAATTTCTTCACCATGATTAAAGTACATCAGATGAAAGAATGTTGACATCATAGCTTGCATGGAATATATATAATCACGTCCAAGGAGCATATTGAAGTCCAAGGGGTCTTCTATCACCATGAAGTCAACTAAGACAGTCTTCCCACCTAAAGTAATAGGTGTTTGAGCAAGAGTTCCCAAGGCTATACAAGTTCTTCTATAAAACGCCAGTAACTAACTAGCAGTTGACACAAGGATGGGAGATCCCATGCCTCGCCAAGCACGACCAGACAAAATACGAACTAAGGCTCCTTCATCAACAATACAATGAGCAATCATATATGGTTCAACTTTGACCTTTATCTGGAAATGTGCATCAGAAGGAAGTCACGGCTCAACTAGGCTATCCCAATCAAAGGAAGCAATCGAAGAGCTTGGTGGGGGTTCATCTGAAGTTAGTTCAGTGCCCCCTTGTTCAGTAAGTTCTAAACTGGCAGTGAAGAAAATGTGACTAGCAGACACTTCACTCTCCAAAGGAAGAGTGGGATTGATCAACAATGGAATTGATTCAACCGCTTTGTGAAAGTCACTCTCCGAAGGGAGAGCGGGATTGACCAAAGATGACATTGGTTCAATCACATCAGGATCACTCTCCGAAAGAAGAGTGGGATCGACCAAAGATGATATTGGTTCGACCACTTGATCAACCAAAGGTTGAGTAGGTTGTTGAGAAACTATAGGTTGTTCAGGAGAAGGAAATTATTGAGTCTCGGACCACACTCTTCGTACCTCTGCAATAGCAGGGCATTGGTGAGTAAGATGATCTCCCTCACATAAATTACAAGGGAACTTAAGTTTGCACTTCGAACGACCAATTTTCTCAATGGTGTCAACATGACTAGCAGTTGCTAATTGTTTTCTCTCAGCATGACCTACAGAGGCTAATACTTTTCCCCCAGCATGAACTATAGAGGCTGGGTGACTGGGTCCAACCTGACTAAGAGAGGTTGGTTGTTGAAAAGCTTCAGAATGTTCAAAAATGGGATGACCATGAAACCAAACTCTTCACACCTTCGTGATAGAAGGGAATTTATAAGTAAGGTGGTCTCCCTCAGAAAGCTTACAAGGAAACTTAGGCTTGTGTTTTGAATGGGTAGTCTTTTCAATAGTGTCAACATGACTCACAGTGGTTGACGGATTGTCTTTAGCATGAACCACAGAGGCTAAGAGAATACCCCCAGCATGAACTACAAAGGCTAAGAGACTAGGTCCAACATGACCTACAGAGGTTGGATGAGCACCACCAGCATGAACAATAGAGGTTGAATGGCTAGGATCAACATTCTTTGTAGCAGTTGAGTGTGTGCCCCCAGCATGAACTTCAGAGGCTGGGTGGATGGATCCAACATGACTTGCAGAGGTTGGATGGGGAGGTTCAACTTGAACATCATGGTGCCCTCAGCATGGACCACAGAGGCAAAGTGACTAGATCCAACATGATCTAGAAAGGTCGGAAGGATCCCACCAACATGATCAATAGAGGTTGGATGGTGAAGATCAACTTGCTTGCAGAGGTTGAGTGCTTAGATCCAACATGACCTGCAGAGGTTGTATGGGTGCCCCCAGCATGAACTGCAGAGGCTGGGTTGTGAGGTTCAACTTGACCTATAGAGGTTAAACAGATGCCCCCTTTCTTATGTGCCTTCTTCCTATTCCTCCTTCTTTTATTCCTTTTATATTGTCGGTTACTAGTATTAGTACTTTCACCGCATGAGGTACAAGGAGGAGGAGAATCAACTATAGGTGAATGGGAAGCAGTGTTTTGATGCCCTTAATATAAGGATCTTACTTGAGAAGTATCAAGGGCATTCAAGACGGTTGGAGTGGAAAACAACCACATCGATAGCCCTAGGGTGAATCCAGGAAGATTGAGGGTGGCCATCAAGGGAACACCAACATTCCTCGTGAGAGGAATAGTACAAGGAGTTCCTAGCATGGGGATCTCTTGGTTGGTGTTCAAAGGGGTGTTAGCCATAGTTTCAAACAAGAAGACAAAGTCTGAGGTTGACAAGCAACCAAAATTACAAAGCACACACCTAAAGGCACACTAAGTACAGACAAACCACACAACACTCACTAAAAAATTCCTAAAGCCAAATAGACAATCAGGTATAAGATATGCTTTCCAGAAGAAAGCTGATCGATAGTTACTTGGAATCCCTATATATGTTCTTAGGTACAAGCGGAGGAATTACCCACCGCCCTCCCACACCTTCTACTGGGGTTAGATTCCAAGCCCGTCCAAGGTCAACCAGAAATAGCCTTCCGGTGTACCTATGTATGAACCCTAGATGTCAAAGAGACTAAAGGATACCTTAACTATATTGACAGTCTGGGGGGATAGTCGAAAGCTTGATTCGTACGCATGGGCAGGGTAGTAAAGCCCAAAACCCTGTCTAAGATAGAATCCCTAGATGCGCAAAAACCTTGGTCTACACTTTGACAAGGAATCAGAGGGTTATCTCTTCAGTCCAAGTCTCCACGCGGCCTCGTGCTTAACTCTTGTTTGAGAGGAGCTTCCTAGATACAATCAACATAAAAAAGGGTTTACCTAGTTATTGTCCAACTATGTTTGAGATTTAAATACTTGTGGAGAGTTAAAACTCCCTAATCCACAAGTCTAGCCTGAGCTAGTTGGTGTATGACCCTGTAAAATAAAATTTACTAATAATTTTTAAATTATATCGTTTATTTTAATGGTTGTTTTTAGTCAGAGGGTAAATGGCATAAAACTTATGTGGTGTTTTGACTCAAAGTTGAAACAAAATGACTAATCAAAGAGAAATGAAATGCAAAAAGCAAAAACTATTCTCTTTCTTTTTCAAACAGAAAATTGAAAGCCACAAAAGAACAAATTCTTTTTATTTTTTCAAAAAACAATGATATGCCATGCAATCTAGACTAAAAAACTAATCTACATGCATATAAAGCAAACATGTGTTCTTTTTTTCTTTTTATTTTATAAATGCAAAATAAAAATAGCCTATCAACTAATGTAAGCCAAGCAAATAGACAACCACTCTACACCCCACAAACAAACCCTAGGTTTCCCTAAAGTTGGATATCAACCTCTCTTGAAAGGAAGGATTACAAAGGTAAACAAGCGAACAACTTTGGAATGAAGAGACTGAGCAATAAGACTGACATAAAAAAATGTCAACAAGTCCCAAGTATCAATCTAAACCTACAAACAGAGGCTGCTCAGTACCTTCTCCAACAAGGTCAAGCCAAAGAAGGAGGTGGGGGAAAAAGCAGTAAAAACAAGTATATGTTCTTTTTATTTTTCTTTTATAAATGCAAAAGAAAAACTACCTACAAACAAAAGTATGTAGATAACAAGAACAAAGCAAAAGGAACTACGCTATACAACCACCAAACAAACTCTAGAATTCCCTAAAGTTAGTATAAACCCTACTTGGAAGGAAGGCTTGCATAAGAGACAAGTCAACTACTTTGGCATGGTGAAGTTAACGAAAAAAAGAAGAAGGAAACAAATACCAACAAGCTTCTAAACTCAGACACAGATCATTAACAGAAGCTGACTAGAAACATAAGCCAAAAATCATGCCAAGCAAAGGGGGTGGGAGGAAAGAGAAAAGATAAAACCCTAATGCTATAAAAAAGGCTTACAACATAGATAACGAACAACCAAAAGGGATGACACTAAATTCCTAGAGTCATGCAGCTACAGAGGACACCAAAAGACCTACCAAATAGCCCACAACAGTAGAAAGAACCACACAAATGAGGAAAAACATTGTTATAGGGGCACATGTAGGTTGTACTGTTGACAGGTCGCGTGTCATACGCGGGTTGACAATATAGAAAGTCACGTGTACAAGCACACGTGGGTTGTATTATTGGCAAGTCATGTATCATACGTAGGTTGACAATATAGAAATTCATGTGTACCAAGCCAAACACGTGACTGTTCAGTCTGCAACTCGTGTATGAGTGGAAAAACTCCCAAAAAAGGTCAAAAAATGCCTTAGGAAGGCAGGGGAAGTGTGCTATCAGACTTATAAAGTGTTTCTAAGTAGCAAGAAGGACCTGAAACAATGCAAAATACTGAAAGAAAGACAAAGAAACCCCAAATAGACAATGCTCTCCCCAGCAGAGTCGTCAGTTCTGTTGTAAAGGAATGTTTCTTATGGTAGTGTTTAAAAGGCCATCAATGTACTAGGGTTGAAAGGTGGATGCAAATGGTTCTGTAAGAAAATATAAGCAAGTTTCAGAGATTATAATGGTTCATACCTTAGCCAAATGAAGGTTGATCCAAGAAGCCCTTCAATCCTCTTCTTTCTCCTCTTGCTCCTCTTGCTCCAAGAGACCTGCAAAACGAATTATACCTTCCTCAAATCAATATGACCACATATAAAGCAATGATAATCAAATAAACATGAAATAATTATCTGACTAACATCATCATATGATCATAAACAAATATTCAATCAAACATTGAACAATAATTTGGGAAGAACAAGGACATCACTTCTTTATTAATCTTGAAAACAAGTACAAGTATACCTTCTCTTCAAGTTGGGCACTTCACGAAACCTTGATCTGGTTCTGTTGCTTCTCTTCTCCAAGGAACTCAGCCTCCAAGCTCTGCAACACAAGGAGAATGCTTCTAGGGAAAAGGTGTGGGAAATGAGAGCTCCAAATCCTCTAGCATAACAATGCAAAGATTCAATTCTTCTCTCATGGACCTCCCTACCTCTATTTATATGCTTAAGGAAGAGTTAGGGGCAAAGAAAAAGTAGTTACAACTGAAGGAGTCAGCTGCATAACTACCCAAACTACCCAAAATTCAAAATTTGTATTTTTTTGACATTTTTAGGAGGCGTACGCGGGTTGCAGAGACAAAAATCACGTACACGAGGAGTACACGTGGGTTTCAATTTAGAAAAGTCATGTATTTAAGGTGTACATGACTATTATATATAGCAACTTGCGTACATATGCAGGTTTCCTTAAGGGAAAGTCGTGTACACATCAAAAACTCATTTTTAGGGTATTTTTGGGCATTTTCAGACTTTGGTGTCTTCTGGAAAGTTTTAGCTAACATAAATATATTTCCAATGATGCAGAGATGAGGTCAAACAAAGTTACAAAGATCAAGATATGGGTCCTTCAAGTTAGGTTTTTTTTCAATGACTTTCAATGACTTTCATGAAGTGTTGTCATGGAAGTGTCGACATGCGACAAAATCATGGAAAAGTGGTCACAGGCTGAGATGTGTCATTTTGAGATATAACAGGTGGTCCCCCAGAAGGTGGTCCTCTAGGTGGTGGTCCCCTAGGTGGTGGCCCCCCAAAAGGTGGTCCACTAGAAGGTGGTGGTCCTCGAGGAGTTACCCCCTAGAAGGTGGTCCTCCAGGTGGTGGTCTGTCATAAGTTGGACCTCAACTAGGTCTTCCTCTACCAAGTTTCCCTCCAAAAGGTGGGAGACCATAACCTCCATCAGTATTGACAGGTATCCCTCTAGGAATAGGAATATAGGACCAATTGGGTTGCCCCCATGGTGTAAACATGTTTCTGGGGTAAGGCATACCGGGATATACCACTCCTGTAGATGTAGTTTGAAAGTTCACATTACTTACAGGTGGTAGATTTCCTGGGTAAGTATATCCCCAAGAAGGTTTCTTAACAATGGGTTCTAACCCTGAGGGTTCACTCGTACTAGGAGGAGTAACTGCTTTGTTCTTTGTGGAAGGAACTACAAATGCTTACTATCCTACAATAGGGTTATGTCTTGTACTGGAAGTGAATCTAGTAACTAGTGATGCAACATGAGATGGGGGTTTTCCCCCACTGGTAGAAGACATGGGAGAGCCAAAAGCAGACCCAAGATTTGGAACCATAGTAACATGGTTGGATGGTTGACCTGAATCAAGAACTATTTGTCCTTGAGCCGATGATGTCAAATAAGGAGTTTCTTGAGACAACGAGAGTGACCGGTATCCAGGAGGGGTTGATTCCAAAAAATGAGGTAAAAGAGACGAAATGGATTTTCGATGAGGAAGAGGAAAAGCAGTGATGTTCGCAAGGTTCTCTTGAGAATTATGTAAACGATCCATAGTTGGTTGGAACTTTCTATACATGTCCTCATTCCAAGGAGCATCCTTAGGGGAATTAACAAAAGACGGTTTGATAACCCCAAATTTTGAAAGTGCTTGACCCATAGAAGTTCTCCAAAAAGGAGCATTAGGGCCATATTATATCCCCTCGGTATAATCAAATACGAGATCAACCCAATTTGATGAAAAAACATGACCTTCCATTGGAAAATAAAAGGCAGTAGCAGCTATAGGAGGATTTTCGACCAAGGGATTATCATACGTAGTGAATTATTCCCTTACTTCCACAGTTGGATTCTCTTCCACATGGGAATCAACTACGACACCTTGGTCTATGGATCCCATTGGTATCTCTTCCATAATAGGAGGTGATTCAAGTGGTAATCCTTGAGCCCTCCAAGAACGTCTCAAAGGTAACTTGGCCAGATTGCTGGTCACCAAAACCTAACCTAGGGTTTGAAAACTAGAACCACACACAAAAACTCTCCTACACAAGCTACAGGTGACAAGAAAACTTAGGTGATAAGAGCAGTTGATAAAATATGGTTCCTCACTAGGATTGTTAAGTCTTTGCAACTCGTGATATACCGCAGGGTCCAACAGTAAAACGTGACAAGGAGGATTGGGACCATACCCTTTCCTGAATACCCGATTACCTGGATAGTACGTGCATAGTATTCTCCCCAAGTGCTGTTCTCGGTGTATTACATTGAAAAAATGACAAAAAATGTTTTTCTCAGATGGTTTAGGTAATCCTAGAATGGTGTCTCGATATACATACGGTACGCAGGATCTCAAATCCATGTTAGTGTTGTCTAATGCAAGATCGTTCAACAAGGGCCTTCCGATAAATAATCGAGTAAGTGAAGTACCTTTATTTATACCTCAAGGGTACATGAAAGGCCATTTGATATATTGACGGTACATGGAAGAACCACACCCTTCCTGGGATGCAGTGTAGGAAATAGAACAACAACTCGTATGTTTTAAGACGTCGAAACACGTCTCTATCCTATCACTCAAGTTACTAAAAATTTTAATCTATAGCTATTGTTAATTCTATCTTGAACGATTAGGTGAATGCATAAAGTGTGTAGAAAAAAGTGAAACCATGCAGCATGAGATGCAAAAAAAAATCACTTTACTGTTCAAAGTATGCCCTACTTACAGGAAGGAGAGAGTGATTAATTTTCATTTCAAACAAAAAATTCCCACATAGTCACACTGAAATTATCTTTCAACAATGAAAATAAGAAACACAACTTCTAAACTGATCTTGAAAGCAGGAATAAACTGAGATCTCTTTTCCCAAAAAGAAAAACACTAGCACTAAAAGGCACACTAAGCACTTTTTCAGTGTTCTTGAAAAAATGAAAAGATCTAACTTATAACTATGTTATATAATTTTTGACGAGAAAATAATATGTAAAAGAAAAAGAAGAACATGGATGTATGAAATCTTGTGAAGCTAATCAGGGCTCCGATGATTCGTCTTTAAACACAATTATGATCAAATCTAAACAAAATTCTTTGAATTAAAAAAAAGAAGGCTTTCATAAACTCATGAAGAACAAAAGAAAAATCCAAAAATCAAAGCTCCCTTTTCATTTTGATCAGACAATAAAAAGAGATCTAACTCAATAAATTCCAAGCACTCCTTTTGAAAATAAAAAACACACATACAAGCAGTTAAACAGATGGATGTAACCTAGCTCTTTGAATTAAAAAAAAAACAAGCCTTTACCATTATTAGACTTTGAATTTAAGAGTCTAGATGTCAATAATGAAGCCCAAAAAACACACAAAACAAAAAGAAAACTTAACTAAGCTTTGAAATCGCAGGGGTGTGAAAACCCTACCTGGAACTGCTTACAGAGGGTTGGTGATAGAGCATTACCACCTGGGAATCGCCTTTTGTCCACTATGACAAAGTGGTGGCATCGCTTAATGACTACTAAGCAACGATGGTGGCACCGCCTATTGTCCTCTATGAATGTGTGGTGACTGCTATAGATGTCAAAACAAAAATAATGAATAAATAGATAAAGTTAGGTGCTGAAATGTTGGCATCAAATCATAACATTAACAGGAAAAATTAAGTACAGAAAGTAGACGTGCCTCATATCTGAACAGATCTAGTTATGCTGAACCAAAATATCACTAGAAAAGCTAGTAGATCTGATCACTAAAAGGTTGGAGTGTGGATTACAGACAATATTTTGAGAACCAAGGAAGATCAAATGTGCTGAATTATCCTCCCCAGTATGGTCGCTAGATTTGTTGCTAGGAAAATGCACCTATTGCTGACAAATGAGTGATGACAAGGATGGAAGACTTCCCCTAGAGCTTGTAGATATCTTGAATGAGTCCTTTGGCTATTCTGAATTTTGATGTAGTTGTCTCCTATGGTGGTGAGTCTCCATGGATGTACCTCAACAAACACATCAAACAAACAAGCAAGATTAAAGGTACCAGAACATAGTCTATAGTTCTATATTAGTGACTAGGGAATCCAATAATAAAATGAATGATTGCAACATAATACATTTTACAGGAAATGAACCATATTTGCATTAAAAATAAAGAAGAAATCTTACAACCATTTCCTTAGTGGTGTGATGCTCCTTTGCATGCCATACCTTGTTCCCAAAAGCTCCATCTTGCTCCTTTTATGCTCACCCTAGATTTGGCCAGAACCTCAGTGCAACAACATAACTTTTCTCTCTCTCAACCATGGGGAATGAACCAAGTTTGATAGGCCTTGGGACGATAGGGATGGTCGAGAAAATGGTGGGTGAGGTGGAAGGGATATCCAAAAATGAAGGATCTCAAGCTCCAGGTGTTCCATAAGAGTAGGGATGAGGGTGCCATGAAGTATTCCTTCAAGAAGTTTCATGAATCTTCTCTTTTTATCTTTTTAAAACAAGCACTGCTTTTCCTCCATGTAGACAGAGCGTTACCAAGTTGGATCCGCTCTTTGATTAATGGGCATAGGCGGTGGCACCTCTTATTGTCAAGAGACAATGAGCATTACTAAAGAGAGTAACACCTTTTTGAGTAAGGGAAAAGGAGGTAATAGACTCAAATATGGAAAATAGGTGTCTTGGCCAATGTCCAACTTCACAGTTTGGGAATTGAGGGAAACTTTTGATGTTTTAGGCCTCAACACATGATGGTGACAATATTTATGTGTAACAAGGATCACTCCCAACTTCCATCGAATATGCTCAAAGGATTCCTTGGGTAGTGGCTTGTTGAAAATGTCAGCAACATGTTCTTTTGTGTCAACATACTCTAGTTTGACAACCTTCTGGGACACTTGTTCTCTTAGGAAGTGATATTTTATTTGTATGTGTTTTGTTTTGGAGTGCATGAGTATAGGGTTTTTTGACATATTTATGGCACTATTATTATCACAATTTATTATTATTGGGTTCTCATATTTCACAACTAAGTCTTCTAGTGTCTCCTTCATCCAAATGACCTCGGTGCAACATGAAACAACAATATATTTGGCCTCTACTGTGGAGAGTGAAATGGAAGATTGTTTTTTACTTAACCATGGAAGCAAACAATTTCCTAAGAACAATGTTTCTCCATTGGTACTTTTTTGATCATCAACACTTCCTGCCCAATACACATCAGTAAATGCTTTTAGAATAAATTATTTACTTTTTGGGTACCATAACCCATACTCCATAGTACCTTTCAAATATTTGAAAATTATTTTTACTGCAGTTACATGAATTTCTTTGGGGATTGACTGGAACCTAGCAACCAAACCTACAGGTTGCATCACATATAGTCTTGTAGTTTTCACATACAAAAGGATACCTACCTATCATGGATCTGTACATAGTATGATCCACTTCCAAAGACTTATCATCCTTTCTTAATTCAAAACCTGTGATCATATGAGTACTAGCAGGTTTGGAGTTTTCCATCTTAAATCTTTTAAGCATGTATTTGATGTACTTAGTTTGAGAGATAAATATTTCTTTTTCTATTTGGTAAACTTGTAACCCCAAGAAGAATGTTAGTTCACCCAACATTGACATTTCAAATTCCTTGTTGATTTCAGAAGCAAACTTTACACTTAGTATTTGTAAATTTCTTGCAAATATGATGTCATCTACATAAAGAACAACAATGATCATATTTTAATCTTTTATTTTTAAATAGATATTACTTTCAGTGGCCCCTCTCTTAAATCCTTGTTGTTTTAAATAGTTGTACATCCTTGAAAACCAGGCCCTTGGAGCTTGTTTTAGACCATAGAGTGCCTTTTTCAGTTTGCAAACATAGTCTCTATTTTTTTATAATAGGAAACCTTTAGGTTGTTCAATATAAACCTCTTATTCTATTTTTCCATTCAAAAATGCAGACTTGACATCCATTTGATACACTTTAAAATTTTAATGGATTGAGAGTGGTAGAAACATTCTAATTGCTTCAAATATTTCCACACAAGCATAAGTTTCTTCAAAATCAATCCCTTCTACCTTAGCATACCCTTTACATACTAATATTTCCTTGTTCCTTATTACTTGACCATATTGATTGAATTTGTTCTTGAAAACCCATTTGGTCCCTATAACATTCTTATCCTTAGGTCTTGGGACAAGTTCCCAGGTCTCGTTTTTCTCAATCTGATCTAATTCTTCATTCATGGCTTTGACCCATTCATTACTTTTGCTGGATTCTGTAAAATCCTTAGGTTCCACTATTGAGAGTAGGGCTTGTTCATTAAATGGTAGTTATCTCCTTGTACTGACTCCAATATTTTTATCACTTATGATCTGTGTCTCTGGATGATTCTTTTGTATCCTTCTAGATGGATTTTTTGTGTTAGGACTTGGGGAGTCTTCTTCAATTTTCTGTGTATCTTCCTTCTCTATTCCTTCTTATTCATCATGAGTACTTTATTCCTCTTGTAATTATTCCTTTTATTCATTATTTGTATTTTCAACACTGTCACGACTTCTTGGTTTTATATCATCTATTTTCACATCTTCACTTTCTACAATCTTGTGTAATTTTTTATTGTAACATCTATATGCCTTCTTGGTGGATGAATATCCTAGAAATATTCCTTCATTATTCCTAGAGTGAAACTTACCAAGATCATCCTTGTTCCTTTTAATGTAACACTTACTGCCAAATACTTTGAAAAATTTGACTGAGGCTGGTCTTCCATACCATAGTTCATAAGGCGTATTGTCCTTATTCACTCTAATTTTTTCTCTATTAATTATATAGACAGCTATGTATACTCCTTCTTTCCAATACGCATCTCACATCTTTGCTTCATTCAAAATTGTTCTAGAAGCTTCTTTGACTGTTCTATTTTTCCTTTCAACCACATCGTTCTACTAAGGAGTCTTTGCAGCGGAAAATTGTCTCTTGATTCCATGTATCTCACAAAAATCATTGAACTCATTTGAAGTAAACTCTCCCCCATTATCTGATCTAAGACATTAGATTTTCATATCTGTCTCATTTTCAACCATTTCCTTGAATATTTTGAACTTCTCAAAGGATTCTGATTTTTCTTTGAGAAATGCCACCCAAGTCATCCTTGTGTAACCATCAACAATCAAGATGAAACAATATTCACCTTGCATTCTTTTAGTTCTTGTTGGTCTGCAGAGATTTGTGTGCACTATTTCCAGAGGATGTGAGGTCATATGTTCTTTTGTTTTAAAACTAGCTCTAGTTTGCTTCCCATGTTGACAATGTTTACAAAATGAGTTTAGAGGTTTTACAATTTTAGGCAAGTCTCTTACAACTTCCTTCTTACGTATTTTTACAAGAATGTAAAAATTTAAATGTCCCAACCTCCTGTGCCATAACCAAATTTCATCAGCCATCCTTAAGTAACATTGATTTTCATTTTCTAGTATACATACATTGTTTGAATTTCTTACAATAATGCCAACAAATCTTCCTAACTCCTTTTTCCTGATTTCACATTTTTCTAAGTCAAAAAAATAGATGTGCCCTTGATCACATTGTTGACTTACACTGAGGAGATTAGTCTTGAGGCTTTCTACTAGTAACACATTTTCTGCTTTGATCTTGTTATTGACAACAACTGTTCCTTTGCCAATTATCTTGGAAGACACATTGTCTCTAAATGTGGCTTTACCCTTATTATCTTTTAGTGTTATGAATTTTCTTGGGTCACTGGTCATTTGTTTTGAACACCCACTGTCCAAGTGCCATAGGTTTTGTTTTTTGGTTGCACATAGAGAAATAAATGAAATTTCCTTATCTTCCTTTTCCCACCAATACTTCTTAGGTTTTGTGTCTTGAGACTTGATTGCAACAGTCTTCTTTGTAGGAGTTATCAGGTTACAATCTCTTTCCATATGTCCATGGCTATTGCATTTGTAACACTATATGTCATATTTTTGAAGAAGTGTAAAAAGGTTATGATTTCCTTTTGGTTTGTTACTTGATGACTTCTTCTTGTATTCATGAACCTTCCCATAAGCTCTGCAATTGAAGGCTTTATGACCAAAGTTATTACAAGAGTAACAATAAGCCAAAAATATTTGTTGATATCTATTTGGTCTCTTAGGCACCATATTATTTATGTTTTTATCTTGAGAGATTAGGGCATCCTTCTTGCTCTCTTCCCTTTTAACTGTACTTTTTAGTGCTTCGACATGGTTTTGCATATTTCCTTCTTGATTAGTGAAAGAGAAACATTCTAGCTTCTTTTCTTTGCTAAAACCCAATCCATATCTATCACTTGATCATGTTTGGCTATTGAGGATGTCATATAGAATCCTTGTGTTGTTCTCAAACTTTGATTTGATAGATCCTTCATCATGTTTTTTCTTGAATCACATGATCTCTTCTTCAAGTATCTAAGATTCCTATATTCTTCTTTTGAGCTACAAATTTAGGTCCTCCTCAATTATTTTTGCATCTAGTAGTTGAGATTCAAACTCACTAATGACATGATTTGACCGTTTATTCATTTTTCTGCATTTCTCAAGTTCTTCAAGAGTGCTACCAAGTTCAGCTCTTAAGTCTACTTCTCCTTCCACATCTGAGTAACTATTTGAAGCTTGAGTATCTAGAACCATGAATATAATTTCAGTTTCTTCATCTTCACTTGTATCTACATCTTCACTATCTTCCATGGTGTAAACAATATTATTTTTTTCATAGGAATTCTTCTTGTTTCCTATTTTACCCTTTTTGAACTTTGAGGTTTCTCTCTCATCACTATCATCTTGTTTAGGGTAAGTACATTTTGCAGAAATATGTCCAATTATTCCACAGTTAAAACATTTTAGGGGTAAATTTCCTTTATATTTGCAAGTACCTTTCTCAAGTTTTTTAATAAAAAGAGCTCCCTCATCATCTGGGTTCTTTGATTGGTTTTTGGATGAGGCTTTAAATGCTTCTTCTTTTCTTGAATATTCATTTAGTCCCGTTCTCATCTCATATGCAGTGAGGATTCCATGTAGTTCATGTACTGTCACAAGTTCAAGATCATGTTGTTCTTCTAGGGTGGATACTATTGAGTCATACTTCATTGGCAATGTTCTTAGTACCTTGATCACCACTTCTCTTTCTTTTAATTTTCCTCCAAGACCTATAATAACATTGACAACCTAATATACTCTTATGAGGTATTCCCCAATATTTTATTCTTCTTTCATTTTAAGGCTCTCAAAATGCCCTTTATATGTATGAAGCCTGTATTCTTTGACTTTAGATGCCCCTTCATAGATAATTTTTAACTTATCCCAGGCTTGTTTGGCAGTTTTGCATCGCATAAATTTTGTAAATACAGAGTTTGTCAATCCACTTGAGATTGCATTTAGGGATTTGGAATTACCTTCATATTGGCCTAGTTCCTTTTGGGTCTGTATGTACTTGGTCTCCTATTTTATACTCTTTTTTCAGTTCCTTCCCAAACCTTCCATCCAAGGGACATTAGATGGCACTTCATTTTCACACTCCAGTATGCATTATTTTATCATGTGAATAATGGAGGTGTGTTAGTGGATAATCCTTCTTGTTGATCCATATTGGTTTTTAAATAGCACCTTCCTTCGAGTGCTTAAACTGTGTTGAAGGAACCCTCTATGATACCAATTGTTGTATTATTCCACAATATTGAGAGTGGGGGGGTGAATCAATATCATACTTTTCCATTTGTAAAATAACAAAACACACAATGAATCAAATAGTTTAATACAAAAATTTTATTGTGGAAACTTCAAAGAGAAAACCACCAATGCGAACTCATTAAAAAGATGAATCTACAAAATTTCTTTATTTGCTACTACAGAAAGGATGCAACAACATCCTGGGTTTCTTCCTGCTACAACAGACAAGGATGCTACAACACCCTGGATTTCTTCCTGCTATAATAAACAAGGATTATACAAAACCTTGGGTTTCTTCCTGCTACAATATACAAGGATTCTACAACACCCTTTGCAGAATTATAGCCTTCCCTAGAGCTACCCTGCCACCCTAGACTGAATTTTATCAGTCTCCTATAGAATTGCATTCACTTCTTGGACTCTGTCAGTCACAATCACATATATGAATTATTTCCTTCAATAATTCTATCAATAAATACCTCCATGCTTCCTGCAGACACATATCTTCACCATTGCGCCTTTTCATTGATCGTGCCTCTTCATGAATCTTCAAATTGTGACCTTCTGCATTCTCCATTTTCGCAACCATCTTGAGTCGTTGATTTTATATCGAACTTTTTATTGACCATATATCTAATGTTAGGATTTATATTGTGGAATTGTAACATTTCTCAAAACTTCTTTTTCAAGATTTTCACCTTCTGCATTCCACTGGAGGACTTCGGGTTGCAGAAACCCATATTATTCTAGACCTTGATTTCTCATCTTCCACATTCTACCTCCCACCTTCTTCTTTTTTCCTTCCACATTTTTCTAGAGGACATCGGGTTGTAGAAACCCATATTATTTTATACTTTGATTTCTTGTCTTCTGCATTCCTCTTTTCTCTTTCTACTTTCTGCTTTCTGGTCTTCGCATTCTGCTGGTGGACTCCAAGTTGTGGAAACGCATAATATTTTAGACTGTGAATTCTCATTTTCTGCTATTAGGATTATTAATCCTCCCTTGTCCAATTTGGTCATATGTCTAAATCAGGAGTCATGTCTAAATTGGGAGTCCATGCAGTCTATTTTTAGTCACTAGCACCATTGGGTCCACTTGGCCTAATTGGGGCACATGTTTCAGTTACTAAAGTGTGGGGAACACTAATTCAGGCCTAATGCCACTCATTGCACTTGCATGCATTAGTTTAGGAGCCTCCTAGACCAATCCCTACAACTTAGGAGCCACTGGGAGTGCCGATACCACCCAAGGTCAGTTGAGTTGAGTTGGTGACTAGTCAAGCTTTGTTAGGAGTCAGTTACATTCAGATCTAGTCCTCTACATTCAGTTAGTGCTAGGTTTTCATGGATGCATGCAGGAGAGGCACATTTATCACCTACCTCAGTCAATTAGCCTCAATAAACACTGAATTAGACACTTGAGTTGTGTTTTAAAACTCCGATGAACTCTGGTTATGATTTAGACAAGGTCAGTTAACCATTGAGTCCTCCGATAATTATTTAGACAAGGTCTTAGTTACCTATAGTCAAGTAGAGTGTAGTCAATTAGAATTTCCTCATGTGGATTCGAATTGCTTGTGGCTATTTAGCCATTGTACTTCATTGTAATTATTATCTAATTACTCTTTGATTAATGAAAAGCATTCACAGTTGCAAGCCATTTTTGCACTGTTTCATTCTTCAATAACTGAGTAAATTGTGTGATCTATCTTGTGAATTGTGTGTTTATCTACAAATATATGTGCTTAATTTAATATGGTATCAGATCCTCGATGGACAAGGCACCTCTCCTCCTTAGATCTCCAGCTAGATCATTTTTTTGAGCAAAATTCCTCCTTCCAGTACTGCACCAAAAGTGGAGAAGTTACCATTTAATATCCCAAGTTAGGAAATTATTGATCAAGCATGCTTGATCAACTATGCTGGGTGTGAAGGAAATTCCAAATGTGCAAACTGTCGACCTTACTTTTTAAGTTTGATTGTGTGACAGGTTATCAGCTCTTCTCACAGCATTCGCTACAAGTAGCCCTTTCTTCTCACTGCATTCGCTACGGCAGCTCAATCCTCCTTACTGCATTCAAAATGGCTCATTAAGTAGAGCCTATCACTCCCTTCAACTATCACCAGTGAAAGGAAGACATGGAGGTACTACTCCACACCAAGAAGCTCTTCAAACTTGTAGAAGAAACAGAGGGATTTCCAATTCTGAATCATGACAAAGAAAAATACTTGAACAGGCTTGATGAATCTTATGGATACTTATTCTTTTAAATCTCTTGATATATTCGATTCCACATCCAAGGATTAAAGACGCCTGAGGATATTTGGGACAAGATTGCTTCCTTATTTGATAAGCAGGATGAGATGAGGGCCCATTAGATAGAAAATGAACTAATCTTTCTTAATCCATCCAACTTCGAATCACTGAATGATTTTTTCACAAAATTCAAGAACCTGACATACCAATTGAAGCAATGAAAGGTGGAGAAGGAGGATGATCAGCTCATTCTTTCCATTCTCTCAAAACTTAGTGTAGACTACTCAGTCTTTGTGTCAACTTTTCAATTAGCGAGGATCACTACTACAAATTGGAAGATTCCCACTCTTGATGCTTTCATTGCATCTCTCACTTATGAGCATGACAAGTTGATCCAAATGGGGATTATTCGATCTTTCAGAGATCAAGCACTGGTTGCAGGAGGACCTAAGGGAGTGAATGATAAAGGAAAGCAAAGAGATAAATCTCCTGTGAAGAAAGAGCAGTAAAATGAGCCTTCAAGTTCAAATAGAAGCAAGAAGAATGGAAAAGGAAAGGTCCTCTGCTCTTACTGTGGAAGGGGATTTCATTCAGAAAGCTCCTATACGAGAAGAAAAATTGATGAAATGGCTGTTCTTTGGAAGAAACATAACATTTATGCACCTGCTAGCATAAGGAAGGATGACTCTGAAGAAGAAGATGAATAATATCAAAGGAAAGGCCATGCACTGAAGGTTTTCTGCTCATCAACACATGTCTTCCTCATTGAATCTGGAGCTTCCAATCATATGGCTGCATCCAAACAATCATTCTCTTCTTTTCAATCCTTTGATGGTCCTAGTATTCAGATGGGAAATAACAATAAAGTCCAAACAAAAGGGAAGGGATCTATCAAGCTTGAACATGGAATATTCAAATATGTGCTATTTTTTCCCTCCCTAGCTTCAAACCTATTATCTGTCTACCAGATGACCCATACTGACCCTACCAAGGGAGTGATATTTGGTCCCGACTCAGTAGAGATAAAAAATATCTCTATTGGGAACATCATAATGAACGGTGTTGCAAATCATGCCTAAAAAGCATATGAGTTCTCACATTTCATGCCTCCTTCAGAACCAGTGCACTCTCAACAGCCACTTGCAAGGGAAGGTAAAATCATTTCATTTGCTTCTTTTGCGGTTTCTACTAGTATCGCAGATCCATGTTTTTTAGTTTATAAGATTGAGATTCAAGGTTATTCATATCTAGATTCAGTCCCTACTTCCAAACTGGAAGCTAGGAAGATGAATGGAAACCCATTTAACTTTCAAAAAGGAAAGACTCTTGTGCTATTCCATGCAATATTACCTCCTTCGGAGAGATGCAATAGACTCCCTATAAGATTCTACATGGCAAGGGCTCAGTCTCACTACATTCAGAAGAATATATGTGATCATACAGTTCTTCATCCAGCAAGAGACAAAGGTTACATCCATCCTTCCTTCCATCATCAATTTTGGAGAAGGAGAATTCTACATGCCAGGCCCCAGAATACATGTGCATAGCACACCATGCATGTTGCTTCGCTACCTCACAGAGATGAAGATTGCAACAACATATTTTCAAGTTTTTCAAACTTGAATCCTAATTCTACCTACTTAGATAGAGGGGGCGGATTTTTTCCTATGTGGTTCTTGCCCCAGCTCCTTGTATTAAGTAGTTACTTGATTTTACTTTATGTAATGGGTGACCTATGGTCTTAGTTACCAGGGCCCACATATTGTCCAAGTTAGCATTCAGGGGGGGCATTAGGATTATTAATCCTCCCTTGTCCAATTTGGTCATATGTCTAAATCAGGAGTCATGTTTAAATCAGGAGTCCATCTAGTCTATTTTTAGTCACTAGCACCATTGGGTCCACTTGGCCTAATTGGGGCACATGTTTCAGTTACTAAAGTGTGGGGAACACTAATTGAGACCTACTGCCACTGATTGCACTTGCATGCATTAGTTTAGGAGCCTTCTAGACTAATCCCTACAATTTAGGAGCCACCGGGAGTGCCAATACCAACCAAGGTCAATTGAGTTGAGTTGGTGACTAGTCAAGCTAAGTTAGGAATCAGTTACATTCAGTTCTAGTCTTCTACATTCAGTTAGCACTATTTTTGCATGGATGCATGCAGGAGAGGCCCATTTCTCACCTACCTCAGTCAGTTATCCTTATTCAATATTGGATTAGACACTTGAGTTGTGTTTTAGAACTCTGATGAGCTCCGGTGATGATTTAGAAAAGGCCAGTTAACCGTTGAGTCCTCCGATAATGATTTAGACAAGGTCTTAGTTACCTACAGTCAAGTAGAGTGTAATAAATTTGAATTTCATCATGTGGATTCGAATTGCTTGTGTCTATTTATCCATTGTACTTCATTTTAATTATTATCTAATTACTCTTGATTAATGAAAATCATTCATAGTTGCAAGACATTTTTGCATTGTTTCATTCTTCAATAATTGAGTAAATTGTGTGATCTATCTTGTGAATTGTGTGTTTACCCACATATCTATGTGCTTAATTTAATATCCACATTCTACCTTCCTCTTTTCTTCTGAACCATTGGTTTATTTACAGGTTCACTCCTGACCATTGATCTATGCTCTAATGTGGATTGCGGACCTTCATTTTTCTTTATGCGAAACTCAATCCCCACCATAGTTTTCCTTGCGAATTCAATCATATCCATCGATCTATGTTCAAATGTGGATTGCATATCTTCACTTTTCTTCATACAGAAATTATTTACCATCATTGATTTCCTTAAAGGTTCACTCCTGACCGCTGATCTGTATATTGTCAATCTTTCCAAAAAAGGTAGGGGGCCTAACAGGTCATCATAGGATCCAAGATGGTGATCTTCTCATGTATTCCAAAGAAATAGAGCCCCCATACTACCTTTCCTCTATGCGTCTAATAATTCTAGTGAGACCAATGCAACTAAGCACCTACAAACTCAACCATGTTGCCAATGTTGGATAAATCCCAAATGTAAAATCAATCCACACCGTTGACTTCCTTGATCGAACGGTTGTTAAGTCTTCATAATGAATTCTTATAAAAATCCTCATCTTACTTTTCCTCTTGCATCGATTGACAACTACTACCATCGATTTTGTAATTTCTCTGTCAACCATCTTATTGATCAACTGCTACTACCATCAATTTTTTAATTTCTCTGTCAGCCATCTTATCTCTGGTTATTATTTTGTCATTACTGATATTATTTTACCTCAATTTGACAATCCTTTTTCTTTTATTGATTTTATCGTGCTACCATGTCTATTAGTTATTCCTTTGTCATTTCTGAACTCCTTTGACATCAATGACAACTATATTTTAAATAATTGTCTTCATTCTTTGGGCCAGTCCAAAACAATTCACTCAATTTCTTCCTCAATTAACTGAAACTAAGTGGTTACCCATTGGTGCTTGGGGTATTGTTTTGGTTGTAAATATATTTGGTAAGCCTCGATAGAAAATAATATAATATTATGGAACAATTGAAAAGTATCTACAGCAACTCGGGAAAGGTCCCTAATGTGATGTCTCAGTGCATCAACATGAAAATAAAACTCAATGTTATTTTTTGTCTGTCGACATAGATTTCTCTTCTCATAGCAAAGTTTCTGGTATCATGCCCCCTGACATGGCACAAGAACGTCCACCTCCTTGTAGTTCGTTGGATCATCCCATGCAGCAAAGGATATTAGAATTAATAGCCATGAATAGGTAAATGGATTTCCTTTCACTTGAGGATCAGTTCCAGTTGTTAATAATCCATTCATCATATAGGTCAACTAGTTCATTTGGACACCCACAGCACACAACTCTGATGTAGCAATGGTTTCGGCATTACACTGGTTTGGTCGCATATTTTCGAGAAACTTGCTAAAAACATAACCATTTGTTCATGTTGATTCCACTAAGCTAGGTTTAGGTCTCCCTGCTCGTCCAACAAATCTCAATATATGGGGTCGATAGAGTGTAACTCCGTTGGCAACAGTACCTATGATGTAAGTGAGGTCTCACCTGAGATACCTATGGGGACTATGAGAACGAGACTTCTGCAATTATGGAAAGGGATTTCTTCATCACAATAGTAACAGGTCATTCAACCAAAATAGAGGGATAGAGTATCATTTGAAACATCCCACAAGAAGGCAGGTCGATCTGTCAACACATACACAACATATAACATATACATACATAAAGCATGTCAATCAACATTCCACAATATTATATCAGTGTGACAAACTCATAATGATCCAGAAAAAAAATTACACAGACATCAAAGACACATATTTAACATGGAAAACCACAAAAGAGCTCTTCATATGGCATGAGTAATATTTGAAACACTTTTGTTCTCTGCACACAGCTTCTATAATTATCTCATAATATTCTTTACAATGGATGAGTTGTCTATGTCTTTCTTATGATCTCATGTCTTATTTCATCTTTCTATCAACCTCTTCTTAGGATCGTCTTTCTCCGTTGGCCACTTTCTCTGATAAGAGTAATTTATTCTTTGATGATCCAATTACGTCATGACTTGCACATAGATTATGGGTTGACCTTATATACTTCTTACAATTATTTCTCTAATTGTCAACTAGTTCTCAACTAACAGTCAGCTGCTTGTTGTAACTAACCCATGAAATCCCTTTACATTAATAAAGGCAATATCAAGCCAACTTACATTCATTCACATTCCCAAAAATAGACTATTAGTCTAAAGTATCTCACTCTTACATTCATTGTTACCTCAAAACATGTCGAATTTCCAAATTCAACTTACAGTTCTAATTTTCCATCGTGGCCTTGCTTGTCTTGCAACTGGATTCTTCACATTTCCTACCAAAACTGGTATCCACTTTTCCTAGGGCCAATAGTCCATAACCTAGATCTTTTTTTCTTCATTGATTTCCAAAACTAGGGTTTTGTTGAATAAGGGCCAATGCAATTTTTCCACTTAAGGATAAATATTTCAAAACTCTCCCTATAAATATGTTATGGATAGCATACTAATATCAACCTTTACTAAATACGCTTGCATGAGCTTACAACACTCAATTATTCTACTCAATATTTTATGCCCCTAACACAAATTTTCCATGTGTTAATGAATGTCTTTAGGAAGTGAGTTGCAACTCAACATAGAATGATTATCAAGACTTGGGTCAATGAACTACAAATTCCATTGAACTTGTGATATTATATTATTATGCATCAAAATCCCAAAATAGCATGAAAATATAAATAATGAGTAACCCAATACTGTATGATGAAAGAAAGAGATGAAGACAAAGCCTCTTAAAGGGGGAAGCATCGCTATACAATGTATCAAATGCACAAGTCAATATGAGATTCTCCTGAAACTAAGTATATTTAGTGTATATAGGACAAGAAGCGTACAATTACAATTATATCTTATTATATAATTGTAATTACCACTAAGGTCCTAGTCGACCAATAAAGACAATACTAATATAATAATAGAAATAGGTAATGTCAAATTATATATAAGTATTAGTATGCACCTCTCCTTAAAACAAGTGTTTTCCTTAGAACTTGAGTAAATTTGGATGTTTCTACATTAAGAAATCATTTTCCTAGGTCCTATATTCTATTGGAAAGTTCTTCCACTTGATGAAGTACTCAATAATTTCTAGATTTTATAGTTGCTTGATCCTTTTGCCAAGATTTTTTTATGTTCTGGTATCGATTTCTCTTCTTTATCAATCTTGGGTAAAATAATTTGGACTTGTATCTTGTCCCCAATTACCTTTTTTAAGGAATAAACATGGACTATTGGATTTACACGTGAATATGGAGGAAAATCCACTTTGCAAGTCATACTTTCAATCCTCTACAACATATTATACAAACCATGGTACTAGGGTGCTAATTTATTGTCCTTTTTTTGTTGCTTAAAGGGAGTCCATTTGTATGACTCTAGTCTCAAAAATCAATTCCCCATTTCAAATATCCATTCACTATGATGGTGATATGTATCTTGTTTCATGTTATTTTGTGCTATATCCAAGTTATCTTTTAATAGTTGGAGAACCTCTTGCTGGTTCTCTATGTGATCCTCCACTACTTGGATCTTAGTTTTACTTTCAATGATGATGTATTTGAAGGAGTATGATAACCATAAAGTTCCATAAATGGTGACATTTTGTATGAAGTATGAAATATGTGTTGTACTACCATTCTACTAACAAAAACCACTTGACCCATTGTGTTTTTTTATTGGAAAAAAAATCAACAAACATATCCTTCTAGGAATTTATTCCCATTTCCAATTTTCCCATCAAAGTTTTAATGGTAAGAGGAGTTGTGAGATAACTAAGTTCCTAAATAATAAAATATTTACTTCAAAAAATTACTACTGAAAATTAATCTTTATAACTTACAATAACTATGGGGTTCCATGTATCTTCTAAAATATTTCCATGAATGTTGCAACTATTTTGTCTGTTTCTTTAAAATGATTAGAAATAGAGATCAAATGGGCACACTTTGTGAGTCGATCCAATACTACCATTATGGAAGTGTTTCTATTTGATTTTGGTAGACCTATGATAAAATCCATTAATACATATTCCCAACACTAACTTGGTGTGACTAATGGTTGTAGAAAACTTGGTGTCTTGATTGTATATCCTTTGTTCTATTGGAAAACTGAACATTCTACCACAAACTTTTGGACATCAGTTTTAAGACTTTCCCGAAAAAGTAATTTGTGATCCCATAGTAATTTTTCAAGAGTCTTGATGTCCTCCAATAGAAAAAATGTGCAATTCCAAAAATAATTTCTATTTGAGTTGAGAAGTATCACATTTAAATATAGACGATCCTAGTACCATAGTGAAGCATTCTTGCACACAAATTTATCTAGTGAATTACAATCCTCTTTTATTTGTTGAATTATCTTACACGCCTTTTGATCCTATTTTATTATTCCCTTTCTCATTCTACCCAATCATATTGCATGATGGTAATAACATAAAATAAGCCCTATGTGTCATCTTATTTTTTTGAAAGGGAATATTCCACCATATTTAATTTTCCTTTTTTGTTAGAATTTCCAAAGTCATAACCAAGAAACTTTGCAACAAATTTGTATTGGTCTTATAAACATAATCATTTACAAGAAGTGCTTAATACTAGCATGATTTATTCTTACCTTGAACTGATCTCCTATTAATTAAAAGTTCGATTTCTCAATTACATGTAGTATGGACAACGTTTCATTTTCAAAATTAGTTCGAGTAAGTTATTCCTTTAAGTTGGAAACTTTCAAAGGAAAGGAGCCTTCCTTCCTGAATTAAAATTTCATGAATTTAATTCCCTGGGGCATCATATTCCACAATAAATATTTTTTTAAGTGAAGCATGGCTAATACAAGACTTGTATACATATCCACTTCAAGTTTTTCAAAAGATTTGATTTCTCCTTGAGTCCAAAATAATTTCCCCTTTTCAATAACCTCGTTAGAGCTTCCGCTATTTGACCATAATTCTTGATGAAGTTGCAATAATAGCATTGTTGGAATGAAGTTAGTTGTATTTTACTTTTATTTATGAATGCAAGATATACTTTGTAATAGGTTTTGTAACATTTTGAAATAATTTGCACAATATTTTCTATATCATCTCACACAATAGAAGTATAAAGTAAGGTTAATTTAAGATAAATTAGTATTAGTTAAAAGACAATTTGGAAATTGATAACCGTCTTATATTTTGTGTAAATACTTATAGCATGGGACTATTTTGGGTTCTGTCCTTCATATGATTGATGTTTTGAGTACACAATGTGAATGAATGAATGGAAGTATTACCATATGTACTATTATTGTGTTAATGAATGAATGGTTATATGTTTTGGATTAATGGTCTATGATAGTAGAATGCACATGATTCTTATGTTGTTTATGCTATTTTGTTAAGTTATCTATAAATAATGGAGAATATATTGTTGTTCAATGTTTTGTAAACATTAGACTTATTTTAGTATCAGTAATCCTAGTGAGAGTATTGAGTGAGACATTTCCCTATTTGGGTAATGAAAATGTCGAATCATAGGGGTATTGTTGGTTTTGGATTTAGAACCTAGGGTTTGATTTTAATGCCAACTATTGGTTTTGTTTCCAAGACCTGAATACCTTAGTGTTTGATTACATATGATTTGGAAGCCTATAAGGGAGGAGTTGCATTGTTGGTTAACCAACAAAGAAGGAGAATTTATGTATAAGGAGACACAAAACCTTGACATTGACCCTTAGCGGTGGGTACAAAGGTACATATATTTAGATACATATGAAATTTTCTTTGTCAAATTTACTTGTTTATTGTATGAATGTATAAAATACAAGTATAAATTAATATGGTGCGGAGAATTCAAGAAGTAATTGTAAGGGAGAATGAAACCAAATATAGGTCGAAAAATTTAGATAATAAGTGGACAAGGGTTATATATTTTTGGTTTGAAAGAATTAAAGAAGGATACACAATAGACTTTTCTATTAAGTATAAAAAAGTTGTTGACTATGAGAAGGATAAATTTGAAACGAAACCTAGGAAGATATTGTTACTAGAAATAAATGCCTGGATAAAAATGTTGTTTGTTGAAAAGTGGATTATGTGTATGTGACTAGATAGGATGGAAGAGTAAAACCCCCTTTCATTGGTGTAGGTGAGACAGAGAAGTAAGGAAAATCCATGAAGTAGGAAAGAAAAAAAAAGTAGATAGCAACTCAGATGAATAGATAAGAAGAGGGGAAGAGAGACACAAGTGAAGGAATGTGCTGGAAGAAGTTGCATGGAAGGTTATGATGGATAATATAAGGAGTGATAGAAAGGATTTTGAAGAAGAGGTTTTAGTAGAAAATAGGAAGAGGGACATTCTATAGGGGAAAGTTGAAGAGTGTGGATAACTAAAGGAAGGTGTAGAGGTAATGCAGGAAGTAGATATGCCAGAAGAGGTGCGACGTAGAAGAAAACATATCATAATAATATGTGGAAGAAAGAAGGGTTAGTGATGTTGAAACCCATTGGAGAGGCTATGAGGTAGAGGAATTAGAGATATAGAATCTTAATATAGTGATATTGTGGAGATTCCTTTTGTATAATAATAAACATATGATGAGGATATGTTTGGGATGGTAGAAGTATTTAATAAATTGATACTTGAGGATTCATCCAAATCCAGTAGGAAAGAGCATGCAACATGTTAGTCAAATTAATTACCTTAATTCATTTTGGATTGATTTATTAATTGATGGGTCATAGACTTATTAATGTCAACACTATATGCATAAGGATAAGTCTTCAATGTGTTGTGAAAACTACTAAATTCTATCAAACATCACATAACTCAATTGCAAGATGTGACTTCTCTAATCCAAACACTAGTTAATTTATGAATCCTCTTCAAATGAAAGTATATCAGAGTATATTCTTATGGATAAAAAATAATTTATTAGATTCACTAAATAAACTAAATGGAAGATATAAAAAATCAAGAATAAATTGTCTACAAAAAAAAACCTGAAAGAACAAATTCTTCAACTAATCATAGGATTGGTTTCCATTTTATTCATTAGTGAGTGTCCAAGGTAGAAGTGTAGGCCATTAACAATTCTTAATTACTAACAATAATATATTTTCTCACTTAATGAATATCATGAAATATCTCATATTAAATGGAAAATAGAACTTACAAAAGTAACCCTTCTTCCTAATTTAAAAGGGATACTTCAATAGAACTTAACATCTCCTTGTTCAAATATTTTGATGGTTGAAATGTACTTCAATATAAACCTTTATGACTAACATATACTCTTTTAAATCTAAAACAATATTAAGTGCACATATTTATTGTTGGAAATGAAATCTAAGCCGTGAACTTATGATGCTTCAACTCGAATAATTCATTAACCAGTCATAATGGAATAATGAGAAAATTGTGTAAATACAGTTGTAGTGACTTATATCAATTAGAATATACTCTATTCTTGTGTAATCCCATGATGGATGAAATATTGGACACCAATATGAGATTCCTACAAGAAATAAAATCCATTCCATATATTAAATGAAGCAACTGATTACTCAATTAATTAGACATACATTAACATCTCATGAAATTATGGGCTAAAGGAAATCCAAAGCCTATAGAAACATACCCGAACTGTAACAATATATTTTGAGTAAATATCACATAACAACTGAATATTTAAACAATAAATAACATCAATGAATTTTCCATGAGATGAATGGATTCTTACATACTCTTAGGAATAATCACAATAATTAGATTAAATCTCAAACTCATGAACTAATTGATACAATAAATTGGTATTCTATTATGAAAAATACAAAGTTCATATCTCAAGGTGTATTATCTAGTATTCCAACCTTGCGAACCCCACTGTTTTTATTTTTCGTTATTCTATCCTTGTTAACGCCCACAATGATCTATGCTGATACTTATAGGTTTCATAATGTACAATAGAACACTACCATATTGTGATACTAATCAATACCAAACCATTTCATATTACCAATAGAGGGTAAGTTACATTTGATAAAAAAACTAGATAAAAATATATGAAGGAAAATTATCCATCCTCATCAATATATTTCATAAATGAAGAGTGAAATATCATCTCATTATTGCATGCTACAGGATTGGTTGACTAAGTTCTACATCTTGGATTGGAAGGTCTTGACTTAAGCTTGTGCAAATATGGACAACAAAAAAACATGTCGACATAATTTCTTATAAACCTATCAATTAGTATTCAAGCTGCATTGTCTACGAATCTTTGACTGGTGCATTTGTTGGGGGCTCCTTGGTTGTTTCTAACCATGATAATATTCCTTGAATGATTTCCATGACATTCTGAGTCTTGTCTTTGAATTGAGAAGCTATGACTAATATTTCTTCTAGTCGGGCTTCTATTTTCTTGACCTTCAAAACCTCCTCTACGATCTAGACCTGCATCTGATATATTATGCTCCTGAGCATAAGAGCATGCATTGTCAAAGGTGCTAGGTCTATTATTGGTTCATTTTATACCTTCAACAACACCTCCAGTGAGCTCTTTTGAGCCTCTAGTGCCACCACTTGAGCTTCATATTGTCCTACCTTCTGTTCAGCTGCAGACTTCTGTGTTTCCAACTCTGAAATTTTATTTTCCAAATCCCCTTTTTCCTTAATCAGGTTCATGTTGTACTGCTTCAAAGTGTCCCATTATTCTCCCATATTTTTGTATTGTTGCTGCAACATTTCATAGTCTGAAAGAGTATCTTCATACTTCCTCTTGGATTCTATGCATACTCTTTTCTCTTTCTTCAGAACTTCTTTCATCTCAGCCATTTTTCCCTTGAATTGCTCAAGGGTCTCTGTGAGTTTGTCATTATTGTGAGCATTTGCATATGCAGATGCAATTCCCATGGAATGCATTTTCTTTGGATTATCTTCAACATTTTTCACAACTGTTTTCTCTGTGACTGTGGTGACCGGGGGTCGGTCTCCCCTTTTTAGATTATTTTTTGTTCTCCAAACGATTGACTTCATTTTGGGATTGAAATGTATGTCCTATAGACATGCCACATCATACTCTTTGTATGGGGTAAATGGTACTGATCCCATTTCAACTATGGGAATGTGGCTTTCTCTAAGTATGGTTCCTGAAGTAGATGGGGGGCCTTTAGGGTTATCTCAGGAAGGACTCTGCACTTGGTCTTCACCACCTAGATATTTTTTATTTTTGTAACACCCCGTTTTTTACCCCATTTGCATTAATGTATGTGATGTATATATTGTAATGAATCGTGGTGTGGAGCTAAAGGCAAAAGCTCCACCATCAATTTGGTTGTGTTATGTTTCGACTGTTGGCGACATCTACCACCATACACACTCTTTTTGGTCAAATTGGCCTAGTTAAACCACTATCGTAAGTTTAATTGACATCAGTGGAGCATTAATTGCCATCATCCAGTCATACCCACGCCTACCTATAGTCAAGGAGGCTAACTTAGCCTTCTCCTACAGTCAAGGAGGCTAACTGGAGCACTCCGGGGGTGATCTGAGTGATATTAATGCACCTAATTACTAACTGGTGGTTACAATCAGTTCAACCAGTCAGTTACAGTCAGTTAAGGTGCCTCCATTCATTAAATATATTATTTAATGATTATTTATTATTATTTAATGAACTGGAGTCAACAAGGCGCCTCCACCAACTTCTGATGGTCAGTTCAGCTTCAGTTAACCTCATCGGGGTTCATTGGAGTCATGGAGCACTAACACTTGATGATTGGATTGCTATGACATGTGTTTGATCTCCTTCAGTTGATATTCATTCATTTATTGCACTCTGACTTCAGTTAGGGTTTGGTGAGTCAATTAGGGTTTTGGTCAAGTGGTTAACTGAGTGAGATTGCATGGTTGAGAGTCAGTTAAGCTAGACTCACTCACTGAATTCAAATTGTCTCCTTAGGTATTCGAATTATTCATGGAGTTAGGCCATTGCTCAGCATTGGAATTGTAACCCTTTATTGTTTATTAAATATACAGAGAGGAAACCATTTTCTAGATCCGATTATTTCCAATTCAAGAGTATTTGTTAATTATTCTTTGATGATTTTGATTCCTAGTTCCTAGATCATGTGTAAGAATTAATATGGTATCAGAGCTTATGGTGGGATGAAGAAAAATATCTCAAGAAGAAGATTTTTGACAGATTTCTCCATGAAATTTGAGCAATAGCTCAAAAATCTAGCACTGCACCAGAAGCCAAGGCTTACCACTTAATACCCCAAGTAAAGAACTTGTTGATCAAGCTTGCTTGATTGACTATGCTGGGTGTGATGAAAGCCTAGAATGTGCATGATGTCCAACCTTACGGTGCCCCTTTTGTTTTGATTTGCAGGTTTTATCAGGTACAACTTCGAATGGACTCATCAATCCCTCTTCTCACCCCATTCACAAGCTATTCGGAATGGAAGTTGAAGATGATTGCATATCTAAAGAGACGAGGTCTCTATGAGGTGTCTATTGGAATTGGAAAAGATTCTTATGAGAATGAGAATGACTGGCTAAATGACGGTGACAGAGCTTTTGGAGCAATGTGTCTGGTCCTTTCTGATAACTTGTACTACCTTATTGATTATGCTGAATACCCAAAGGAAGTATGGACAATATTGGACAGAACCTTTGGAAAGCACAATGAGGATCATAATAGTATTTTGGAGATAACAGCCAGCACCACAAGAGTTCTTCACTCAAAATACTCAGCCTCTACTCTCTCTGATGAAGTTGTTCAAGATGAAGATGAAGCAGAATCTTCTACACGTTCAATTTGAATTGAAGAAAGTCTCCATGAAGTGACTCCTTCTCCTGATGCTGCGGAAGTTCATGAGATCTCTGATATCTCATATTTTCATATTGCTGAAATAGAAGAAGACATTCAAATCTCTGATATTGAAGAAAAATACTGCTGCACTTCCATGCAAACATTCACCGGTGATTTTCCTTTGAATTCTATGCAAAATTTACCAGTAATTGCTTCCGAAAGTGAAGAGAAATTTGATTTTTCTCCTGCTAATGTTGCTGCTGGTATGAAAATATGTAAAAAATTGGATATTTTGGAAGAAATATCAGATTATAAGAGTGACACATTCGCTCCCCATGATCTAGATCTTCCAGCAAATTCCTGCAGGATTGCATGCACCAAAATTCAGAATTTTGAAGAAAAAGAAAACTGTGCATCTACCGTCTCGGTTGACCATAATTTTGGATCTGATATGAACCTTATTGGATCTGATATGATATTATTTGAATCTGATCTGATATTTCTTGGTTCAAAATTTCAGGTTCATAAACCTTCAGTACTGCTTGTAGCTGTTCTCATCAACGGTGTGAAGAAACAAGTACTGCAAGTCTCCTACAAAATTGTTGTTGGGGATTTGATTTCATTTCATAGTTTTGGATCTGTTGTGAACTTATTTAGATCTGATTTACATTCTGATATGATATTATTTGGTTCATATTTTAAAATCCAAGAGATTTCAGCCATGCTTGTAGCTTCTCTCACCAATTCCGGTGTGAAAAATCAATTACTGCAGTTCTTCTTCAATTTTGCTGATGGGGATTTGGTGTTAGTTTCTTCTTATGAGGTTACTGATATTTTATTTTGTGATTCATTAGCTATTTCAGAATCTATATCAGATTATGGAGCTCAATCATTCTCTCTCCAGAGTCCCAGGGATTCTCTACCTTTGGTCACAAGCTCATCTCCTCACAGAACTAGTAAAGAGGAAGACATTCTGCATCCACTTGGACACTTGCTCCTAAGATTTGGGGCTGATTTTACCACTCTTGGTTTGATTTTCAGGGCTGAAAAATATCAGTTTCTTAAGTGTTCCACACATGGTTCAAATCCTCAAGAACCTTTTCTCTCTCTTCAGATGATTTCAATTGCTCTACATGGGTCCAGTTTTCACCATGCAGCTGTTTATATTTCTGATTCAGTTGAGTGCATTGTTTTTCTTCCAAAGTGGAAGATTCCTCCAAAAATATTCATTTATTTTGGATTCATAGGTTCACATGCACAGTCTCAGGATGTTGTTGCATAGAAGAACCAATTCTTGATTTACTGCTTAGTTTGAGGGGGGGTATTTTTCCCATGAGGTTTTCCCCGTTTCCTTGGTTATATTAAGCAGTTACTTTATTGTAAAAGGTGACCTATGGCATTTGTTGCCAGGGCCCTAGAATTTTCATGCATCTATGTTTTCTAAATCTTCCTGAGTATAGCTTAAGGGGGGGTGTTGGAGACATCTACCACCATACACACTCTTTTTGGTCAAATTGGCCTAGTTAAACCACTATCCTAAGTTTAATTTGACATCAGTGGAGCATTAATTGCCCTCATCCAGTCACACCCACGCCTACCTATAGTCAAGGAGGATAACTTAGCCTTCTCCTACAGTCAAGGAGGCTAACTGGAGCACTCCAGGGGTGATCTGAGTGATATTAATGCACCTAATTGCTAACTGGTGGTTACAATCAGTTCAACCAGTCAGTTACAGTCAGTTAAGGTGCCTCCATTCATTAAATATATTATTTAATGATTATTTATTATTATTTAATGAACTGGAGTCAACAAGGCACCTCCACCAACTTCTGATGGTCAGTTCAGCTTCAGTTAACCTCATCGGGGTTCATTGGAGTCATGGAGCACTAACACTTGATGATTGGATTGTTGTGACATGTGTTTGATCTCCTTCAGTTGACATTAATTCATTTATTGCACTCTGACTTCAGTTAGGGTTTGGTGAGTCAATTATGGTTTTGGTCAAGTGGTTAACTGAGTGAGATTGCATGGTTGAGAGTCAGTTAAGCTAGACTCAATCACTGAATTCGAATTGTCTCCTTAGGTATTCGAATTATTCATGGAGTTAAGCCATTGCTCAGCATTGGAATTGTAACCCTTTATTGTTTATTAAATATATAGAGAGGAAACCATTTTCTGGATCCGATTATTTCCAATTCATGATTATTTGTTAATTATTCTTTGATGATTTTGATTCCTAGTTCCTAGATCATGTGCAAGAATTAATATCAACAATTGGAATCGTTGTCGATGGTATATCGTTATATAAGGCACATAATAGTTTTGGCATCATGTAAATATGCTTTTAATTAAATAAACCCCAACCAGCTATGTTCACTGTAACCATATTGAAAAGGGAATGATGTTCCCAAGTATAAGGAGGGGGAGTGTTAAACCTTGAGCCATGGGGGAAAAGCCATGTGTCACCACCATTTTTGATTTGCTCATATTCCCTTTTCTTATCCAACTACCACATTAAAAGTTCTACTGATTAGTTGGGGCAGTTATTGTTGGGGAGTGGAGTGTGGCAGGATTGTAAGTCCTTGCCCACATGCACACTCCACCAGCAGGTTGACCCTCACGATGCCAGGAAAATTACTACCCCATCACTCCATGTGGATTCTCCATTATTCCATTCGCTCCATGACTGCATGGGACATCCTCCCACTCTCCCAAGCTTGTTCATCTCATGCAGAGACGTTCTGCTTCCTCACACACCATTTGGGCTTCTCTATCATAGTTCCTCACGCAGAGAGGAAAGGGGTGTCGATTTGGCCATTAGCGTTCGGGGCTGGGTATGGGTATTTTCCCTATGATTGGTGGTCGGTGTGTATGTTATTTCTCAGGGCGTGGGTTGAGCATCTATTTTACTTCCTCCATTTCCGATTGTGTAAATTTCCCATGGCTTCATTGTTGAGAAGGGGCTATTGTTTCCCCACATTGGTTTGCTATGTATACCTTTATGTTTTGGTCTACTGTAGGTTGTTAGGGAGTCATTTTGGCCATGATAGGGCCAAGAATGAACCACGATTTGTTTCCCCTGTCCAAGCTGTAATTACTGGTTGACTACATGCATGCAGTGGTTGGTTTTCTGATTGTGTTGGGAGTGGGGATGAGGGCTTGGCTTGCTTAACAAACCTGGTGGGTTTGGTAACCACACAGACAAAGCTAGAGGAATGGATTTCTTCTCCACAACTCCTAAATAGCACTAGAAGGGAGGTTAGGGCCTGAGGGACTGTGTAGCAGAGAAGGGACTGATTTCTTTGCGTTGGGTGTGTGTGGGTGTCTTAGAATTTAGGATAGTTCTGGTGTAGGTGTCCTTGGCTCTTCAATGAGCTCACCAGCTTAGGATTTAGCCTTTCCTAGCTCCTCGATGACCTGATAAACCAAACTATGTTGGATTGGCTTATCTATTGTCTTCCTAACAAACCCAACTATGTTGGCTTGGCATGTTTTGTTATCCTTGGCTATGTGTAAGCCTATGAGTTCCTTATTCCTTGGGGAATCATGCCTGACTCGGGGGTGGTAGCGTTGCTGAGAGATTAAGGAGAATGCTGGCCTATGATTGGGTGGAATGTTGCAGTGATGTAGCTAGTTGCGGGGGAAGTTCTCAGAAGATAAGTATTCTTGACTAGTTTGCTTTTGCAATCATACATACTGTTTAATGAATATGATCAACATGTTGAATGCTTGTAGGAATGTATGGTTTTGCTTCTGCTGTGTATATGAATTTTTATGCATCCTAGTATGTAGTATGTTGAAGCATTTCGGTTTTTATATGTATTTTCATGTTCATTGGGCTAGTTGCTTAGATGTTTGGTGTAAGGTAGCGTCCTCTTCACCGGTCGGAGGGTCGGGGATGTTACAGTGTGGTATCAGCGCTAATGTTGCAGCATGGGCCTGAATGGGCCATGAAAGATCAGCTAGTAGAGGCAGGTTACCTTCTACCCAGCAAAGATCAGAAAAATTCCACAAAAAATGCCTAAGTGCCTAAATTGTCGGCTCATTGGAAGACTAAGTAGGAAACTCTTCCAATGCAGTGGATCACCTAGTCAGAATGTCACCCGACGGAGGAAGAAATTGAGAAATTTCTCTAAGTGTTCGTCCGTTGTCGGTGAAAGTTAGAGGATGTGGGAGCCACAGTTTCGGCAGATATCAACCGAAGACCGCTGAAATGTCGGCTCCATTTAGTTAAAAGAACATCCGATGATTGACTGTCAGTGATCGGCAGAAGTTAGTTGATTGGATCGGGGATGAATAGTGGAAAGAAGAGCCGACAAAGTGGCAGAAAGGAAACTTCCATCGGAAGCGATCAGTGGAAGACCGCCGAAATGGCAGCATGATTTAGTGGATGGAGTACCCGTAGTTTCAGTGAACATTAGTATATTGATCGGTGAAATTTAGAGGATGGGATCACTGAAACATCGACAGAAAAGACAAGATGCTAGTTGGTGAAGCCGCCGATAGTGGCGGCGAAAAGAAGGATAAAAAGAAAATTTTCTCTAAAAAAGGTCTTATATTCATTGGCGATTGGTGATGATTAGAGGATTGAATCGTTGATGATTAGCCGATGAGGTCACCAAAACGTCATCATTGTTGGAAAAATTTAGTTCTTTGGGGAGCCGATGCAATGGAAGACAAAGAAGAAAATTCTAACTCACGATACCATCGGTGATCGGAAAATTTCAGCTAATTGGATTGCCGATGACTAGAAGATGGGATCGTCGACAAATAGAGGATGAAGTTGTTGAAGACTAGTGAAATGTATCAATGATTATTAGTTGAAGGAAGAGCCACAGTTTCGGCAGAGATCTTCCAAAGACCATCGAAACATCGACAAAACTTAATTCTTTGAGTAGCTGAGGCAAAGGGGGAGAATTTTCTGAACTTTTGTCTAAGTGAAGAAAACATCGGAAAATTTTAGATGATGAGACCATTGATGGATGTCATCAGAAAATGTTAGAAGATTAGACCGCCGATGAACATCGAAAAAGTCTAGATGTTTGTGCGTCCACCGTTGCAGCTGTCAAATGAACTATCCTTCTGACAGTTAGTGCTTTCGATAGCCGATGAAAGGTTCGTGGAACCCACAGTCAGTTTGATGCCCGTCGTTGCGGCTGCCTAAGGGAATGAGAACCCCATGAAAAACACATCCAACTACTAATATAGTGCTGTGGAAATAATCGTTGATGCTGTATAGTGAACAGTGTTCCCACTGCCAATACTGCGGAAAAATACAGTTGTTGGAGCCGCCGATGCAGCAGAAAACCTTAGATGATGAAATAGTCGATACAGCAGAAAGGGTTAGTTGTCATGGCCACCAATGAGCGATGGAGGAAAATTTCTATTGGGATCGCTAAAATGTCATAGTTTTAGTTGGGAAGAGATCCGACTCGGCCAAAGGAAATTTGGGTTTTTCAAGAGGATTTCTTAGCAAATTCCAACTGTTTTTCAATGGATTTTTCAGCAGATTGTTAGTGGATTACAGGGATGAACAAGAAGAGAATTTTTTTTTGTGTTTAAGCAAAATGGTTATTTTATGATTTTTCCAGGAGAAGGTAACTAGTCTGATTTATATCAATGTATGCATATAACAGTTTTCTACTAACACGTTTGCAGAGTCATAAAGCACCTTCAAGGGTAGTATTCCGGATAGTGCAGTTTGGTAGGTAAGTGGTGGTTCAGTTATGAGAACTAATGATGTATATGATCCTTAGGATTCTTATGAGCGTGCAAGAGATGCCATGGGGTAAAATTTCCATAATGGAAATGATGACATAGTGTCTAATGGAAGGAGATTCTAAGAGAGATCGTCAAATGTTGCAACCACCATGAGAAGCTTGATTAAAGCCCATGAAGAGCAGCATCAATTGAATACTGCTATGTTTCAGAGTTTGACAGACTTGCAAAGGAAGATAGAATCTAGATGAGGTATAGCAAGGCCAAAAGGTAGTAAGAGCAGTACTAGGAGAAGGAGAAGGACTTCTAGTGGATAATCTGACTCTGAAGACTCCAGCAGGGATTCAATTTCATCCTCTCTTAAAAGAAAAAGAAGAAGACACCATAGGGATCGCTCTCAGGATGAATTTGAGAAAGCTAAACCTCCTACATTTGATGGTGAGATAAATATTGGACAAGAGGCTGAAGCTTGGCTTCTTGGGATAAAGAAGTGCTTTCAAGTTCAGAATTATTCGGGGAACATGAAGGCAAGAGTTTCCATATTCAATCTGAATGGAAGAGCATCCATTTGGTGGGAACACTTCAAGCAAGTCAAGAGGATCAGTGAAAGGAGACTGAAGTGGAAACAGTTCAAGAAGTATTTCAAATAGAAATACCTCTCTGACAGGTATTATGATGACAAGATCAAAGAATTCCATGAGCTGATATTGGGACAACAGACCATGGATGAATATGCAAATAAGTTCTTGGAATTATTGAGGTATGCCCGATACATCATAGATGAAAAAGTGAAGGTCCAGCGGTTTCTGAGTGGATTGCCCCAATCTTAAAAAGATAGAATTGAGTTCTACGAACCTAGAACCCTCGAAGAAGCAATAAGGAAGGCTAAGTATTGCTATGATCAAAGAAAAAGTAAACATGATTACCAAAAGGCATAGAAGGACAAGAAGAATGAGAAGTTTAACCAAAGAAAGAAAGGTTTCAAACCTTCTAACTTCAGGAATCAGTAGAAGTAGCCATCCCAAGCTGCGAGTAAGCCAACTGGAGTGACAGGAGAAAAGACTAAGGATCTACAACAAAATAGAGGACCACTTCAATGTTGGAGATGTGGAGGACCCCACATGCGCAGGACTTGTCCACTCAAGAATGAGAGTGCAAGACCATCTTACAACATTCAAGAAGTAGAAACAGTGGTTCAAGTAGCAAGGGAAGTCCCTAGGATTTATGTAACACTGGAGGACCTCCAATAATATCACCAGTCAAATGTGGTTGAAGTTGCAGGTAAGATTGTTGAGCAATCTATTTCTATTTCGATTGACCCTAGTTCTACTCACAGTTACATTACTCCTAGAGTAGTGGAGATTTGTGCTTTCAAGAAAGTAAAGCATAGAAAATCTTGGTTAGTTCACCTAGCCACTGGGACTAACAGAAAGGTCAGTGAAGTGGTAGAGAAATGTCCATTGGTTATGAATGGATTGATAGCTTGTGTATATCTGAATGTTCTTCCGCTTGGTTCCTATGATGTTCTCATTGGAATGGATTGGTTGGAAGCTCATAGAGTGAAGCTTGACTGTTACAATAAGACTTTTGAATGCATGAATGAAGAAGGAAACCCAGTAGTTGTGAAAGGTATTCCAAAGGTGATTTCAGTAAGGCAGGTTTTAGCAATGCAGTTAAAGAAGTTCTGTACGAAGGGTTTCTAGTTGTATGCAACTCATATTTTGGAGGCAACAGGAGATGAAACTCCTAGGTTGGAGGACTATCAGTTGTTACAAGAATTCAAGGATGGGTTTCCTGATGAGATTTCCGGGCTTCCTCCAAAGAGGGAAATTGATTTCACAATTGAACTTGTGCTAGGAGCAGAACCAGTGTCCAAGACACCCTACAGGATAAGTACACTGGAGATGCTAGAGTTGAAGATGCAACTGCAAGAGTTGCTGGAAAAGAAGTATATCCAACCGAGTGTGTCTCCTTGGGGAGAACCAGTTCTATTTGTAAAGAAGAAATATGGTACACTCAGGTTGTGTACTGATTACAGATAGTTTAACAAGGTTAAGATGAAGAACAAATACCCTTTGCCTAGGATCGATGACCTCTTTGATCAAATGAGAGGAGCAAAGGTATTTTCCAAGATTGACTTAAGGTCTGGTTATTGTGAGGTTAGAATCAAGGGTGAAGATATTCATAAGACAAACTTCAGAACAAGGTATGGACATTATGAGTTTGTAGTGGTACCATTCGGTCTCACAAATGCACCAGCTACATTTATGTACCTAATGAATAGTGTCTTCAGTAGATATTTGGACAAGTTTGTTCTTGTTTTCCTTGATAACATTCTTGTTTATTCTAAGATTGAGAAAGAACATGAAGAGCATTTGATATTGACATTGCAATTGCTCAGGGAGCATCAGTTGTATGCAAATTTGAGCAAGTGTGACTTCTATAGAGACAAAATTCAGTATTTGGGTCATGTTATCTCTAAGGAGGGTATATCTGTGGACCCTGAAAAGATTAAAGCCATTATGAATTGGCCTACTCCAAGAAATGTGAAAAATGTAAGATACTTTATGGGACTTGCAGGATACTACCAGAGGTTCATTGAGGGATTCTCCAAAGTTGCACATGCCATCACTTCCTTGCAAAGGAAGGGGATAAGGTTTGAATGGACATCGAGGTGTGAAGAAAGCTTCCAGCTATTGAAGAATCTTCTCAACAGTGCACCAGTATTGAAGGTTGTAGATCAAGCGAAAGATTTTGTGGTGTGTACCGATGCATGTAGACAAGGGCTTGGAGGAGTCCTTATGTAGGACAACCACGTGATATGTTATGAGTTGAGAAAGCTGAAGGAGCATGAGAAGAACTATTCCACTCATGATCTAGAGCTTGTAGCCATAGTACATGCCCTCAATATGTGGAGACATTACTTGATGGGTAGAATATTTGAACTGAGGACGGACCATTGTGGTATGAACTATCTATTTGATCAGCCTACTCTGAATGCTAGGCAAGCAAGATGGTTGGATTTTTTATGTGAGTTTGATTTTGAAATCAAGGACATAAAGGAAAAAGAGAATAAGGTAGCTGATGCACTCAGTAGGAAGGTGCAGGAAATCCATGTGGAATCTCTTAGTATTTTCCAATTAAATTTGAGGCAGCAGATTGTTGATCATGCTGCTCGAGATGAATTGTATGAGCTAGTAAAAGACAAATTGCAGCAGCAAGGTCTTAAGAAGATATATGAGGAATATAAGTTGGAAGAAGATTGACTTATTACTTATAGAGGCAAAATTTATATTCCAAATACAGTAGATTTGAGGAGAGTTGTTATGGATGAAATCCATCAAGCTCTGTATTCTGGTCATCCCAGATACCAAAAGACAATTGCTACAACCAGAAAGTAGTACTTTTGTCCAGGAACAAAAAGGATATGGCTGAATACATTTCAAGGTGCATGAAATGCCAGCAGGTAAAGGTTGAGCATCAACACCTAGCGGGTTTGTTGCAGCCTTTTCCAGTTCTAGAATGGAAATGGGAAGTTATTTTCATGTATTTTATTACAAGATTGCCCATGACTTGGAGACAACATGATTCCATCATGGTTGTGGTGGAAAAGTTGACTAAGGTAGCACATTTTATACGTGTAAAGTATACGCATAAGACTGGTGACATTGCAAAGATCTTTATGAAGGATATTTTCAAATTGCATCAATTTCCGAAGGCAATAGTCTCTGACAAAGATGTCAAGTTCACTTCCAATTTTTGGAAGGGGTTGTTTGCATATTTGGGTACAAAGCTAAACTTCAGCACTGCATACCATCCTCAAACAAATGGACAGATTGAGAGAGGTAATCAGGTGCTCGAAGACATGCTTCGTGTGTATGTGATGGACAAACCAACCAAGTGGGAAGATTACTTACACTTGGTAGAGTTTGCTTACAACAATGGACAACAGGCATCCTTGGGGATGAGTCCGTATGAAGATTTGTATGGAAGAAGGTGTAGGACACCAGTGACTTGGGATAACCTAGTGAACAGGGTTTTGCTTGGGCCAGAATTGCTCAAGGAAATGGAGCAAGAGGTCGTAAAGATCAGGCAAAATATGAAAGCAGCACATGACAGGCAGAAAAGCTATGCAGATAAGCATAGGGTGAAGATGGAGTTCAGTGTTGGGGATCATGTTTACCTCTGAGTGAGGGCAAGGAATATTTCCTTGAAGCTTGGAATTTGTGCCAAGCTGTCACCAAGATATTGTGGGCAGTTTGAAGTGCTTGAAAGAATAGGGCCTGTTGCATATAGACTTGGATTTCCTGCTAGTACTAGACCTCATAATGTTTTTGATGTTTCTTTTCTTAAGAGATATGTGCATGATCCTAACCATGTGATAAATTGGGATGTGATTCAGGTGGAACCCGAGGGAGAGTTCTGAATCGAGCCAATGCGCATGCTCGACAGGAAGGTCACAATGCTCCGGAACCGGGCCATAGGGCAGGTAAAGGTGCAATGGGAGCACTATGGACTTGAAGAGGCTACATGGGAACTGGAATATGCCATGCGATTGGCACATCCATTTTTGTTCAATTCTGCAGAACACTGAGGCGGTACCAGTGTAACATTTTTGTTCAAATTTTGTAAAGCACTGAGGACAGTGCTATTGAAGGGGGAGGGGAATGTAACACCCGGTTTTGACCCCATTTGCATTAATGTATGTGATGTATATATTGTAATGAATCGTGGTATGGAGCTAAAGGAAAAAGCCCCACCATCGATTTAGTTGTGTTATGTTTCGGCGATTGGAATCATTATTGATGGTATATCATGATATATGGCACATAATAGTTTTGGCATCATGTAAATATGTTTTTAATTAAATAAACCCCAACCAGCTATGTTCACTGTAACCATATTGAAAAGGGAATGATGTTCCCAAGGATAAGGAGGGGGAGTGTTAAACCTTGAGCCATGGGGGAAAATCCATGTGTCACCACCCTTTTTTATTTGCTCATATTCCCTTGTCTTATCTAACTACCACATTAAAAGTTATGCTGATTAGTTGGGGCAATTGTTGCTGACAAGTGGAGTGTGGTAGGACTGTCAGTCCTTTCCCACACGCACACTCCACCAGCAGGTTGACCCTCACGATGGCAGGAAAACCACTACCCCATCACTCCATGTGAATTCTCCATTATTCCATTCGCTCCACCACTGCATGGGAAATTCTCCCACTCTCCCAAGCTTGTTCATCTCATGCAGAGACATTCTGCTCCCGCATGCACTATTTGGGCTTCTCTATCGTAGTTCCTCACACAGAGAGGAAAGGGGTGCCGATTTGGCCATTAGTGTTTGGGGTTGGGGGATGGGTATTTTCCCTATGGTTGGTTGTCGATGTGTATGTTATTTCTCAGGGCACGGGTTGAGGGTCTATTTTACTTTCTCCATTGTCAGCTGTGTAAATTTCCTGTGGCTTCATTGTTGAGAAGGGGCTATTATTTCCCCACATTGGTTGGCTATGTCTACCTTTACATTTTGGGCTGCTGTAGGCTATTAGGGAGTCATTTTTTCCATGATAGGGCCAAGAATGACCCAGGAGTTGTTTCCCCTATCTAAGCTGTAATTGTTGGTTGACTGCATGCATGTAGTGATTGGTCTTCGGACTGTGTTGGGAATGGGGATGAGGGATTGGTTTTCTTGACAAACCTAGTGGGTTTGGGAACCACAGAGACAAAGCTAGAGGGATGGATTTCTTCTCCACAACCCCTGAATAGCACTAGAAAGGAGGTCAGGTACTGTGTAGCAGAGAAGGGACTAATCTCCTTGTGTTGGGTGTGTGTGGGTGTCTTAGAAGTCAGGCTAGTTCTGGTGTAGGTGTCCTTGGCTCTTCAATGATCTCACCAGCTTAGCATTTAGCCTTTACCAGCTCTTGGATGGCCTAATAAACCCAACTGTGTTGGATTGGATGATTTGTTGTCTGCCTAACAAACCCAACTGTGTTGGCTTGGCATGTTTTGTTATCCTTAGCTATGTGTAAGCCTGCTAGTTCCTTATTCCTTGGGGAATCATTCCCGGCTTGAGGGTGGCAGTGTTGTTGAGAGATTAAGAAGCATGCTAGCCTATGGTTGGGTGGAACGCTGTAGCGACGTATCTGGTTACGGGGGTAGTTCTCAAAATATAAGTATTCTAGACTAGTTTGCTTTTGCAATCAAACATATTGTTTAATGAATATGATGAACATGTTGAATGCTTGTAGGAATATATGGTTTTTCTTCCGCTATGTATATGAATGTTTATGCATCCTAGTATGTAGTATGTTCAAGCATTTCAGTTTTTATATGTATGTTCATGTTCATTGGGCTAGTTTCCTAGATGTTTGATGTAAGGTAGCGTCCTCTTCGCCAGTTGGAGGATCGAGGACGTTACAATTTTTCTTACTTTGTTCCTCAGTGCAATCTTCTAGGTCTTGTCCTTCTAGTCCTAGATTCAAAGCTTCCTAAGCTATGGCCTTTTCTATCTCATTAATCTTACCTTGGATGGCTTCTTCTTCCTTTCTCTTTTCTTCCCTGGCATCTTCTTCTCATTGTTTTTCCTCATCTAAGATATTGTTTTCTCCAGTTGCCAATCTATGAGCACTCTCTTCCTTGGCCCTCTTTGTAGCTTCTTCCTCTAGATCGTGTGGTTTTAGATTGCTGCTGCTGCTCCCCTTAACTCTAAAGGTCTTCTTTTTCAAACACTTGCTCAAATCATCAATGCTATAAACATTCTTGTATACTTGTTCCTCCTTGTCTACATTGTTTGTGTATTCAAAATTCACCTTATGAGCTACAACCTTACCTTGGGAGTCATTTCGATGAAATCTCTTTTCTCTGAAATGAAAATTCTCTAGTTCCTTGACGAGTTCTAGAGCTCCATTAACCTTGGAAAGCTTGTAGCTTCCGACATAGAATGGTACTGATGGGAACAAAGCCTTCTTCAAATCAAACAAATAAGTCCCAAAACCATCTAGAAATTTTTTTCTTACTGCTTCCTTATGCACTATGTAATCAATTGCGTATTTGGTCAGCAATGAGGGGGATTTGGTTCCCCCATACATCCTTTGATATGTAAATTCTTTGGAGTAGAAGTAATACCCATAATCCTTGATGGATTCTAAATCTCCCTCAAACAAGAATGTACACTCTTCTAGGAAAATTAGCTGATATAGGGGTCTCAAAATTCTTCACATATCAACTAGTAATGAATATGATACTTATGAGCCTGCAGTATCTGGTATGTTGTGTATCATAGGGGCTTTTTGTTAGGATATTTAGACACTTAGGAGTTAGTTGATATCAACTTCTGTAGTATATATGTTAGGTAAAGTGTGTTTCTTTAGTATGCATCAATATGCATTTGTAAATATTATAATCTGACGGTCACGATATGCTCTAGACATAAAGTGATCCGATGGTTCAACTTCTCTTAGATCATACCTACCATTGATCTGTGGCTTAACACTCGATTGGTCCATGATCTCTATTTAAAGAGTATGGAGGTTCCTCAGCTAGTTGATTGATTATGAGAAGCTCATGTAACTTTCTTTCTTTTGCATAATAAATTGCTCCAAGTAGCTATTTGGCTGGGGCCATGGACTGCTTCCCTCTCGAGGGTTTTAACCACATGAAAAACATTGGTGTATTGATCTGTGATTCATTTGTGTGAAGTGGTTTCTCTAGGTGTTTGTTCTTTTGGGGGTACCTTGTGTACATGAACATCGTATCAAAGCATTTATGAAGAGCCGCTTTCGATTTTGCTTAAGATCTGGAATTGGTGTAGCCAAAACTTTGAAAGGGTTTATGGTTATGGATTTTCTGTGCATTTGTGGCCTATGGGAGCTATTCCATTGCATCCGTAGCACCGTTTCCATTGGGAAATAGTATTCATTCATCTAAAACCATTTTCGTTTGATCTAGAAACACCCATTTAGGCAAATCTGAAGGTATAATGTTACAGTGATGGATTTGTTAATTTTTTTTTAAAAATCTCTTATATTTTTTCAGTATTATTATTAGATATTTATTGTTTTAGTCTCATATTGTTGCCTTCCCTGGATGTGTATGCTCTTTGTTGTGCACCTTGTGCGATCGCGACGAATCAGAAACAGAAAGGGAAAGTTTTTTTCTTGTCTTCTCGGCTACGTATGCTCTTTGTCATGCACCCTATGCGATCACAGCAAATTAGAAACAACGAGAAAACTTGAAAATGTAGAATTTCCAAGTAAGCTAACCAAGATCTAACCCCATTGTGTGGAAATTTTTATTTTTGTTTTTATTTTTGTTTTTTTTTGTGATTTATAGGAAAAAAAGTCAAGCACGGAGAACGAGAGAGAAGAGTAAAAAAAAAAACCCTTCCTCTTTCCATTCTTTCTGGTACCTTTAAAACTTAGCTCACTTGGTCCAAAGTTGTTTTATTCCTTAATAGGTCTTGAGTTCAAGTCTTATTAAGCTACTTTTTAGTGCATGCAATTTCTATTTTCAAGTTATTTTATTGTAAAGGTGCATCTCACTTAAATAAAATAAAATAAAAAGTGAGTCACTTAAGTATTTTAATTTATCGCCACACTATTTAAAGTAACATTATTGTAAACGTGAACATCACTTATTCTACAAAAGTGATTCACTTAAAAGCAACTTTATTGTAAAGTGATTGTCAAAGGTTGATCTTGGGAAGAGGGGGGTTCTTTTTTTTTAGTTGGTCAAGTTAATATTTGCCACGTCACTATTGAGGACATATTCAACATTTTATTTGATCAAGCATAATTTCATCATCCAGAATCAGTTTTCAGTGCCGTTTTTTATAAAATCGCATATTTTTTCGATCTATTTGCATCCAGACAGTTAGTTTCTGTTATTTCAGTCATTATTTTACAGTATATCCATCCCTTGTGATATTATACTTACAAGTTCTAACTATTTCTCATGGAAATATCGTATGGAGGATGTTCTGCAAAGTAGGGGACTTTTCAGGATAACCTTAGGGAAAGAAACAGAACCTATTGATGATGATAAAAAAAATTAAATGGACAAATATATGTGATGAAGCTCGTGGATTGATTGGGATGTCAATCTCTATTGATTTGCGATTCCACATATCTGGAATTGATGAACCTGATAAAGCTTGGAAAAATTTGGAATCTGTGTTTGGTAAACACAATGAAATTCGGGGTCATCAACTTGAGAATGAGTTGATTTCCTTAAATCCAAATGATTTTCCATGCATTCAAGACTATTTATCTAAGTATAAAACTCTTAGACTCTTATGTGAAGAATGCAAGATTAAGAAAGAAGACAAACAATGTATTTATCATATTCTTTCCAAACTTGGACCTGCATATTCTATTTTTGTATCTACGTTCTACTCAATGAAAGAATCCTTGACTGCAACTAGCTATCAAGAGCCTAGTCTTGAATCCTTTTGTGATTCCTTAATTAGAGAGAAATATAAACTCATTCATCTTGGAATAATTAACAATGCAGATACATTTGGGAAAGCCTTATTGTCCCAACAGAAAGAAAAGTCCAAGCCTCCCAAGAAACAGAATTTTCACAATAATAAGCCAAACAACAAGGGTCCCAAACCCTCTCAGTCAGTTCCTTCTTTAAAAAATGAAAAAGGATCCAAGCCAAAAGTAAAGAAGACTGAGAGTGATTGCAATTTTGGTGGGAAAGATAATCATGATGAATCTAAGTGTTTCAAGAAGATGGCAGCCTAGGAAGCAACAATGAAGAAGCACCACATCAGCTTAGATTCATCTTCAGAATCTACCTCTCATGGACATGAACTTTGTGCTTCTGGTTACTCTTATACTGCATCTTCTTCTTCTTCTTCAAATGAATGGCTCATTGATTCTGGAGCATCTTATCATATGGCTAAGGATCAAGCCATATTTCCTACTATGCATGAATGTAACACCAAGAAAATATTTGTTGGTGATGATAGATCTCTAAGTGTTGTAGGATCTGGAATAGTTCCAGTAGAAAATGGTCATTTCAGTGATGTACTATGTTTTCTAAAAATTTCCTGCAATTTTTTATCAGTCTATCCAATTACTCATTCTGGTGAAGATAAAACTGTGACGTTTACCCCTCACCAAGTTGTAATCAAGGATTTTAAAAATCCTCAAAATGTCCTTGCTATTAGAACTGTTGATGATATTACTAGGTTGTACAAATTTAACAACTTTGGGTGATCACCTTTTCCTTCATTTTTTGTTGCTCATAGTGATAACTTGAGCAAACTTTGGCATGAGCAATTTGGTCACTTAAATTATCGCTCATTGTAACAACTATGTAAAGACAATATGGTGACTAGTCTTTCGATGGTATCTTGCAAGGATGGTATTGTTCCGGTTGTGTACTCGAAAAACATCATCGGGACAGTTTTGACAAACGTGCCTCTTGGCATGCCTCGGTTCCCTTGGAACTTGTGCATACTGACTTGTGTGTCCGTCTTCCATCTACATCATTTTCTGGTTTCAAATATTTCTTAGCTTTCATTGATGACTACTACTGATGCACTTTGGTTTACTTCCTAAAACTTAAGACTGAAGTATTTAACATTCTCTTGGCCTACAAGGCCCTTGTTGAAAAAAAATCTGGTCATCAAATTATTAAGTTAAGATCTGACAATGGAGGAGAATATGTTAAAAATAAGTTCACTACTTTCTGCACTGAACAAGGAATCCAACAACAACACACTGTTCCATATACACCACAAAAAAATGGTGTAGCTGAATGGAAGAACCACACTTTAAAAGAAATGTCTAATTGTATGATCCAATCTAAGGGACTAAGTCTTCAATATTGGGCTGAGGCCATAAATTGTGCAAATTAAAATGTTAATCGCACACCCACTAAATTTTTACAAGGTATAACACTGGAAGAAGCATGGAGTAAAATTAAACCAAATGTAAGTCACTTTCGTGTGTTTGGTTGTGAAGCATGGGTTCACATTCCAGATGAAAAATGGAAAGCAGTGCAGCCTAAAAGTGAAAAGTGCATATTTGTTGGATATTCTGAAGATGTAAAAGGTTATATACTTCTTTAGCCACATTCTCATGATATAATAATTAGAATTGATGTTAAATTTGATGAAAATCTCTTGGCCTGCAAGCCTAACTTAGTGGGTGTGCCATCTTTGGCCTGCGAGCTTGATTCGACGATTGTGCCTTCTTCTTCTTCTTCCAACTTCCTTGACATGTTTCCAACTCTAGCTTCTGATGATGACAGTGAGGATGAAAATTCACCTCCTCCTGCTCACATTCCTCTAATTTCACCAGCACCAATACTTCCTCGATGGGTCTGTTCAACATGTGAAGCAGCTGGTGATCTTTCCAATGGTACTAGAGATCAACGTCGAACACGTTCTCTGTTTTAGCTAGCCTCTTCTCTTTTGGCTCAATTTTTTGAGAATCATGATCCAGAAACTTTTGCAGAAGCTTCAAGAAATCCAGATTGGGATGCAGCTATGGATGAAGAATATCATTCTTTAATGGTGAATGATACTTGGGATCTTGTTCCTCTTCCAAAAGGAAGAAAACTTGTTAGATGTAAATGGGTCTACAGAACTAAGTATGCATCATATGGAAGTATTGAAAGACTTAAGGCAAGGTTAGTTTCCAGATGTTTTTTCTCAAGTTGAAGGGATTGAATACAATGAAACCTTTTCTCTTGTCGCAAAAATGAACTCCATCCACCTTGTTCTTTCCCTTGCAGCCTTACATAATTGGGAAGTCCATCAAATGGATGTCAATTCTACCTTTTTACATGGTGATTTACAAGATAAAATTTACATGGAAAAACCTCCTATATATGTTCAGGATAACTCTAGCCTTATCTGTCTCCTTAAGAAATCCTTATATGGCCTTAAGCAAGATCCTAGAGCTTGGTATGCCGAAATGGATAGCTTTCTCCTTGACACTGGTTTTTCTAGATGCCATTCTGACCCCAATGTCTATACCAAGAAATTAGGAAACCATCTCATCATACTTGTTCTTTATGTTGATGATCTTATCCTTACTGGTAGTGACCCTAAACTTTTAACCCATGTGAAATCCAGACTTAAGAAAAAATTTGAAATGTCAGAATTAGGACATTTGCATTATTTTCTTGGTCTCCAAGTCTTGCAAACCAAAGAAGGAATATTTCTTTCCAAGTCTAAGTATGCTTATGACCTTATTTATCGCTTTCACATGGAATATTGTAAACCAGCCCCTTCTCCCTTCCAGTCTAGAGTCAAACTTTATGCCACTTGTACTTCCCCTGAAGTAGATGCCACCTTCTATCATCATCTTGTTGGTAGTATTTTATACTTGACTCATTCCCGTCCTGACCTTTCCTTTGTCATAGGTCATGTTTCCCGTTATATGCAAAATCCTCATGAAAGTCACTGGAAAGCAGCAAAAAGAATACTTCTATATATTCGAGGTACAATTTAGTTTGGGATTCATTATAGTACAGGGGGGAACCTTTGTTGGTTGGTTTCACTGATTCAAATTGGGCCAGCGATCCTGATGATCGAAATTCTATTGCAGGTTATGTTTTCAGTCTGGGATCTGGACCTATCACTTGGGCTTATAAGAAACAACAAGCTCTTTCTCTTTCTTCAGCAAAAGCAGAATATCGAGCCGCAGTTAATTCCAGTCAGGAAGCTTTATGGCTTCGACAGATCCTTTCAGAGTTTGGATTTGAGAAGCAACAGACTACTCCACTTTGATGTGACAATCAAAGTGCCATCAAGCTTTCCAAAGATCTAGTTCTACATAAACGGAGAAAACACATTGAGCTACATATGCACTTCATCAGAAATCTTGTTCATGATTGTGTTCTTGAAATGCTCTATTTCCCTACAGATGATCAAGTTGTAGACATCTTCACCAATTCTCTTACAGAAGCGAAGTTTTCTAAACTTTGATCTATGTTAGGAGTTCAAGAATGTGTCCTTAAGGGGGGATAGGCTCTAATTCCTCCTTCCTTCTCCTAATAGTGTCACTTTTGTAAATCCTTCAATCCTATCCCAAGTTGTTCTTAAGGGGGGATGTTAGGATATTTAGACACTTAGGAGTTAGTTAAGATCAACTTGTGTAATATATCCATTGGGTAAAGTGTGTTTCTTTAGTATGCATTAGTATGCATTTGTAAATATTCTAATCCGACGGTCACTATATTCTCTAGACATAAAGTGATCTAATGGTTCAAATTCTCTTAGATCATACCTACCATTGATCTATGGCTTAACACCCGATTCATCCATGATCTCTATTTAAAGAGCATGGAGGGTCCTTGGCTACTTGATCGATTATGAGAAGCTCATGTAACTTTCTTTATTTTGCATAATAAATTGCTCCAAGTAGCTATTTGGATGGGGTCGTGAACTGTTTCTCTCTCGAGGATTTTAACCATGTGACAAACATCGGTGTATTGATTTGTGATTCATTTGTGTGAAGTGGTTGCTCTAGGTGTTCGGTCTTTTGGGAGTACCCTGTGTACCCAAACACTTTTCCCCCTTGCCACACGTAGTTGAGCTTCTCAAACCTATGACATATGTCGCTAGAGTATGTAGTCTATTAAAATAGAATACATGTAGAATTTTTATTTGCTTTGCTGCAAGCCTTCCTGAGCCGCTTTGATGCATTCAGCCAAGTTCCTGGACACTATATATGCCCAATTAAGGATTCTTCCTTCCATGGCCACATAGTACACAAGTGGAATCCAACCAAAATTATAAACTTTCCCATCAGCTCTTCCATAGATTATGCTCAACATCAATGCTATTATTCTGAAAGGAGTCCAAAGATGAGCGGTCTCATACTCTATAGATTGTTTGTGTCAGAACGCCTGTCCCTTAGCCACCATCATCTTCATTGTGGCTGTATAATCCATCTTTAGGATTTTAACCCATTCTATTGTCACATTGGTTTCTATTTTTAGTAATATGTAGGCTACTGATATAAATGCAGGTGCAAAATATGCCACTCCCTTATTCTCCACATCATTCATAATCATCCCTGTGGTATCTACTCTTGGAAACATCCACCCAATGACTTTTGCATGTGGGATAATTTCAGGTCTTGTAGCCACCTTAGTGATCCCATATCGTAATATTTTTTCATACATAGCTAGGTCTTCTAACCCTACCTTAGGGACCTTCTTTTTCTTCAGCATGTGGAACAACTGACCCCACTTGAAATCGGGCCTAGATCCAGCTATGGCCTTCATATCCTCATAGATTATTTCTACCCTTTTCAGAGGTGCGGATTTAGCCATTTCTAAATCTAAATCATCTTCAACAATATTGGGCTTCTTCTTCCCTTTCTTTGTCATGGTGTCTGAGGTGAGTTGTACCTGTGACAAAACAAAGTTTTCTTAGCATTCACATCATAAACTAACAACTATATTTGAATGAAAGCATGAAAGTAAACTGAATAAGCATATGTCAACAAATCAAAATCTTCATTCTGTCTTACTTTATCACTTCCATCCATTGGGATAGATAGCACACGACACGGGTCAGGGCTACAGTTGTTGCAACAATCATTGGACATGGGAAATATTCGACCTTTTCACTTTTAGAAGAAAAACCCCAACTCCGTAATACCCCCCTATTGCAGGTGCAACAAAATCTTCAAGCTCATGATAGAGATGCCTTAGGGTAAAAGACCAATCCCTCTATCACATGGCTAGAACATGTAAATTCAAAACCTATAGGCTCTGAATAAGGTAGGAAAGATGCGGCTTTCACCAACTCCCAAGAGAAGGATATGCACTGGATCTCTGTCAGTGTGACGCTTGGCTCTCTAAATGTCCATTATTTACCAAACAAACTGAGGGAAAAACTCCTTTGGACTAACTAATGATTTTTTGCAAGCAAGTAGCGACTATGGTAAGCTAAAGGTGAAACGGCGAATCCTAAGAAGATATACAGGCCAAAAAAACCCTTTTTAACTCAATCAATGACAAAAAACCTAACCTACCCCTGCACATTTGTATCAATGGTTGATAGCTCCATGGCTTAATCCAAACAACCAATTGAAAAGGAAAAATTGAAACCTACCTAGCAGGTCGGAGGCTCGAGACGCAGCTGAAAGCAATCGGTGAGGACGCACCATGTGAGTTCCATGGATGATTTTTTTTTTAGCCGCACACAAGCTTGAACAGGATAAACACTCCTCAACTCCTCACCCTCTCCATAAAAATAAAAATGGTGAAAAATCCTTTCACTTGGTGAAAAAATAGGCTTTGAGGTTAAAAAACCTTTAAAGCGACATTAAACCAATTTGTGCGAGAAAAACATCGTTGGAACCAATGCTTCATGTTGGAGAACATAAGTTAACACATAGAAAGCCCCAACATGGCGACTCAATTACTCTAACTTCACCCGCAATTGTCGGCTCACAACTCCGCAACTCACCCGCTATCTCCTTTGTGGCTCGACAATTGAAACCAATTCAGCGAGAAGAATAGGATGCCAGCCATCGTAACGGCTCCAATTTTAAACAACCTCTACCACAATGGGTCTTACAAGAATTGTGCCATTGAAGAGGAAATTCCTCTGTCATAGCGACAACACATTAGGAAATACTTCTGTAATAGCAGGTCTTAAAGAAACGGAAAAAAAAAATTTGCAGCACTTGTAAGCGCTTTCACCGTTGCGACCGAATCCTTAGAAATCACCTGTCGTAGCAACTCCCAATTGAAGAAGCAGCCGTCGTCGTGGATAACCAAACATGAAGTGTCCGCCATTGCGGATCATGGGTTCAGACAAAATGATGAATTACGATGTCCTCCATTGTAGTGGTTGTGACTCAAAAATCCTTCCATCGTAGCGGAGTAAAAAAACATCAGAAACTTCTCTGAGACACAAACAAGAAATTACCCACTGTAGAGGCTCACAATTGAAACTTTATCCAATGTGGTGGCTCAAAACAAAATAACGCATCTATTGTAGTAGCTTGAAAATAAACATTCATCTTCCATAGCGTCTCTAAGATGAAAAACTATCCACTGCAGCAGCTCCAACTTGGGAAAAAATCTTCTATAGCGGATCAAAAATCAACTCTGCCTTAGTGAAATAAAGCAACTTTGGAAGTTTTCAAAAATAGAAGAAACCATAAAGGCTGAAAATAAAAACTCAAAGTGCCTAAGAGGTAAAACTAAGAATTTAAAGGGGTCCTAAAAAATGTAAAAAAAAATTGTGGGGATAGTTGCAGCAGCAACAATTGGCGACTGGCTGGTGAACACAGATCTCTCGAAAACTAACTTTTAAAATCAAAAGTTGCTTGACAGTATTCTATTTAAATCAACTTTTCCTAAACTTCAAGATTTATTTAAGATGTCCAGGCCTTTTAGAACTGCAAGATTAAGAACTTTAACATTGATGATGGTCCACTAGGATAGGGTAACTAGTATTCCAAAGTCCAGATAACTCTTACGAGGCCAAGATATGAGGTTCATTTATTCCTTCCTTTGGACTAATTCTAGCTCAAACACAATAGGATCGTGACAGAGTATGGATAGACATATTCGTTTGCTCCTCATTCCCATGCCTTTTGTATTATTTTGATGCTTTCTAGACTTTTGTCCTTTTGAGTCTTCCCCAATTGCTTCTCTTATTGTAAATTTGGCTTAGGTTCTTCCATCCACAGTGTCCTTTTGTGTGAGAGATAGTTTTGCTTTCAGCTCACGGATGGAGAAGAACCTCTGAGCAATGTTATCCAATACTGATTTTTTTAAATAAGTTTTTTGATGTATTCTTTCTTTCTGGAATTTTGACTCTTTAGCCTTTTGTCTTTTATTTGTGGCATGGGATTATTTAAATACTATACATTTGTCTAGTTCGCTTCCTCTCCATGGGTCTTTTGTTGTTGGCGTCCAAGGACAGATTTTAATGTGTAGTGAGTGGAGCCCTAGAATAGTATTCTAGACTCATGATAACCTTATTTACTTGATGGGGTTTATAATAGGACTTCAATGTGTTCATAACCTCTCTTCAGATGGTATATCAACGTAAAGAATCTGAATGATGATACATGCATATTTAATAATCATCTTTTAAATCAAAATATTGCATATTTCCCAAAGTTCCAATGTTCCCCAAATGTCCAAAGGTTGTGTTGGTTTATTTGAAAACTGAAAAATAAAGCAAATAAACAAACTGAAATAAATCAAACTCTAAGAAAACAAAAGCAAATAAAGAAAACTAATTACAAAGAAAACAAAAATAAAAATATTGATTTACATACAGAAAAGAAAATCAAGAGCATTAAGAAAAATAAGGTTTGAGAACCAAACCATTTACTGGCATGTTCTCTTCCCACCCCTGCAAATCCTATAACTTGTAAGTTGAGGAGCCTAAATTTTATGCGATCTATAAAGGGACTATCCATAAATTCTGAAACTTAGTGTGCTTACCCTTTTCATCATGTGGATGATTCCACTTCAGAACCAAATCACCTACTTCAAACTCTTTCTTCCTGGATTTATGCTTGTCAAACCATCTTTTCACAACCTCTTGTTGATGTTTAAACCTTTCCTTGGACTTGGATTTAGACTCTTCTAATTTCAGAAGAGTGTTGATTCGGTATTGTAAGACTTCACTATTTGACCTTCTAGATGCTTGGGCTAGTTGAAACGAAGGAAACAAAATATTAGGAGGAAGAATGGCTTCCTTCCCATAGAATAAGGTGTAGGGTGACACACCTAAGGAGTAACTTCTTGGGTGTGACTCGATCAGCCCAAAGTGCATTAGGGAGAGATATGTGCCAACTTCTTTGATTCTCTATGATTGTTTTCTTTAGGATCCTAATGAGATTTTTAACTGTATTTTTGACTAACCCATTACCTTGTGGATAGTAGTTAGCATAATAATGTAGCTTAATCCATTTCTCATTTTCAAATGTAAGCAGTCTAATAGATGAAAAATAAGATGCATTATAAAAAACCAAGGAAATTGGAACCCTAAACCTCGTCATAATGTGATTTTGTAAGAAATGCATAACTGCATCTTCATTTACTTCCATAGCGGAATGGATTTCACCCATCTGGTAAAGTAATATGTTGCCATGAGGATATATTTGTGTTGTAATGAGGAATTTGGATTAATTTCTCCAATAATATCAATCCCCCATTGCTCGAATGGTTCATAAATAATGGTTGGTTTTAATGGCCCAGCTGCTTTGGCTTGTCTTCCACCACTCCTTTAGCAGGTATCACATTTTTTGACATAGGCATGAGCATATTTGAACACCATTGGCCAATAGTATCCAACTCTTAAAATGTTATGATTTGTAGTATCTCCTGAAAAATGACCTCCAACAGGGCCATCATGCAATTCTTTGACTACTTTGGATGCATCTTCTCACTCTAAGCACCTGAGGAAAACTCCATCATATTTTTTTATAAACAACACTCCATTGATTATTTGGTAAGATGCAGACTTTAAGCGCAAGGCCCCTTCTCTGCTTGGAATTCCAATGTTCAGGCAGATAACCTTGTTGGAGATAGTGCACTAAATATCTATACCAAGATTCTAGAGATGTAAATAAGGAGCAATATACATCAACCATGTGCAGCTCAGCCTCATTATTCCAATCATTATCTTCATTATCCTAGATTTCGGACATTAATTTGCACAACCCCTGTCCCTTTATGATAGTGATTGGATTAAACTCCAAGTCATACTCTTACAAGGTTGTAACCCGATTCCCTCTTCTTTCTCCCAACTCTTTCTGTACGAAAATATTTTGGATTGCTGGGTGAGGTACAATAACTTTGGTTCTATTCTTTAGTATATAAGGCCTGAATTTATTTATCACTTTGAACACCACATATTCTTGTTTATCAACAGTGAGGTAATTCAACTCAACACCTTGTATTCCCGTGCTCATGAATGATATAGGGTACTCATCTCCCCCTTCTTCTTTCTGTGTAATCACTGCTTCTAACGAGTTGTTTCAAGAAAAAGTGTATAAGATGAAATATTTTTTGAAGTTTGGGATTTTGAGAGAGGATGCTTGAGCTATTGCTGCTTTGATTTTGTCGAATGCACGTTTCTCTAAGTCTGTATATTTGAACTGAGCACTTTGCTTAATCATTTGTTGTAGAGGTTTGACTATTTGAGAAAAATATGGCACAAACCTTTGTACAAAGTTAATGGTCCCCATAAAATATTTCATTCCTTTCTTATTGTGGGGAAAAGGGATATGTGCTATAAATTTTATCCTTTCCGGGTCTATTGAGATCCCTTTCTTAGAAATTACATGACCCAAAATCTTTCCGTCTAATACAACAAACACACTTTTCTTTGGATTTAATGAGATACTGTATTTTCGACAGTATTCAAAAATTTGTTTTAAATGAAACATGTGGTATTCTCTTTTCTTGGAGTAAACCATAATGTCATCCAAGTACACTACTACACTTCGGCCAATTAGCCCACAGAAATCTATATCCATGGCCCTCTGGAAAGTTGCTCCAGTGTTGATAATTCTAAAGGGAATCCTTCTATATGCAAAAGTCCCCCACTTAGTTCTGAATGCAATCTTTAATATGTCTTCTTTAGCTACCAATACTTGGTTGTAGCCTGAGAAACCATCTAGCAGAGAAAATAATTCTGATCGAGAGACCATCTACAAGATTTGTTCCATGGGAAGGACTGGGTATTTATCTTTATCGGAGGAACGATTCAAGTTTATAAAATCCACACATAGTCTAATATCACCATACTTTTTCCTTACTGGTACTATGTTTGAAACCCATTCTGAATGTATGACTTTAAATATAATCCTTGCATCAAGTGTCTTCTTCACTTCGCTTTGAATCAAAGTTCCAGCTTAGGATGCATTTTTCTTAAAGGCTGCTAATATGGCATGACCCATGCTTTGATCGAAACAACATGTTGTATAATCTTGGTATCATATTTTTCATATCTTCGTATGTCCAAGAAAAGACATGTTTGTATTGCTTAAACCAGTTAATGAATTTGTGCCTTTCTCCAGGTGAGCAGCACTTTCCCAAGTTTAGATATGTAGGCTCGGCTTCTGACCCCAAATTTATCAGCTCAAATTGCATAGATGAGCTATGCATTTTAATAATTGTTGGCATTCTAATCTTTTTATTCAAGTCGAACATTCCTTCCAATGTTCTAACTCCTTTAGGTATAAAGTTTCGGCTTTGAAGGTTTGCTTGATGTTCTTCTTCATCATTTACTGGTCCCTTGAAATTTTATTCATTTTCTAGAAATTCTAGGATCTGTGGGTCATCATCGAACAATCTTAGATTCATGATATTATCTGGTACAGTAGGCCTGAAAAGTAATTCAATAGAACATCGATTACTAGTTGGAACAAGCCTGGCGGCTGATGTAGCTAATAAATCAGCTGTTGCATTTTTTAGCCTAGGAATAGAAACTATATTAAATGCATCGAAATTCACTAATAAATCCTAGACTTCTCTTTGGTAACCCTTTAGATGTGGAGATAAACAATGGATGGTATTTTGAACTTGTTTTATTATAATTTCAGAATCTCCATAGACTTTTAAATTCTTAACCTTGAATTCAATTTCCTTTAATAATCCTTGTATTAATGCTTTGTATTCGGTTGTGTTATTTGTGCATTCAAATTCTAATCTACATGAAAGAAAATGTTTATTATTTCCTGGATCCATCAGGATATAGCCAGCTAATGATCATTCCTACGTTTTTGAACTGTCAAAGTACAACATCCAAAACTTATCTACTACATCTGTTGAACTATTTCCACTTTCTACATCTAAAACTAGACTAACTATGTTACAGTTAATATTATCATCCCATGAAAATTGAAGGAGATCGGGCTATATATCTGATCCATTATCGGCTTCTTTAGATTGGTAATTTCTTGGCTCTAGCTCAATGAGATAATTTCCCAACACAGGGTGCAAAAAATTTACCGGCTCATTCTTCCCTTGTAATTGAGTCACATTGTGTCTCATATGTGGATCTCTCATTACTTGAATATGAATTTTGAATCCTTGATAAGGTAACCATAAATGAGACCAATTTGTTGAAAAATATCCATCTAGTTTTGCAGACCAATCTTGACTCAAGATTAATCCATAAGCTTCTGTTATGTCATCCAACATGATGTCTATGAATTAACACACTCTCTCATCTACAGATAAACATATCAGCACGTCTTCCATCTCTCCTACGACTTTCACAGTTGTTCTGTCCAACTGTATTATCTTGCCATCAGATGGTTTGGGTTGGCCATTTATCCTTTTACAAACTAACAAAGGCATAACATTAGAAGATGCTCCTGAATCAACCAAACAATTGTGCACATTATTATTGAAAATTTCAAATGTTAGCAGAAAAGGTAAAGTTATGGATTTAGGCTTCCCACCAATACTAGCTTCGCTGATTTCTTCTTCCGACTGGATGTTTTCTTGGGGCTTGTCAGTTGGTGGGTTTAATGCTTCCAAAAGATTCTTCTTTTGTTGGTTTAAACTATACATCTCAAACAAAGAAATATTAGCTTTGTTCTTCTTGATGTCTTTTATTATATCGTACCCCATCTCATAGTTTGTTGAGTTTTTCTTCACACCTTCTACTTTTCTTTCATCCTCCTTTACAGGCTTACCAATCGTTGGATTATTTTTCCTTGTTATGACCAAATCAGGTATGATCTAGGTCTAAGTGTTATTCATAACCTTCTTCAAGTTTTCCTGAATTCTTTTAATCTTGGGCAGCAGTGTATTATCTTCAATTATTGGACCCTTGCTCCTGGTTGTGATATTAACATCCACAATTGTATCTCTTCATTAGGTTCTTCTTCTTCAAAACCAAGCATAGGTGCATAATCCCACAAGACCATAGTAGTTTCTTCTGATGCTTCCTCTGATTCGTGCATATTTTCTTCCTCATCCACAGGTTCAATTAACTTAGAATCAAGTAACTGATTCATAGCTAAAGTCATAGAATTAATCTATTGTGCAAAATGTTTTTCCAAAATGAGGCTACTGATGGAAAGTTCAGAAGTTATACATCCCGACTTTAGTGAGATTCATGACAAAAGGACTATTCGTAGGAGGCTATGAGGGACCACTTTCTTCTTTTCTCTTATAATAGGGCTTGAATTGCTTCCTGGTTTCCCTTTCCTTTTCCATATCAACAATCTTATTGGATATTTTCTGGATAATCTTGACTACTCCCTCCAATTCATGTGATCTTTCGCGTTTAGGTTTGGTTAATAATAGAGGCTTCTTATTATTGAAGGTCTTCGTTTCTGGCTCCACCGGATAGTTGTTTACACATTCTAGCTCAGCCTCTTCATATGTTGCAGCCAATGTGGATTTAACTAATCTTATAGCAAACATGGCCATTTCAAGGCCAAGAGCTGATGTGTAATATTCTATCAAAGTTTCTTTGGTGGGTTTTATGGTTGCGCTGAAATTTTTAAGTGAGTAGAAAACCTATGGGTGAAGTCTTGTACTTTTTCTTTATTTTCCTTCTTCAAATCTAAACAGTGTTCCTTTGGCTACAAAACTTGATTTTAAACATTATTTCAAAAGTGTCCCAATTAGTGATTGAATTGGCTTGTAAACCAAAATACCAGGACGCTGCTTTTCCTTATAGAGTATGAGGAAACAACCTACAAACCACATCCTCATGTTCAACTTCTAGTGCTTCCAAAACTAGGAAGAAACTCTGTAGATGATCGTCCACAAATGTGTCATCCCCCAGGTCAAATCTAGGAAAAGACTCTTCATAATTCTGCGATAAAGCATGCATTGGAGGAGCTAAGTTTAATGGTTTTATAGCCCTCCAAGCTGGTGCAGGTGGATTGACCTGATTTACATTGGGATTTGGAGGTACATTTCCGGCCATGATCGGTTTAGGAGACTGAGGTGGAGATTGGAAAGGAGTTTGAACAGGAGAATCAGGTCCCAACTAGTCAAGGAGTTGATCAGTCTCTTACAAGGTTAAATCTACCATCTCTTCAAAATCTCAGACCAGCAGAGAATCCTCTAGGTAAGGGAATTCTTTCTTGTGAACTTGTCTTCTAGGTAGGGGAGGAATATTTGGCAATCCTCCTAGCTTCTTTGCATATGATCTAGTAATTCTTCTCAAATGATCTACTACTTCATTAGAAACAAGATAGAGATAATCTGTGTCGTCTGACTCAGGTTTAACTTTTCTTTCAGGGCTTGGTATTTTGGGAAAATTAGTTTGAAAAATATCACCGATAGAATGTTCTCGAGGAAACAGATTTCCTTGGCTAGCCATGCACTAGAAGCCCTCCATCTAGTGCCAAAAAATGTTGAGGCCTAGAAAATCCCAGGTATCGATAGTAGGTATTATCCCCAATAACCGCTCCTAATCAGCTTGTTTAATTTTTGGTATGGGGAATCTGTCTGGTTAACAGTATGGCTACCATAGAGTTCAGTAATGGTTTAAATCTGATTTACCGATTGCGGCCTGATCCACCGTTTATGTGTATTTTATTTTATGTTTTATAATGATATGCAAGAGCCTAAAATTAAATGCAGCCTGATTAGGAAGCAAAGGGTTCACAATGTAATACAGAGGTTCTTACCCCCCATCTTATCTCCTTTGTTCCCCAATCACAGAAATCAAATAACAGGTAAACTAAACCTATTTGAAACCAACTAACCTATCCATGGGGAGAAATATGATAATTTGTATGAGTAATATACTGTATTCCATGCATATAGAATCTTACAGATAACTGATCTAATTCATTATACACATAAAACAACAGAAAGGTAAACATAGAGATAGCTCATTGTTTATTTAAACATTCATCACTCATTTGCTGCACAGAATTCAAAACAAGGAAATGAAATCATTCACTACTAAGAAATAGTTCATAGTTAGAATGATCTCACTAATTGCATAGCCATCCAACACAGAAATAGTTCTATATATCCATCCACACAACATGCATTTGAAACTCAACAGTTCCTTCTCCAACAAAATATCTATCTTCTTTATTATAATAATAAATAGTTCCTCTTACAATAAGTGTTTCACGTAAGCAAGCTATAAAAGTACCTTCTCCTTCGATTTTACCTATACTTATACATTTCCATATGACCTTTGATCTCCCTTCCCTTTGGGCTTCCTTTACAATTCGGTTACAAAAAGGATTTGTCCAATATATTTTCTAATTAAGAAAAAAATACAAATATTAGAAAATAGGTTTCCCATGTGTCAATAATACAAAACACTTTATGTGGACCCGACAAAATCATCAATAAACTGCTTCCATGTGTAACTAGGAATATTTCACCTTCTGCGGATAGAAGTTGTTCCCTTGGTCTAAATGGTTCAGATCCAGAACAAATGAGTGAATTACAAAGGATGAAGACCATCCCTAAATGTCATAGACACCTGGAATGATGCTTCGATAGTGAACCTGTGTACCTACAAATAGATCAAACATGCAAACACATCAAAGCTACCAGAACATCATCTACTTATCCATGTTAGTGACTAAGGAATCTAAGAACATATACATGTGAAATCAAAACAGCAGTAATGTGGGACAGAAATCAGCTTTGCATTAAAATGTATGGAGAAGTTTACAACCAATTAAGCCTTGGTGTCGACAGACATCTCCATGAAACTAACATCTCATCTCCATAAGCTCCAAATTTACTCTCTATGCTCTCCAATGGCTTGGACTAGGTAGTCAATCCAACAACATAACAATACCTATATAGTTCTCCTGCCTCAACTATGGACATGAGCTTGTATTTATAAGGCTCAATGGATAGGGATAGTTGAGAGATTTGTGGGTGAGGTGCACTCTAAGATCCTATGATGGGGGATATTTAGCTCAACTGACCCACTATGATAGGGATAAGGGAGGACACGAGGCTCGTGATCTAGAAGCCTTGAGAAACTTCTCTTTTTCCCATTTATCCCAGGGTACCACTTTTCTCCTCTTATGACAGAGCGGTTTCGATAAGAAATGCTTATTGGACAAAGGCCACAGGCGGTGGCATCGCTTATGGAACATATGGTACAGGTGATGCGAGCAAGGTACCGCTCATGGGACACAAGGCAAGCGCGGTGCATAGTTTTTTCATGTAAGATTGACAAATAGGATAGGTTTCCACTCCAAGTGCTGGGATTAAGGGAAAACAAGGTCTTATCACATGGTGGTGACAGGATTTGGGTATAACAGAATGCCCCCAATAGCATGAGACTTAAAGGGATACGATAAATGAAATCTTTGAGAGAACAATTTGTCACCCAAATATGAAAATGTCAGCTTGATCAGAGAATGTCATCCAGTAGGCATCTGTAGTACATCAATACATTTGACTCATAGACACAAGTAACCAACTCATGGCTGCAAACCAATACAAGGCAGATCCATGAGAGGAATAAACAAGCATGGCTACTAGAATACAGTGTAGATCCATGTGATAGAGGACTCAAACTTGGACATAGCTACCAGAAATACAACATAGATTTATGTCATACAGATGCAAATTTGAGCATAGCCATGACCATACAAATGTGGATCCATGCTAGATATACAAAACTCCATCGCAACCTGGGGAAGCAATTAGCACTAAACAAATACCCAAGATGTTCGTCTTGTCTTCCATAAATTATGATTCTATCCATGTGATTACAATGATCTGAAGTCAAACATGGTAGAAACCACTTGATTACCGGTCAATGATGTGAACCGTTAACAAGTGCGAGGGAGATCACCATTGATGTCAATGATTTTCAAGGTACCCTAGTACAATCTACTGAGTGTGAATAGATGTCCTGATGTCGAACACCCAATCGATTATATCGATCAAAGGTAAATGATGTGAACCTATGTCGAGAGTGAGAGAATCTATCATTAAGGCATACATATCTCAAGGTACTAATTTTTTTGTTTCTAAGACTATTTCCCAGATAATGAGCTGATGTCGATGGGAATAGTCTCATCGAAGGAGGGCCATGATGAGTCCCACATTGACAACACGAAACTCAGAACATAGTTCTAGAATGATGTGAATATAGTAACCATAAGACTAACTCAAAAGTACTAACATAGAGATTGTCTGATTGCAGAGGTAAACTTATTCAACTTCCCTTTGAAGATCGGGCAGCATGATGGAACCAGAAAAACACACAATGCGATAGTGGACAATGCATTCTTTTGGAAGACTCAAAGGAGTGACATGACTCATGAAAGTGGATCATTACAGAGATCAGCTGAATACCCAATTGACTGACATGATATGCAAACAAGTGCCATGTTCAAAGGTAACGACAAACTACTGCCATTTATTTGCAAAATGATTCCCTTCCCATTTCCCTCATCATGATTGATGAGTTCCTCTTTTCGGTTTTACGAGTTCAAAGAGGGTAACAAAGACTCGGTATAGCTTGTTCGAAGACAAGTCCAAACTCATATGTTTTACGAACCTGAGAGAGGAGGGGTTCATTCCCTAAAAAGGGTCTCTCAATGTTTAATTTAAAGAGTCCAATGAAAGAAAACTCAGTATCGTTCACATTTAGAGAGTCTAAACGATTGCATAAGAAGACTCCAAAGGGTCCTTTTTTCATATGATTTAGTCCCTAAGGCCTGAAAAAGTATAAAATCATACCTTAGAGAATTATTCCAATCATGATTGGCTAGAGTGTTCCTTTTTCGTAAATAGTTTATCCAAACTGAAAAAGAGATAACCTACCATCGGAGAGACGACTCTTCAAATATTTTAACGAGTGTGAAGAAGACAAGATCACTCGACAATATTTGCATATTTAGGGAGCCTAAAAAGAGTTTAAAGAAGACTCCATGAGGTTTATTTACACAATGTTAGTTTTTATGAGTCTGGAAAGAATCGGAAATGGACTCAACGATATATTCATATTTAAGGATCCCGAAAAGAGTTTAAAGAAGACCCCATGAGGTTTCTTTACACAATGTTAGCTTTTATGAGCCTATAAAGAATCGAAAACAAACTCGAACCTTTGATATTGAGTTTCGAGAGCATGATCAAAGTGTCGTAATAATCGCTCGACGACTTTTTCAATTTTATGGTAGTACGAAAATTTCAAAAATGAACTCCCAAGAATTTACTTCTATGGTTCTTCTATCCTGCAATCGACTCAAAAACAAGTGTTAAATTTGCTCATAACTGACATTAAGGGATTATGACCGATATATTTTGAGTAACAAGTGATTTTAAACCAAAATTATAACATGTCAAACCCAAAAATGTGTATAAAAGTCATGTAAATAGTGAAAAATCAAAACATTTTACTGTTTACCCATAACAGAGAGCATTTGGGGCACTTTCTTAGCCAAATCTTCAACTGCTAATATCGAAAGTTTCCACCGTTGGATTTGAGTACCGTCAACTCCAGGTAACAGCTCAAACCCTACTCTTCCTTTTCATAGCTTCAATTTTGATTTTGGATGGTGTTTTGGGCTTGTATGGCAAGCCCTAAAACCATGGGAATGGGCACCGTGCTTATCCCTTGCAAGATACAAGGTACCTCAATAGAACCACGTCGAAAACAAAATGCACAGGCGGTGCCACTGCCTGTCTTCAACGGCTCATAGGCAGTGCTGGCCATGAAGATATAAAATTGTTAACACAAGAAAAACTAGATCATTTCTTTGGATTTAAATGATTAAGAATGATTCTAATAGGTGTTATGATTGTTTTTGGTAGGCTCTTGCTGATAAAAATGGTGATATGGAAGGAAAGACAACATGATAATGACGACACTTTCACGAAAAGGAATGCAGGTTGCATAGCTGCATTACGATACTTTGGAATCCTAAACTTATTCCAGACTCCCAGTATGGTATCACATGAGTGGTTGCTTGAGCATGTACTCCGGAAGAGGAATCAAAAGCAACAACACTTTGAGGTTGGGGCTCATATTCTGACAGTAGAGGTAGACGATATCTACTTCTTGACTGGACTTTCCAGATGAGGTGCCCCCATCTCGTTGATAGGTTCCCAAGGAGGGGATATTACCACACAAGAATTGATAGACCATCACTGTATCCCAGAGATGAGGAAATCGGGGAAGAAAATCCCCATAACGGCAGTGATGGAAGGAACTCTATGAAATATCTTGTTTATGATGCAGAGAGTGGCGAGAAGCCAAGGAGTGCACCAGGATTCTAGGGCACACATGCTCTATGCCATAGAGTCCATGGCACCTACAGTATTCAACTAGGCAGAAGCCCTGCTTCCGATATTCAAGGATTAGCTGACTAAGTGTCAACAGGGGGAATTGAAGCAGTTCAGTTTTGGTTCCATTCTATCCTACTTCTTCTTCGAGTGGGTACCATAGATGAGACCCCAGGTGGTATTTACAGAGCTGAGAGCACGTGACCCTCTCATGCAGAGGTGGGTCGAGATTATGGCTCATACTGGAGCGGGTAGGGGGAAGGTGAAGTTCAGTGACCTGTTCTTCCAATGGCTCAGAGATCAGATCCTCATGGTGGAGTATTACGCTTATGTGGGTATATACTTCAGCGGAGACCCTGACTTACCACTCCCACTTGGTGGACAATGGGGTGACCTCGGTAAGAAGAAAGAAATCCTAAAATGGACATAGTATTTTTAGGTTTTTCAATGTTTTATATATATATTTTTATGTCAAGTAATGAGACCTGAATATTTTCATGCAAACGTTGGAGTAGCATGACCTAGGGGAGCTTCCCCATTGGATAGACGAGCTAGAGCATGTGTCACGTCCCCGTGCCTCCGACCGGCAAAGAGGATGCGACCAATGCTTCAAACAACCGGGCCAACCGCCCCATGGACATGTATAGGCTTAAAAATTGTGTAAAACAGAATGCTGAAAGGGAATTTGAACTAGAATATGCACACAGAATTATTAATCATTCATAGATGCAATTTAATCATCATACACAGCGGAAACATCACACATTTAAGCCAGCATTCATTCATCATGTAAACATCAGTCATTAATTAAGACATTACAGATCATGGGATTAATACAACCCAATTCGTAAACACAACGAAATAACCATATTAACATACAAGTAGAAGGGGATGCTTCAACCTATTTCATTCGGGCGGAATAGTGAAACAGTCACATATTAATCAATTCCATTCTCATGCTATGCACCAGCATCATACCAACTAATTTAAGATAATCATTTCATCCAAGTAACATGAGTAATTTAACGCACAGGGAAAACCACAGATGAACATCATTCAAACCACAGAGAATACTTATCTTTAGATGAAGCTGTCCAACAACTGGCTATGTGAGAGCAACGTTCCACCCAACCATAGATCTCTGTCCAGCCTCTATTCTTTCAGCTGAGAGATCACCCCCGAGCTGGGCTATGTATCCACTAAGAAGGAACTAGATGGGCTCCCTCACAGCCATGGGTTCACTCAAATGGTCATGCACATCCAACACAAGGAAGGTCCAGCTGCTAGCTTCCTGAGATTTCAGCTCCCACTGGGTTTATCAAGCAAACCCAACCTCTGTTCCAACATCCACGCTTGGATTTCTCACCATTCTGTCAACGAATAACTGAAACCCGTCACTGATTTTCTGGGCTGCAAAAACTGGGATTTCCCATGTATTTCGGGGTAGCTAATGCTCCCAAATTCGCCCTAAGGTTCATACCTATGGATCCCCCATTGGATTTCATTGTCCAATACCAAATCTGGGCATTTTTGGCTCTTCAAAACGTGGGTTTTTGCACAGTTGCGATTTCTGGTTGTTTTCACCCTGCTGGGAACTCGTTTTTGGATCGAGAATGATGCTGGGTCCTTCCGCAATGGGATGGTATGAGGAAGAATCAATCCCCAAGAGGTAGAGTGACTTGTGGTACAAGAAAACAGAGCCCATACTCTGCCATACGAATTTCTGGGCTGCCCATGCTCCATTAAAGCCATGGATTGTTTTCTTCAACCACTTCCTTACAACAGAGTTAAATGTCAACAAGGAAAGTCAAATGGGTTATCACAATGACATATGGAAGCTTATGGTTCAATCCCACAACCCCTTCACCACTCCCTAGTGGATACACATGGCCCCTTCTCATTCGTTGTCTCCATAGTCAGTTTTGGTATTTTTTTTGCTTGATGTTTATTTACATCATTTTTACAATATTCCATGGCTAAATAGCACATGGGTAACATCAGGTCCAATGCTTTGCCATTTTAAATAAAATACGAACATACACTAGTGGGGCCTTGGCCTTGAGCTCCACGCTAGGTATACATACATCATACAAACGGGGTCAAACCCGGGGACATTACATTACCCTCCCCCTTGGAATAACACCGTCCTCGGTGTTCCATTACATATATACAATACATATACAATTGCACATCAAAAATTCCAAAATTGCAGATCTGTCCCACATTCAATCATTTACTTTGAACGTTCAAGACCAAGCCTCTCAGCTTCCATGGACCTTTCCTGCTGGTTCTCAGCTTCTTGCTGATCCCGAAGTTTAGGAACTTTGTGGCTATTTCCCTCATCATGTTCCCTCATCAGACAGTCCCGGCGTAAATGATGTCCTCCGCATCTCCAGCATCTCACTGGCTGCTTCATCTTGACCTGCTCAATTTTCTTTGAGTCTTCATGCCTGGACCGTTTCCTATTGGGTCGCTTGGAAAATTGTCTCATTGCTGATCCACCTCCCTTTCCTTTGCCGATTGCTCCCAGAAGGCTTTTCACCTCCCTTTGCAAACCAATAGAGTCTTGCAAAATCTGGTGGTTCATTTCACTCTGCCTTTTCTGTATCCTGAGCATCTCCCCAAGATTCTCTTGGGTCTTGGCAATCACTTGAAGGAGACTTCCAGCTAAGTCCAACAACTTTTGATCTGCTGCCATAATCAACGTGCACCACTTGGTGTCACTTTTCTCACCTGTGGAATGCACCATTGAAATTCTATCAGACCAAGCATAGTATAGGCATTAAAATCAATTAGTTAATTACCCAATTGGCATGACAGTCCAAGTTCCATTAAGGAAACTTTCATATTTTTCATGCCTTCCCCAACAGGCACATGAGCTCCTTCATGTCCATTCTTGGGCAGGGAATTAACTATTCCAGCATTCACAATTTACTTTAAGCAAATACACACATTTCATTTCAATCATACATGCATTAGACAATCCTTTGTTTTCACAATGCATAAACATATATGTACATATATATATATAATCAAAAGGCAAGAGAGAGCAGTAAGAGATTTTCCCCTCTTTGTTCTGTTCCATCCTGGATCCCACACCATCGCTGTGGCTTTTCATGCTCTCAACATCTTTCACTTTACCGTGAATGCTGGACCAATCCTTCTTGGTCATGGCACTTAGTTTCTTTGGTCTATTCTAGACCTCTAAACCATGGAGTCTCTCCACATGGTTTGTCTCGACTGCTAGGACTCCCCCATCTCACTAGCACCTTTTCCATTACCGCTCATTCTGAGCTATTCAGGACAGTAACATGTCCCCATGCATCTCTAGGATGCTCTCATAGTTCTCGCTTCCAGCGACACCTATATCCAAACATTGAATAGATTCACATGTTTAGTTTACTCTCATCAGTTTTATCTCTAAAGCAAGAGTTTAAAACATCATAACCAAATCATATATACGTGCATATTCATGAGCAAAATAATCCAATACTTATCTGTATGGTACGTTTCCTCGTTCGTCCACAGGATCCTGCTTCACTTTGCAAGCCTTGGGATCGCCTATGGACTCAGATGTTAGGTCAGCACGCCGGCTTCTCCTCAACATCGAATAATTAATGTCCAGCCAGTACATAACCATGTCAACTGGGCTTGGGACTTTATCATGACCATTTCCAGGTCTAGGATCTACTATAGACCCTTAGGCATATCACAGCCCATCATATACCCATGTCAACAATGACACATACACTTATATCAACATGCACTTATATCAACCATTTATCTTTACCTTTAGCCTGTCAACACAAGTAACACAAGCAATACAAACAAACTCATCAGCATCATTGCTCTAAAAATGTAATCACATTTCATATCATTCACTATCAACTATTGAGACACCAAAGTGCGTCCACTCCCCAGAGTGTAATCAATATTGAAAACCCTTCCATGACTCGACATCGGAAAAGTGTGCACTCTCTTCCGGTGTGTGCCATGTAGGCCCTATGCATGCTCAAGCAATCGGTCATCATGGAAATAAATCAAAACATGTTCTGCATATGGAATTTAATAATTAAACATGCATATCCATATCAAGGGTCACAGAACACTTATCCATTTGCCGTCGCAGTATCCCTTTGTATCGGTTAGGCACCGTCAAGGAGTTGAGAAAACTGAATGCTAAGCTGGTGAGCTCGCTGCAGAGCTAGGAACACCTACACCAGAACTAGCCTGACTTCTATAACACCCGCACACACCCAGCACAAGGAATCAGTCCTTTCTCTGCTACACAGTCCCTCAGGCCCTGCATTCCCCTCTAGTGCTATCCCGGGGTTGTGGAGAAGAAATTCAGCCCTCTAGCTCTGTCTGTGTGGTTTCCAATCACCAAGTTTAAGCAAACCAAGCCCCCATCCCTGTTTCCTATTTACGTTTCATATCCACACACGTCTCACTGACATAATCCAAACCATCTCACTCATGTTATCACCAAACATGCAATGCAGATGAGACATTTTCAAAATGTCTAATGGAGTTTCACCAGAACCCCATTTCCAAGATAAGAGAAAACCTTCCCATGAAGTTTGGCTTCTACAGGCCATCACACATGGTCTTCCTGTAGTGTGTACCCCATGTGTCCCTCCTAACACAATCTCCCACAAGCCAACAATGATTAGTAGTCGTTAGTACTTCTTAAATCCGAAATCCACAATTCGAACTTATCAACCCGTACCAACTAATTTTCACAACCATGGGACTTCTTCTCATAAATGGTAGATTTTGGCAGTGGTCAGGGACTTACCTCTCACTGTCATGTTTGAAAGAATCTACCTGAAACATGAATTTCAACCAACCAAACACAATCTTGTGCAAGCCAATGGTGACTATAAGTGGTCAGCATTTTCTCAAATTTGAAATTCATAACGCAAATCTAACAAGCTCTTTTACACGGTAGATCCTAGCATTGGTCAGGGTCTTACCTCTCAATGCCGTTCTCAGAATAATCTACCTGAAATATAAGCTTCAACAACCAAACACAAGCTTATGCGAGCCAACAATGGCTAATGGTTGTCAGCAATTTCTCAAATCCGAAATTCACAATTCGCATCCTAACAACCTATTATGCATATCATATGGTAGATTCAGGCATTGGTCAGGACCTTACCTCTCAATGCCGTTCTTAAAATAATCTACCTGAAACACAAGCTTCAACAACCAAACACAAGCTTATGCAAGCCAATAGTGACTAGTAGTTGTCAGCAATATTTGAAATTCACAATTCAAATTTAACAAGCTCTTTTACATGGTAGATTCCAGCATTGGTCAGGGTCTTACCTCTCAATGCCATTCTCGGAATAATCTACCTGATACATGAGCTTCCTTCAACCAAAAACTTGGTGAGTATGGATGCATATACTATCTCATTGCTACAACCATCACTGAAGCATTTTCAGAATTTATAAAATTCAAATACTTCCAGTGGTTAGTCACATCAGTTTTTTCAAAGCTCATTTACTTCATGCAATCATTATCATACTAATATTGCAAGGTGTAATCACATCATTCATGTAATTAAATGAAGTGGTTAGATACTCCTTACTTCACAAGCGCATCATTCATACCACCTTGCTCCTCCATAGAGCATTTCTGGCAGCCAATGGATCATGACTATCCTGCATTCATAACAACCTCTGAAATGGTTCCAGACTTATCATTAATTCATCATTTTAGTTGTTAGTCATCCATAATATCTCATGCATTCATCTCAATGCGTTCATGCAATGCATCATAACATTTGCACCTTTACTTAGGCAATCAGTCACTCACACACTTCATATGCATACATTCAATGCATATCAACAAGATTCATAAAATCTTCTTAATGCATGTCCATTCAACGCTACCCTGCATTGATTCAGGAATACTATGCATTCATCCATACTATGGCCTAACCATGACTACCTCATATAGGATGCATTACTATAATCAATATCATCAACATATATATACAGGACACCTTTCTGCACTCCAATATTCACATGGTATGAGGTCTCTTACCTGGACCAATCCATGGAATCTGTCATAAGCAAACTCTTACCTGCATGGGTCGTACTTACACCCTTTCCATGACCAGTGTGGTGGTCCTTTGCAGGAGATTGCAGAATTTGCTCACCAACTATTGTCATGGACTTGTTGCCTTATCTCTTCTCCATAGGGTTGCTGGTCTCATCTTTCAGCATCCACAACATATTCATCCGGGTCCATGTCATCATTGGTGTTTCCACTAATGCCAACATCAAAGCAATGATCATCATTAGTGGTACATTATAATATATAAAATTTCCAATGTTCTTACGAACATGCAATACCCTATGCATGCAATACATATTATCCTACATTTCAGCTATATACTTAAGAAATGTAGTTATAATTAGAAAGACAGGGTCTAATGAAAACTTCCCTTTCAAACCCCTCATCTTCTCATGGAATTCATTTTCCACATAGTAGCTGGTTGGCTTCATAGTCCTTGCTGCCCCTGGGCATGCAACTATCTAGCTTTGTCCATTTGATAACAACGGCCATCATTAGCACTTTGCTGCTCCATGCTTAGATTCTGGTCACTTATCCTCGTTCCTTACTGGATAAGCTTTCCAACGCCTATTCACACGCATCATTCCGACCTCGGATGTGAAAACCACACCCCTTCTAAGAATGAAGACTTTTCAGCAAACCTTTGCATTTTACACACAGCTGCATTTTGGCCGAGAATGTTAACTTCAGCCACCACACTTCCATTGCATCATTCATCTTTTATGAATTCTAGATTCAACTAAATTGCCCCAAACATAGAGTCTTCTTCCCTCAAGAGCGACTGTCTCAGGGGGACGATGGGGGTCAAGGGGGCTTGCCCTAAAATTCTCCTGAAAAACAGCTGAAAAATCCTTCTAAAACAATTGAAATCGGCTCCCGGAACCATTGTTCCTTCCGCAAAATCGGCTCTCAAAAAAATCTCCCAGCCGCAACGTCGGCTTCTTTCCCATTCTTTCCTTCGCCGAATCGGCTCCCGGACCATTCTGTCTTCCGCTGAATCGGCTCCCCGGAAGCTCTATCCTTCCGCAACGGCGGCTCCATGGAAGTTCCAACCCTTCCGATGTCCGCTCTTCCTTGGACGAACTTTCCACATCAGGCGTCGGCTGAATCTTGGATTGGAAGTCGGATGTCTTTCGCTTCCGCAAAGGCGGCTCACCCGGACCCCTCCTTCTTCTGTAGAATCAGCGACCGAAACCTTTCCGCAGCCGCAACGGCAGACGGAAAACTCCACCAACTCGTCCACAACAGCGAACGCCCGCTTCGCCGGCTCGTCCGCTTTGACACTTGCAACGTCGGACGTCGGATGACTCTCGAAACATCGGACGTCGGCTGACTCTCGAAACATCGGACGTCGGACCATTCTCCCTTCCGATTTCTCCAACACTTAGCCAAATTTTTCAATCTTTCTGTGGCGTCGGCGGTCGGGTGACTTTTGGATCGGAAGCATAATTGCGTCGCCGTCCGCAACGGTTAATGGGAAGATCGTTGTTTCTCCCGCAACGGCGGATAGGAAGATCGTTGTTTCTCCTGCAACGGCGGAGGTTATCTCCGTGAACCCTTCCGCAACAGTCGGATGGGAGACTTCAGCCATTCGCCCGCAACGACGAATGTTAACTTTGCCAGTCCCTCCGCAACGGCGGACAGGATATCACTCCCACCTCCGATTTCCCATACTTAGACAAATTTTAACCCTTTCTGCGGTGTCGGCAATCAGAGGAATTTCGCGTCGGATGCAGGATTGCTTCGCTGCCCGCAACGGCGGATGGTAGGCTTCATCAACCCTTCCGATTCGGCCGTTTGACACTTAGAAAAATTTCCGCGTTCATTTTTCTTCTGCACTATCGGCAATCGGACCCATTGCCGCGTCGGCGGTCTAACCATTTTCACAGCCACAACTGCGGGCTGTCAAACTTCGAATCCTTCCGCCACAGAGGAAGTCCTTCTACTTAGTGCTCCGACGAAGCACTGTTCAATACTTAGGCGAATTTTGAAACTTGCTGCCATCAAATTTCTGTTTGCTGAAGGCAACCCTGCCTCTGTCACTGTGCTCCTTATGGCCCATAGAGGCCCATTGCTGCAACCTTGGGCTCTGATACCATTTTGTCACGTCCCCGTGCCTCCGACCGGCAAAGAGGATGCGACCAATGCTTCAAACAACCGGGCCAACCGCCCCATGGACATGTATAGGCTTAAAAATTGTGTAAAACAGAATGCTGAAAGGGAATTTGAACTAGAATATGCACACAGAATTATTAATCATTCATAGATGCAATTTAATCATCATACACAGCGGAAACATCACACATTTAAGCCAGCATTCATTCATCATGTAAACATCAGTCATTAATTAAGACATTACAGATCATGGGATTAATACAACCCAATTCGTAAACAAAACGAAATAACCATATTAACATACAAGTAGAAGGGGATGCTTCAACCTATTTCATTCGGGAAGAATAGTGAAACAGTCACATATTAATCAATTCCATTCTCATGCTATGCACCAGCATCATACCAACTAATTTAAGATAATCATTTCATCCAAGTAACATGAGTAATTTAACGCACAGGGAAAACCACAGATGAACATCATTCAAACCACAGAGAATACTTATCTTGAGATGAAGCTGTCCAACAACTGGCTATGTGAGAGCAACGTTCCACCCAACCATAGATCTCTGTCCAGCCTCTATTCTTTCAGCTGAGAGATCACCCCCGAGCTGGGCTATGTATCCACTAAGAAGGAACTAGATGGGCTCCCTCACAGCCATGGGTTCACTCAAATGGTCATGCACATCCAACACAAGGAAGGTCCAGCTGCTAGCTTCCTGAGATTTCAGCTCCCACTGGGTTTATCAAGCAAACCCAACCTCTGTTCCAACATCCACGCTTGGATTTCTCACCATTCTGTCAACGAATAACTGAAATCCGTCACTGATTTTCTGGGCTGCAAAAACTGGGATTTCCCATGTATTTCGGGGTAGCTAATGCTCCCAAATTCACCCTAAGGTTCATACCTATGGATCCCCCATTGGATTTCATTGTCCAATACCAAATCTGGGCATTTTTGGCTCTTCAAAACGTGGGTTTTTGCACAGTTGCGATTTCTGGTTTTTTTCACCCTGCTGGGAACTCGTTTTTGGATCGAGAATGATGCTGGGTCCTTCCACAATGGGATGGGAT